>WBMY01002190.1:1193054-1211061 GCA_013397315.1 Donacobius atricapilla | reverse complement strand
CACAAACAAAAAAAAAAAAAAAAACCCAAAAAAAAAAAAAAAAAAAAAAAACAAAAAAAAAGCCTCGCAGCATCTTGGACCTACCTCACACCACACTTCTCCACCACTTTCCACTTGAAATTAAAGATATCCACAGCAACATGAGAGCCCTGTTCCAAGATGTCCATAGAGAAATGAGGGTGGAGGGAAACAATAGGAACTACATAGCAATACTGTCTTCGCTATCCCTCTATAAACAAGCAAATTAAGTACTTTGACCCTATATATGAAGAGTGATGATTTGCCTAAGAATTTTCAAATCATTCTCCCCAGTAGGTAGAAATCTATCTACAGATTTAAAATCATGTCCATGGCAGAAATTCTACTGGCATTCAACCTGGCTGATCTTTGTAACTTATGGTTTCACCACTAGTAAGCAATGCAGTCAAGTCAGTCCTGGCTCTGAAAACCCAAAAACTTCAGCATGTTGCTGGTGTATTTGTACATATTTTCTGTGATGGTTCATCAGCAACGGTGTGACACGCTTTTAGCGTAACCTTCAGCTGCAAATGCTGCCACTAAAGGTCAATACAGGAAAAGTAAAGAATATTTGAATAAACTTATGAAACATCCTCTTTCACAAGAGAAATGGTAAAGGAGGACTTAAAAAAAATAATCTGGACCCCAGTAGATCACCACTCACCTGGGGGAGGTGATTCTCCCCTTATCTCTAACATGCACACTGCTGCTCTAAGCTGGATCACAATTTTGTACAGTTAGAAGACAGTGTATACTCTCCTCTAATAAGCACTCTCCTTGCTGCCATTCTTTGGCAATATTACCATTCATTTAGGCCAGCTGGGATATCATCTCAGTCTTTGGACGCATGCATCTAGGTCCTATAGATTCAAATATTTCCAAAAGATTTATATGCAAATATTGTAGGATCTTTGCAAATACTACCGCTAAAGTACACCTCTTCTCTCAAAGTGTACAGCTGTTACACTCCCATCGCTCTTATTTCAAATCTTTTTCTTATCTTTTGTTCTAATCTTGACAAATGTAATCTCATTCCACTGACATAAATCCAGTATCCCATTATATATTAATCACTTATCTTCCATGTCAAAGCCTTCCTATCATCTCTCATTCCATATCTAGAGGTAAACTCCCTTCTCCTTTATGTCCAGGCTGCCAGCTTCCATCATCTATGTGTTATTTTTTCAATTAAGTGTCTTCAAGCTTTTTTATCCAGGCTGATGCCTCACACTGCTATGAACATCCACAAGACTGACTGATTAACCTCTTTCAAAACGCTTTGGCAGGAGACCTACGGAAAATTTTAAAACCAATTATTTGCTGATATGCTATGATAACTCCTTGTTTTTCTGTCTTCCCTTGCCCGTTTCTAAACACTGTCTTTACCCCCGTACGTAAATTGTCCTACTTCTGGGTTGGGACTCCGTAGTTCCCTGTACAGCACCCAGAGGTGGCCCTTCCAGCTCATATCCAGGTCTCTAAAATACTGTCAAAGCACAGGCATGAAGTTAATGAATATGCCAATAAGCACACTAACCAACCTCCCGCTTCTTTCAAAAAGAAAAAAACCCATCAAACCAAAACTGATACATTTCTTGGGTGTAAGGTACTGCTAGTATAATTCATTCAGCAAATTTCAGTGCATTAGAAAAGTCCTTAAAGCGCAACCTGAAATATCCTAGTGAAATCTACTTTGAAGTCATTAATAACATCCTCCCACAAATAACTCCTCTCAGTGTTAAAAACAACCCTCCTCCCAGTGGGCTTTGCTATGCCCTCACAAGGTGGATCAACAATACTTTATTACCAAGCATCTTCTCTCCATATAGTTTATTTTCCATATAGCTTTTTAAGAATGTATCAAAAAAATTGACATCAACAAAAAACAAAACAAACACCCCCCCCCCCAAAAAAAAAAAAAAGGAACTTAGGGAGATATCTAGCTTTGTTATTCCTATTTAAGATTTTTTTATACATTCAAGGGTATACATTCCCAGTTTAAATATAAAATGTTTATATTCATTCAATTAGCCAGAAACATATGCCTTTTTTAGAGGCACAACTTTCCAGTCT
Organism: Donacobius atricapilla; assembly: GCA_013397315.1. NCBI lineage: Eukaryota > Metazoa > Chordata > Aves > Passeriformes > Mimidae > Donacobius > Donacobius atricapilla. The sequence goes on along the minus strand of WBMY01002190.1, from coordinate 1,208,970 downwards.
TGATGCAGATCCTGCTGCTGGAAAGCAAAACCAGCAATAGAGTTTCTCTAGAAGTATGCCCCGTACTTCCTTGTACTTAAACATTTTTTGATAGGGTCTCATATAATATTCCAATTAACCAGTATAATTTTCTGTCTTCTTAATCATGCATTTGTTTTGTGTTTTATCAGTCGGCATATTTGCTTTCAGCTTTGTAAAATTTTTGATCAGCTTCATAGTTTACCTTCAAAGAACTCGCAAGTCACAAATATTCATGATATATCCCACTTACAACAACAACAAAAAAATCCTTAAAAATATCAGGCTGTTCACTTTAGCTCTTATTATTCTTTACTAATTTCTCACAATTAAAAAAAAAATCCTAAAATCAAACTTTTTGGAGGAAATAAAGCAGTACTATCAAACAAATACAAGAGCCAAACCAAGGAAACTGTTACCATGTAACATACAACTGAAAAAGAATTTCAGCTCTCACTTACGAATCAGATCTTCAAAGATTTTCAGTATCTAAAAACACAGTCCATACCTTTCTCACATTTTTTAATCCCTGTGGCATGAACAAAAGAAAAAAAAAGAGACACAACTACAGATTGTAAACTGAGTTTATTTCCCAACCCTCTTACTCTTTTACAAGTTGAGTTGTGTTCCTACCACACCAACTTCCCCCACAGCATGCGAGATCAGTAGAGTTCTAGCCACTTCTCTGATGAGCCCCAGCTGCAGAGGATGGGAATCTTGCACACTGCAGAACATATGGGGTACTGAGTTTTAATAGCCTGATTCTGTTAACACTGGGTTTGGGAAGTTTTTACGCATCCTATTAATTATAATAATATCAGTGAGGCTCACCCAGCAAACAAGCCAAAGTAGCTGAGCTCTGCAAGAAGTTTTTCAAAGGTATAATGGAGTTAACCAAAGGGCATTAGTAAGTACCGAAGGAAAAGCGGGAGGAGATGATAAAAACAGGCAATCAGCTACAAAACATGATATGAGACTTGAAGGCTACCATTTCCTCTTTCAAGCATAAGATTGATTTTCTACTGCATCTCTAAGCAAATTACTTGAATCTTTAGCCTTACAGAAATCACGTTCCACTTTTTTTCCTGATACATCTGACATTTCAGCTGACAACAGGCACTTTCCATTGTACAATGATTTTGGTAAAAATGGGATGTTTTATTGTATTTCCACTGTATCTTATGCAGCTTCTTCACTTTGCAGTATTCCTCTAGTTAGATGGAATTCTTAGGACCCTCCTTTGTTGATGAAATACTGCATTTCTAAAATCATCCCCTCCACTATTAGAACTCCCTTTAAATAAATACAAGAGGAAAGAAAACTTGAAAAAGTACAAGCAAGAAAAAGCAAACAGAAAATTTTGAGCTACACTCCTTAGAGTGTAGCACATTAGAAGTGCTCTCAAAAACCTCCAAAAGCACAGATTAAAAAGGATTATGGCAGAGGAAGGCTTCCTTGACCCATATTCTGGCTTCCAGAAGTATCTCACAGCCTGATTACAGGGGCACACTTGCTCAACATCTCAGCCCTGACAAGCCACTGCCACTGCGCAGGCATCGTATGCCTTGCCTCAGCTCTCATCCAAAAGCTCTGTCCTGGCTGTCCAGGAGGGTATGGCTACAGCTATAATGCTCTAATTTTTCCAAGACCTGTACACTTTTAACTGAATATGAAATGAGTTAAAGTACTTTGGAGAGCTAGAAGCAAGTTAAGCTGTCTGCACAGATACAACCTTTGTATTTTCTGACAGCTCTCTAACAAAGAAAAAGCATCATAATCTCAGCAGTTCAAAAACCATTAAAAAAGTCACCTTAAAAATGGAAAACAGACATTCTCCTCTCTTCTCTCTCTTCTTCTTCATACTTTTAGTATCAGCAGAATTGTATTTCTTTCTTCCTGTCTCTCTCCCTTGTTGTCAGGTTGTTTTTGTTTATTTGAACATATTTTCCATCTGGTCTGTCTTAAGATTTCTGAACTCTTCTGTCTGCCCATTATGTATGTAAGTATGTGAAAATTAGTATACTGCAAACACCAGGAGGTGGATTAGGTGCTATTCATTACACAGTGACAATTCAGCTTTTTTGTCAACCACAAATATTTGTGAGGCAGCAGTGAAACGTAGGGTGCCAGGATCCTGAGTTTCTAAGAGCAGCACATAGGTACTTCCAAAGATGAACTGCTACAACATTTTCCTTTGCATCATCAGCCACGACCTGGGCTCTGCCCTGGAAGCAGAAATCAGAAGCCCCGACTTGAGCCAAGTTAACCATGTCATTTATCAATAAGAGACTAATCCTTTGTAGTGTGGGTCACACTGCATCAGTGTGACTTACCCAAGCACTCAATGGGGCCTGTGCTCTCTGAAAGGCACTGCAGCAAGGCAGACGGGCCACAGAACTCAACTCCCAACTTCGTATGGGAACTGTATTTTACATTTTGCATGAAGTCACTTCAGTCAATGTTCATCCAGCCATTTTACAGGTAAGATAAAAGAGTTATCCTTTAAAGAAAGAGTACTGAGCCTTAATGAATAGTAATTATAACAAAAGGCATACACATTTTAAAAACATTCAATGTAAGACATAGGCTTATTATTCTTGTTTCTATTAAATCTGCCTTAAATAAAGGTACTTGAATGCAAACACGGTAACTTTTCTCTTTCTAAATAAAAAAAATAAATATGAAAACAAGAGCTTCCACAAAGGGGTCTTCAGCAAGTGCAGAAATTATGTTTCATAAAATGAATTTGCAATGCCAAGCATTTGTTTCAGTTTGCAATGTTTTGTTATTGTTTTCAATCTTATTTATTTGTTTATATAAATCCTTAAGTTATTAGTGGTCAAATTTAACATCCTATCCACATATACAGCCATCAACAGAAGATCAGAATTAAAAAAAAATACAATAGTCTGCATGAGATTATACTGAACTGCAAACAGAAGTGGCAAAAGCAATTAATCAACCTTAAATGAGCAAAAGCTCTAGATCAACAACATGGTTTAAAACAAATTAAAACTTTGCAAACAATCACAGAAATGTTTTTTTTATTTCAAGTATATTGAATTTTAAGAGACCTCAAACTGTTAAAATTGCCACCCCAAGACAGAAAAAACACAGCTTATGCAGCTACTATACATATTTTCACATTGCTAGATTTTTTTTTAACTTCTCACTAAGAATAAAAATGCAGGCCTTCGGTGGAGTTTATAGCTAAAAAAGATGCAATGCCTTTGATGTTATGTTGCAATAATCAAACTGATCGAGTCATAAGTACAGCGTATATCACAATGATTTGCAGAACAGCTAACAGTTGGGGTTTTCTTTACAGAGTTTAGCTTTGTGTAGTTTGCTAGGACAGTTTTCACCACAAGTCCTTCAGATCTGCCAAGTAAAAGCAAGAAGCACAATTTCCATTTATACAACACGTGCTTTGTGGGAACTGGAAAACATGGTTGAACTAGAAGCAGTTTGGGTACACTTATTAGCTGTTTTACACAGTTCTTATTACTATACACACACATATGTGAAGTAAATTTAACTTTAAAAATTTGTTTTAATGCATTAGAAAATTCCAGAATGAATTATGAACACTTGAGTAGTAGCTAATTCACTTTCCCCTCAAATTTTCTATGACAAACTAAGCAGTACAAACTAAAACCTGTTTACTCAAAATGCACGGAAGGTTTTGGAGCAATGAAATGCAGTTGATGTGCTTTAGCAACAATAGAGCTTCACCTTCCAAGTATCACATCCATAGAAACACTGTAAGAAATATTAAAGGGACAGATCTCGTAATGCAAGCTAATAAGGAGACTATTCCCATTATTTCTATAATTGAAGCAAACAGAAAATTTGGGGGTTTACTCAACATGAAATTTTTTTTTCCCCAAATCAACCTAATCAATCATTTTTTCCATTCTCTTCTATTTTTAGCTGGATTTCCATGGTACATTTACCTTGAAATGACATCAAGCTGCACCAGGGAAGGTTCAGGTTGGACTTCAGAAAGTATTTTTTCATGGAAAGGGTTTTTAAGTATAGGAATGATTGCTCAGGAAGGTGGTGGAGTGATCATCCCTGGAGGTGTTCTGGAAAAAAACTGGACATGGCAATCAGGGCTCTGATCCAGCTGACAAGGCAGTGATCAGGCAAAGTTTGACTCAATGATCTTGTAGGTCCTTTTCTAAATAAATAACTTTATGATTCTAAGTCCCTTTTAGAGCTCAAAGGGTTGCACCTCAACACAGCTGTAACTTTTAATTAAACAAATTAAAAGAAAAATTATGAAGAATACCTTGCTCAAGAAAAACCTATCAAGGCAAAACACTGACACTTTCCTAAAGAATGTATTTTGTCATACATCTCTATTCTTAAGAGCTCAAGTTAAAAGCATGAAGTGAACTCTTGCCTCATGCAGTTAAACTACCCTTCGTGAGAAAGGCTAATTTCAGAGGTATCTAATTTCTCCATAAAATAATTTCTTCCTACATTTAAATAATTCACAAGAAAAATGGACTGTCTGGTGAGAGAATGATAACATTCATTTAGAACAACCAAAAAGCCAGATGCGAGAAATACTGCAACACCAGTGAAAAAAATTGGCTTAGCTATTTTTTCTCATTTGGTCAGTATCTCTTTCACTGGATTGTAAACATCTTAATTTTTCTTCTGTGCAAGTGTCAGAGCTACCACAAACCAGCACAAAATTCAGGCAGTTAGTGAAAAACACAGTAATCTCTGGACAAAATCACTAACACAAAAAACCTGTTTCTGCTTTCCTTTTTCTAGCCAATCTTAACTTTTCTTGAGGAAACACTTTTAGTGCTCATCCAAAGCCCTCTTTTAAGAGGAAACAACTTAGTTCTTGCAGTTACTGTGCCTGGAGTAGGGCTAATTTCTCAGTCTAGAATGCCTTTCAGCAAGTGAATGGAAAGCAGTAGATGGATTAAATTAGAAGACCAGAGTTTACAGTCATTTAGCTCCAAAAAGCAATTTACTGGCATTTTCTATTTAATTATATCAACACCTCATAACCGTTAGTGAATTTATCTTTACAGTACTGAGATTAAGTAACTCTATCGCAAAGTTCCACAAGTATACATCTGAGCCAAGAATTATACTTAAAAATTTTAGGAAGGCACTTTGTCTATACCATCATCATTCTTCACAATGTTAAAGGCGGTTAATTTCAACCCCATAAGCCATGACTCCTGCCCTCTTCCCCACCTACTGAAGATTAAAAATAATGTTTGTTTCTTTTACAGCCATTCTTGCCCACATCCATACAGATGTGTTCACCCCGACAGTATTTTAATGAACTTAAGAAAAACAAGTGGTTTTTCAGCTATAGTCCTGACATGGGCAAAGTCCATTCCCCCTCTTCAACCCACAATGCCCCCTTGAGGTAAAAGGGAAGAAAAATGAACAAGTGAGGAAAAAAGGAAAATGAGAAGGGAAAAAAAAAAAAGGCTCTGAGGAGTGGGAAAAGAGCTTTCTACACTGAGTGGAAAAAAATACTAATTCAAACAAAAGCTGTCCAAGCTTGTAATGCTCATCTTTCTGGGTTATTTTTTTCCTGACCCTTTTTCCTGGTATGAAACTTCACTGCCTTCACCATCATTTACAGCAGTTTCAGTAAGAGTACAAGGAGGCAAGTTCGGAAATCTTTCCATGTATACCAAATTCTACATACATGCTTAGGTATCTGGGTAAGGAAAAAACAATATAAAAAATTCTTCATTTTAACTTACAACAGTAAGCAAACCTCCATTTCTGTTAGGCAATCAAAGGAAGACAAACTAATATTCACAGAGCAAAAGTACCAACATTTGTCGTTGAGGAAAATCAATCTTTAGATCTGTTACAAGCTAGCGTTCCCTGAAGACATCCAACAGACATGGCCCACGCCTGTATATCAGAAGTTAAACAAGGAAGCAAAGATTTCTGTCAGGCTTTCAGTTTTATGCCTAAAATCTTGGATTTAGTTTTCTCTCCTTGAAATCTAAAGAAAGAAAGAATTTTGATTTTTCTGTTATATCCAATACAGTTTTTGCATTTTTTATGCATCTAAATTAAAAAAAAAATAAAAAATCTGGAGACAGTAATTTGCACTAGGTTAATAATTACACATAAGAAAGATACTGGAGAACAATATAGGTTTCTTCAATATACTGTATCATCTTCCACCAGCAGGCACACACAAAACAGAATGAGAACAAATTATATTCAGATGTACTAATGTTCAGGATTTTAGTATTGCTGTCCTTACTACAACTATATAGAACTCTCTGCATAAAGGTTACCTCTAACACATCTTCTAACTCTTAAACACATTAAAAAACACCCTTATTACATTGTACATTTAACCACAACACAAGAAAAGGTTAGCTCCCAATAATAACCTTATAAAGAAAGCACAGTATCAGTTAAATGGATTTTAAGTAAGGGTCCAAGATCATATTAGGCAGCAATTATAAGCTACAAATTGTATTTTATATCTTCAGTGAGAGGTAGCACAAGTCTTGCTGAGTCAAATCTCTGCTATAAAACCTCTTGTCATGCTTTAAATGCTGCAAGCAGCTGAGCCCTGAGGGGTTAAAGCTAATGCTAAAGGTAAAGGTTTGAGGAGTTGACCAGGTATCTTGTGGCCATAGATCTAAGGGCATAAGTCACAGGCAAATATACTGTACTGTGATTGCCAGAAAAGGCCAGGAGTAATAGATCAAGTTCATCAGCTGTTGCGGAACCTACCAGAGGTGCAGCAGAGATTAATATTGGTTTCACTGTAAGTACAGTGATCTGCATGGAAAAGGTGATACTGGACGATGACTTGCTATTTCCAAGCACCAGAGAAAAGTAAATGCATTAGAAGTGTTTCTTCCAAACAACACCTCCTAAGAAAAAGGCCCCCAAAGTGTCAGGAGTGAAAAGAAATGAAAAAAAAAAGCACCCCAATCAGTAGCAGGAGCTATGTCTTACTACAGCTCTCCAGGTTATCAAAGCAGCCATCCTTGCAGCTTGACCCAGAGGGTCACCCACGCCTGCCACCAGCCACTGCTCTCCACAGCCAAGCCGGCAGCGCTTACCTCAGCAGCTCAGCCCCACCAGCCCAGAGGAAAGCAGGGGGACCTGGAGGAGGTTTCCAAGAGGAGTGGCTCACTCCCTCCCAAGCATGCACTGTGAGGCTTGGGTCTGTCTCTTGTTTTGCTACCGAGGCATTCCAGGCTGTGTCAGTTTGGATTGCAACATAAATATTGTGCAACTGCAGGCTCCTTAGTTCCAATTATGGTAATATTGCAGGTGACAATGAGAAACATATTTTTAATAGTTTCTGGCTACATTTTGCTCCGACTCATCTGCATCTTAGAAAAAGAGAAATTCAGCTAAAGGAAATTTGGTTGATAAGTGAATTTGGAGCAAAACTGTAAGCCTAACATTGACTTGGAAAAAAGGGTCTTCCCCATTCTGATAGTAACTAAGCGTTTGCAACAACGACCCAAATGTCAGTCACTGGATACAGAAGAATGTTTATAAAATTATATTTAAATGATATGCAAGTATATTTAGAGGTTTGAATTAAGTAACAAAATACACAGGCGCCTATTTGTAATAAGGCTAATAGTTTCAGTTTAAAATTTAATTCTAATTACTGAAGACAAGTAGTGAAGCATACATTAAAAATAGCATTCGGTTAAGTTAATGGACAGTAGGTTCCATTTTTACACATAATCGAATAATAGAAATGCATTCTTCTACTAGGTCACAGAAAGATTTAAAATGCAAGTTCTCAGCCTGCAACTCAGGAGGACCAGTCAAGTATACGGCTTTCTACATCTGCCACCCCTCTCAGGCTTCACAGTAGCTCTACTCTTATGTGACAATCAAATGATAAGGGGGAGGAGGAGGAGAAGTGAGAGCAAGGTCCAACTTTAGCCATACGCTTTCTAGACGAACATACAACAAATGACTGGTGTTCACACATTGCCTGAAGCTCCTGGGAAATGCCAGATTTGCTGCATATGCATATTAGCACCAATGATGAGGCACGTACCACCCTACAGCTACAGCACACGGTATGACATGCCTGGTTGCCATGCGTGGCTCATCAGGCTGGGCACTTTAAAACAAGTATCTGTGGTCATGTTTTCAGAAATGTCTCTTTCGTATGTCTTTGGATCTTCACCAATGATGTACCTGAATGCCACCACATCTTAACGTTCATTTACAAAATAAATGAAAGAGAATCCTTCAAAGTATTTAAATGTTATGAAAAAAACACTTTAAATATGAATTTTTCACTTTAGTGGTGACTTGCTTCAGAGCCTATGAAACAGTTGGAATAAGAACTTTTATTGAAAAAAAAAAACCTGATAACACACTGCTTTGGCCTAAATATGCACAAGCAATCTATCACCTGTCTCAGACTAGGTGGCTTTGAAGAACAGCTAAGCAGTTGGTAACTTCTCAGTTACCTGTTGTGCACAGGCACATTCAAACACGACAAAATCATCAACCAGCCTCAGCACCACAGCCATAAAAGCGAGTCTTTGTATCAACTTCAGATAACTTGGGATCAGGGATGAAGATCTTGGATTTTGCAACACAGGTGTGTGTGGCCATCACCTCAAGCACATCTTCTCCTGAAGCCTGAGACAGGTGAAACCACAAGAAGGGCACCTGTGTGCTCCAGGAGCAGGGGAGGCTCAATGCAGAACTGCCAGCAGACAGCACCCACTGAATCACTCACTGCTCCAGGCCCCGCACCCAGACCCCACAACCACTCCAGAGGACAACGGGAAGCTGGAGCATGGCACAACACCAATGCTGCAAGCCATACTTAGTCTGGAAATGAATGCTAGCTTGGTTTGGAAGCATCCTTCCCTCATTTTTTCAAGGAAGAATTTGGAAAGCCATGTTTTCTCATCACAACCCATTAAATACCTGTTTTTACATTGTAAAATACTCTCTAGCATGGTCAGTTCTGGCTTGGAGAACCACATTCCTCAAACACATTCCCTGTTTTAGCAAAGGTTTGACTGCATTTCTCTTTAGAATATCTTCCGTCCCATAACCTGAGAGGCAGTACACCCACTAGGATAAATTAATTTTCTTCCTGAAGGCCTTGCTCTCCTTGCCCAAAAGCTGTGGATGGAGACAGAAGCCCTGTGATGCTGCACAGTCACACGTGCACAGGGCATGGACACACACCACTTCCAAAGCAGCACAGCTTCACAAGAGAAATATTGGATTGATCATCAACTTCTTCACCTACCACTCCTGCAGTGATATACAAATATTTTGGCAGTTTACCATTCTCCTGGTTTCTCTGTGATTTGAACATGTGGTCTGACTCCCAGACTCAAAACTAAAAAGAATTTTTAAAAAAGAAAAAAAAAAAAAAAAGGAAAAACCCAAAAATCAAACAAATACAAAAATATACAAAACAAACAAACCCACCAAAAAAAAAACCTTTAACTGTATTTTTAAAAGATTTTCATATGTCAGTTCATAAAATGTACATTTCTGGTTGCTCAGGTATACTTCACACCCTTTCCTGGTCAATAATAAATAGAGGCTCACAAACAGATCCAGAACATCCAACACCAAATATCATTAACTCTTTCTCAAGATGCCCGTCTCTTAAAACTGAATTAAATACCAAGTTAAAGTTTTAGTCAGAATAGACTTAATAATTCTTCTAAAGCAAAAGAGTGTGCAAGAATCTGACACCATATGAAACTTCTGTATATTCAATATAGTTGTGTGTTAAATTACTGACCATATGTATTCTTCAATGGACAGTGACAGTTATTGTGTACTGAGAACAATTTACAGGCATCTTCCCAACATTAAAAGTCATTTAAATGCATTCAAGACTGATAACAAATGGGTCTGAATAAATTTTTGCACAAAAGCATTTCCTGATCTTTAGCAAAGTTCCATCCTAATATTTTTACGGTTTTAGCACCCATATAGTCCACTAATTGACTTTCAATGAAGAATGATTGTTGCCATATCAGAGTTCTTAGCACTCTTACATTCACCATACTGTATACATAGTATCATTTATTCCTTATTGAATTAAAAATGTTGTTCTAAGAAGATGAAAACACCAACACACTTGAAAAGCACAACAGCAGATATGTGTATCTCTGCAATCTGTGAACACTTGACTGCATTAGGTCTTCATGTTTTCATTTATAGGTCATGAGAATGCTGTAACTGCTGTAATGAAACCACAATCCTGTTTGCATTCCCTCACAGAGAAGTGTCTCAAATCAGAAATATTTCAGTTTCAGACTCTAAAACATACTAGTCTCTCACTTCTAGACACTTTTCTTCCCCTTTATCCTCGAAAGACTTCTGTCACATCAATAAAATGATATTTTTTCAGTAATTAAATATCAAATTTCAATGCAACAACTATTAAGTAAGTTTCCAAAGACAAACACTGGATTTAATAAGATCTAGTATTTAAAAAATAGCAGCCTCAATTAGGGCCAGTGTAACCTGGTGTAACTCCTGTGCCTGCGGTGTGCACAATGCCAGCACATTAAAAAGTTCATTTTTTCTTCCCATAGAAGAAGTGAAGGTGAAGAAATGTATTTTCTATATTGGGCACCAGATGAAAATCACATTGCTCTTCTGAGAACCTGAGCCCCTACTTTCTGAGCAGCTGCCCACCTCCTGGCACTGCTGTCTGTGCCTTTGCTGGCTTCTGCCCAGCTACATGTTTTCTCTGGCCTTTTTCCCCTCACTTCTCAACTCTCCATTGTTTGCATGTTGTCCCTCTCCTTCCCAAAGCCCTTTGTGGCTTACCACCACTAACCCTTAAAATTTTTTCTGTAATATTTTCAAATAGCAAAACCTGTCCATTTCTGATCTAATTCCAAGATGCTAAACATCAACTACAGGTTTTATTACACAGGTATTAGCCACCACTTGTTTTACTAGGTGGGTTACAATTCCAGAAGAACAATACGCCCTCTCAGCATCAACAGTAAGACTTACAAAAGGATAAATAAACAATGTAATTGTGAGCAATTTTTATAAGACTTAGAACTGACAGCGTGTCAAAGTTTAAAGGGCGCTTACCTCTCTTAACCTCTCTTCACCATTCCTGGGCAAATTCAAAATCAACACCTCATAGATACTTCAAGAATCATGCTTGATGTATCTTTGTAACTCTGAGATTGTTTCTCCAAACACAATTTTCATAGTTTTCAGACTGAATAACACAATTAGGTCCTGTTCAACAAGCAATGTAATATCACAGCCATTCTCCTTCCTTCTCCAAAAGGTCAAGATCACAAAAACTGTAGTGGTAATATCCATCAAGATTAGACTATTTTAATATAAACGTATGTCAAAATGTAATTAGTCAAATTATGTCAAATACATGATTTCAAATTACATCAACTACACAATGTATCATGTTGGTTTAAACTGAAATACAAAAACTGAATATTGGAATAAATCAGTATTTGAATTTACTTAAAGATAAATTCTGACCAAAGTTGCAAAATAAACACCACATTATTAGAGAAAAAATAAATTATTCTAATACAGTCATCAGCTAAACATCGATCTTAAAGGATTTTTTTTATAACAATGCAAATACTTATTCACAAAATAATGTGCCTAGAAAACCCCAACAACTTTCTAGTTATGTACAATAATGTACCCCCTAGCCTCAAAACATCACTCTTCAAATGAATTTCCAGTTTTGGGCCCAACAGTAAAAAGAGTCTCTCCCACCGGGACAAGGTTGGCACAGGCCCACTGGAATCTCAGTCATCCTCAAAACGTCCTGGAGGCAAAGCGAAACAAGACTGAGATCAGCAATTCACAGAAGCACTTAATATGATGCAATTTGTAGCCATGTCTGATTCACCCCAGAGGTCCAAAGGACAAGCTCCCGGAGCAAAGGACTCACAGTGTGTGTCCCTGCGGACCCTGCAACCACCAATGGGCTGGAAGAGTAAAACAGAGAGACCCCATCACCTGCTTTCCGTACCCGCTGCCCACAAGAAGCTGAAGCTCCTTGGTAAACAAGCAAGGTCTACAGGTCAACCAAAGCCAGCCGGTGAACCTCAAAGAGGGTTCTTTCTGATTCAGAGGGGTTGTATGATGGAGGTTCTTTCACCCCAGAGTGGACATCACGTAGCACTTCAAGGGGGGTGCGAGTGGGCAGGGCACAAAAACCTCCCTTCTGCACATTGAATGCAAGTGCTGCCTGTCCTTTAAACCTGCTTGTTGCTCCTCAGCCTAAGCATTAGAAAGTCATCTGCTACCTACAGCAAGGCCCTCTGCCACCCAGCAGAAGGGACACCCACACTCAGGGCGTGCGGAGGGTACGGTGCGCCATATCCGAGGGAATCGGCTCTGTCCTCAGCAGCCAGCCTGATTAATGTTTATAGTTAAATAAAAAACAAACTGCAGCAAACCTATTTCCAACTACAGATGCGTAATTACTATTAGCAGGAAAAAGAAATAATTAAGTAAATTAACAAAAAGTTAAACCTACAATGTTCTTATTCCCTCCCCTCAGCAACCTCTACAGCTTACTAAAAGATTTAAGATATTAAAGAACTTAAAAAAACATATTTAATATTTTAACTTTATTTTTCTTAGAATAGGAACTGAAATTGTGATACTAAACATAATTCCACACAAATTCCTTCCTCAGAGCTCAAATGTTACTTTCTAACATCATCCCAAACTACACACTGGTGAAGCAATAAGCATCGTAGCAACTGTTCATTAAAGAGATTATTTTCAGCTACTTCAGTGATGACAGCATAAGCAAGCTATTACTGGCACTTTCAAAACCACCTTTCTGACATAAAACATGGTGTTGCCCTTAAACGCAAACCTATCAGAAATGGGATTAAAAAAATTAAAAAAAAAAAACAAAACAGAAAAGCCAAAACGGATGCAAATTTTGCAACAAAGGATAGATGTCTCTTATTATTTGCAGTGAACGCTTCGGAAGATTTTTAAAAGTAGTGAGTTTGATTAAGCTCCTGAAAGCCTCAGAAAGGAGAAAAAAAAGATGTTCAGTGTTAAATAATACTTGTGAGACTGCTCCTTGTTTTTATGCTGGTATAGAAGTTTTGAAATTTAAGTCTAAAGCTAGTCTTGGAAATTATTACAGTAAGTATGCTTATTCTATAAAGAAACAAATGTGGAAGAAAGCCTTCAAACAACTAACAATGAACTATTTTACTGCAATTTTAAGATTAACTTTAAGAAGTTAGCTCATTAGAGCTAAGCTTTTCTATAATTTCACCGCTTATATGACGTTTCTCTAGTGCCACTCTTTTACACATACAATCAAGAAAGGTATCACGTCAAAACAGGGCAGGGAACAGGAATCTAAATGACAAGTATTTCTTCTAACAAGGATTAGGTGAGAGGTATGGTACAGTGGCTGTGAAGAAAAAATAGACAATTTGCATTACTTCTAAACCTATCAGCTGTCACAAATTTTTAAAAAAGTAATCAGTTCCAATGTACAGAAAACTATTATTTTACAACAAAGTTTATAGCATTTTTCATTTTGATTGCAATTTGCATTTTTCTCCAGTCAAAATCATTCCATGGGTACTTTTCAGCAACCTATATCCTAAATAATTTTCATTTTGTATCAGCAAGTGACCTCTTCACAATCTGACCGGCAAAGAAAAAAACGACTCCCAGGAACCACTCATTTTCAGCCAACATCACAATTTAATTTCTGCAAAATAAATCTGGTAAAAATAGAAATAGAACAAGAAAGTACTCCATGTTCAAGAAATATTAGTTAACCACTCTACCAGAAAGATAAATACCAGCCCTCACATTTCAATAATGAAAAACAAAGCGGTTAAGTGACATTTTCAATGACACATAGCAAAACACTGCCACAACAAGGATCACATCTCAGAAGTTTTCTATTGTTTTCAGCCCACTAGCCCTGAATAATTCCTGTGCATGCAATGCTGAATCAGGTATATTTCTCAGAATACAAAAAGCTTATTCCAGCTCACATAAACTAGTCCTAAAAAAAAAAAAATTCTTCGTCCACAGTAATTTTTTAAAAAAACATTTAAATCCAACAAGAACTTTTTCAAAAAAATAATGGAGTCTGACAGGAACAGTTTCTAAGCAAATACACCTTTATTCTTAAAATGATAGTCACAACACATTCTATTATGGAAAACATTTAAAAAATGTTTAAGCAACAGATGATTACAGAAAAAAAAAAAACAAAAAAAGCCACACACCACCAAATAAACATGTCACTTTGAAAAACTGTGAAACTATTCACCTGACTACTGCACAAGCCCTAGTGCAGCTTTAAGAGTTCCACGTATTTACTGATTGAAATGTCCTGAACTTGGTATATTTCTTTTACTCTTCCTCACACTCAAACCCACTCTAATTTGGTTGTCCCTTATTTGTATTCTCATTTGGTCATTTCTCATAAATCTTCACTAAACAGAAAGGTACAAAACACTTAGGTTTTCTCCTCTCTCAGTTGATATAAACACAGCGCTGTAGCAAAGATCCTGTGACTCAATGTAAAAATCACTGAGGCTGAACTAAAAACAAGGAAATACACAAATATTTATACAATCGATTCTGCTTAAGCATCCTTCTAATGTTACTGTTAAACCTTAAAGCCTACACCAACAAGGCCTCACACGAAGCAGCGTATTTCAGGTGTTACATATTATCAAAATAAATAGGATGTCCAATTACATGCATTTTGGAAATGCTACATTTGAATTACTCTTTCCCTTAACCTTTTACTGACCTACTACCCTCAGTAATTTAATGAATGATTTAAGTAAGCAAAGATGCAACAGAACAAAACTGTTTTGAAAGAGTTATATTAAAACTGCACATTACTACGAAACAGGGGTATTTTAAGTATCTACATTTAAATGAACAAATTATTATCTTCAAGAAAAAACCTTAAAAAATACTAATTTGAACTATTAAAACCATATCCCACTTAAAACAGTTCAGTGTAGCATTAGAGAAACCAATTTAATAATTAATCATATTTTCCTTAGAGTAGTATTACTAGCAGAAATGTTTTTCCTTAATGGCTTTAAATTACTTAGCACAGAGAAGAAAAAATTTAAAACTGTCAAAATCTCCTAAAACTCTGCTTTCTTCCCCCTCCCCCCACCCCACGAATTGATGGCAGGGATATAGACACCGTGCACAACTTCTGAGTCCCACCTTTGTACAAAAATTTCCAAGGGCCTAGTTCCAGCCTGTGAAGTCAATGGAGCGATTCCTATTGCTGTCAATGGAAAGATTCCCTCTCTGGAGTTGAGTTTGCATAGGGGCTGTAACGCACAGAAAAGACGTGGGAATGATCCTCTTCGGAAGAGGAACTTCTGTGTTTCGCTCGGTACGTATGTACACAAGCACGACTTGCTAAAAGTATAAGCATATAAGCAATTCACAGGTAGAGGGTACTATTCCCATGCCTCCATCTGTAGCTCTGCACTTTTTATTAATAGAGGACAATACCATAAATTTACGGTGGTTACTTCTGAGATTATTTTTCTCTGGAGAATAGACCAGCAGCCCACTTTCTGTCCGGACTATCCTCGCAAATTTCAGATGAGCGTTTTCCTGCCGGCCCACAGCCTAAGCTTTACCCCACCGCAGGAGCTCCATCCCGGGACCTTACCAGCGCTCGCCAGCGTTCCCGGCCGGGGGCTGCGCCGCGGCACGGGCCCGCTGCCTGCCGAACCTGACAGGAGCCCAGCCACGGGAAGGAACACAACCGCCTCCCGGAGCGCCTTCACCGGGGCCGCGCAGGCTCCGCCGGGCGGCACGCGGCGTTTCGGCAGGTGACGGGACCGCGGCCGGGAGCGCCAGCGCCGCCACCACG
>WBMY01002190.1:1155583-1171221 GCA_013397315.1 Donacobius atricapilla | reverse complement strand
TGTGCCCTCAGCCCGGTGCCCTCAGCGCTGTGCCCTCAGCCCGGTGCCCTCAGCGCTGTGCCCTCAGCCCGGTGCTCTCAGCGCCGTGCCCTCAGGGCTGTGCCTTCAGCGCTGTGCCCTCCGCCTTGTGCCCTCAGCCCCGTGCCCTCAGCGCTGTGCCCTCCGCCCTATGCCCTCAGCCCCGTGCCCTCAGCGCCGTGCCCTCAGCCCCGTGCCCTCAGCGCTGCCGGGCCCTCAGCGCCGTGCGCGGCGCTCTGGTGCCCCCGCGTGGCCGGCGGCGGAGCAGGGCGGGCGAGAGGGCGAGATCCGCCCCGGGCCCTTCCCGGTTCGTCGCTCCGCACCCCGGTAGCGCAGCGCGGGGATGTATCCCGGCTGGGCCTGTGCCAGGCGTGCAGGGAAACGTCCCGGGATTCAACAGCACTTAACAGAGAGATTCTTATTTGTTTCTTTGTGTTTTGTTTTGGCTTGTTTGTTTGTTTGGGGGGTTTTTTGTTGTTGTTTTTGTTGTTTTTTGGGGGTTGGTGGGTGTTTTTTTGGTTCGGGTTTGAGTTGTTGCTGCTGCCCGTTCTGCCAGACTGAGGCAGAGCCTGGGGGGCGCGGCGGGCGCCGCTGGCGGGGCCGAGGCCGTGCCGCGGTTCTGGTCCCCGCGCAGCCCCGGGGATGCGGGAACCCCCGGGCGGAGGCACAGCCTCGGGGCGCCGAGGTTCGGGGCAGCCCGTGGTGCCTGGAGTGCCTCAGGCCGAACTCAGCTTCTTTGTCTACTCTTGGCTTGTTTCGGTTTTGGTTTTCGGACTCAGTATTCTCAGGACTTATCTTTTAGAGTCATTGCGTGAACGTTTCTTTTAACATTGTGCTAGAGATCAGAAATTGCCTCTAAAGTGTAACAAATCTAGAGAATAAATCTTAAGGTAAATTTTAAAATTTTACTTCTGGTATTGGAAGAGTCTTGATGTGAATCAGGTCTGTGCCACCTTATTGGGTGTTTCATCTAGAAGCCTTGGACATAAAGTGGTGTAATTTGGGTAGTGTCTCTCCATTCTGTTTACTGGCATAAACAGTGTCTGAATAAAGTCTGTCAGAGAAACTAGGAGTAAGCACAATGCTTGCTGGAAGGGTGACCTATTATTTTATGATGCATCTGCAAAAAAGAGTAGCAAAATCTTCTCATAGTGCAGCCATTTACCTTTTTGGCCCAGCTTTCCCCCTTCCTTTGTGGCAATTACCATCTGAGCAGCAGTGTCCCTTAACAATTAGGGCATGCAGAATATCCTGTGGACAGCTGGTTAAAGGACCAGAGGGCCCAAAATAGTCTTCATTGCAGTCTCTGTGCTTGGACCTTTAGACCAGAAACTTAAAGTATGAGTTGCTACTGCTGGAAGTACATTTAAAGTGTTACTCCCTGTGTGCAAATTTGTATAATATTAAGTGTAATTCAAGGTTACCTTTACTGGGGTTTTTTAGGCTTTTTTCCTTCTTTTTTAATTGTAATTTTTCTAATTCTAAGGTATGCTTTGTGGCTATGCTCTAAATTCATGCTCTGAATTTAAGAAAGCACACCGCAATGCTAAAACCAACAGTACAAACTGTTGGACAATGCACTCAGGCGCTTGGTGTGATTCTTGGGGTGCCCTGCACGGAGGCAGGAGTTGGACTCGATCCTGATGTACCCCTTCCAACTCAGCATGTTTTGTGAGTATATGAAAGTCAAACTTGCTGTGAGTTCAGTGATGAATTTCCTCTGCGCCCAGGAAATTCTGATCCCATTGAAGGCACTGGCAGAAATCCTAGTGTTTTCAAGAATACAAGAATTTCTTGCTATCCTTTGTCTATATAAAATTGATCAGAGAGAGTGACAAACAATGCAGAGTTTTAGAGCTCCTCTTGGAAATAAATTGTTCAGAAACCCACAGGTATTTTATGTGGCCCTATGTATTATTTCAACTAATGAATCAGCCTTGGGACTGCAGAAAAAGGCTTTACATGCTTGATCCTAAGGTTAAAGTCAATGTATAGTGGTATAAAGGCCATATACTATCTAATCCATATATACTCTAGTTTATGGACAAAGCCATTTTTCATAGCAATGGAAAAATGCATAAGAAGTTTCATAGTGGAGAAGAATTCAAATGTTGCAAGCCAAGAGTGAAAGAACCAATATGATGTATTGCCTCCAAGTGGAAGACTAGGACCTGTTGTGTTCTGGAATTTTGTGATGACCCATCTTGCATACCTGAACACCTGCACACGACTTAGAGTAGTCACTTTAGCTGAGTCACTTGCTGCTTTCAGTTATAACTCCCTCACAGAGAAGGTATATTAGAAAAATCAATAGCAAAATCAATACATTTTACCCAAGTTATCAGATGCGCTCCTGATGCTTAAGTTGCTAAATAGTATTTGATTCAAATAAAACAGATCTCACATCCTTTCTATTAAACTGAGACTTGGCATATATTTCTCTTCCCTCCCTTTGCCGTTCCCAGTTGAGAAGCATTTGCACTCTGGTACCAATTTATGTGGAATTTCAAGGTGGTTTTGAAATAAAATTGATTAAAATTTTCTCTTCTGAAAAACTGTCTTAACATAATCCCAACAATTATGGGAAATTAGATTGTATAAAAATACTTTTAGTTTATTTCCCGAATAAAGTAATAATGCAGCATAATGAAGGGTTGCGCAAGGGATCTCTAGGAGTACTTGGAAAAAGCAAAGTCAATGAAGTAGAAAAATGAGGGAACAAAGACTGGATTTCACAGCAAACTGTTTCCATTGGATTTCATCTGTAGATATTACATTGATATTTTATGTGCATACAAATTAAGTTCCATGGGAACATTTTTGGGTTAATTAACAGTGCATTACACATGGATTTAGGCATGCAAATGACAAAAACAGGAGATAAGTAGGAAGAAATTGTGTCCCTAAACTACCAAGTACTTAACTCACTGACGAACAGGAACATCAGGAAAGAATTTTAGGATATATTACATTTTGCAGGAAGACACATATAGCTTTTGCTAAAGGTGCTGGTATTGGTCTTATTTTTGGTAATACCCTTATTCTTCAATTCTCTTACAACAGTGTTAACCTTTAGTGTAAGACTGATAAGCATTTTTTTTTTTTTGGCAAATTAATTCTTATGGCAGATATGTGGAAAAAAAGGCTAAATCCAGGGATTGCATGGTTTCAGGGTGGTAATGGGAGAAAGTGTCTTTCATGTCGGTTAGAATCACACCCTGGCACCCTATCAGTGAACTTCCAAGTGAAATGGAAATTGCATTTATTTCCAAAGATTCATAACCATGTCACCAGAGAAACTCACCCCTACAATCTGCAATGAAGACAACCTTTATTGACAGTTCTAAGCAAATGACCAGTGTTTGAAGGAATGGGAGCACTGATGCTATGAAAATCTGGGGAAAGGATGAGGGTATTATCCTGCATGTACAGTTCCCCCATGCAGGATAAATTGCATCTGTTTACACAGACTTGCAAGAGAGCTGGAGAAGGACTATCTACGAGGGTATGTAGTGACAGGACAAGGAGTAATAGCTTTAAACTACAAGGGGGTTGGTTTAGATTTGATTCTTTGAAATTCTTTACTATGAGGATGAGAAGACACTGAAACAGGTTGCCCAGAGAAATTGTGAATTCCCCATCCCTAGAAGCATTCAAGACCAGATTGGATAGTGATTTGAGCAACCTAATCTGGTGTAAGGTATATCCTCCCCTGACAGGAACATTGGAACTAAATGATCTTTAAAATTCCTTCCATATCAAATAGTTCTATGATTCTGTATGGTACTCACAAACTAAGCTCTGAGTTACTGTTGACACAGACTGCCAGCATCACCCAGTATCTTGTTTCCAACACAGACAATGCACAAAAGGGTTTCATCTTCCATCTGAGTCTCGTGTCAGTCTTGTGTCACTCATCTCTGTGAAGTCTGATGTAAGGCACAACTTGGGGTAGCAGGATGCTACTAACTCACTAGACCCAACCAGAACCTCAGAAAGATTGACCTAGCATCCCCCCTTCAGATCCATTGCCAACCAACCTTCTGCCTCTGAAAATATCTCATTTTGAGCTGAGTATCGCTGCTGAGGGGACTAAAAGTGGGATTGTACATGCTTTAATTAAAGATCACGGGTCTGACAGGTTGTGACATTATCTAATATACAGCTTTCCCTTTAGAGTTGCTGATAACCATTTTGTGAGGCTGTACATTTTCTGAGTTCTGAGCACTGCTCCCTGTCAACTGACTCACTCCATTGACATGATAGATCCTAAGTAGTGATGAAACTTTGTGAGAATACAGCTCCTGCTTGTGCTGGGTCACTGCCACTTTTTTTTTTTTTTTATAGTTCCTCCTGAAGCAGGTTTTTGAGAGGCAGCTGGAGTCTGTGATAAGCCAGAGTGAGCAATCTCTCTGATTCAGGAATGAACAGACTTTCTCCCAGAGCCTACCCCTCTTCACCCCATTGGCTGTCTTCTCCCCGTTGAACAAGTGGCCCTGTCCCTTCTACATACTCAGTGTGGTGACTTCATCTGTATAAAACCTTGTTTTCCAGAAGTCTTGGTGGTTCCCACAATTCCCCTTACACTGGTGTGAAAACTGCAAAATATAGAAAAACAACAAGCAGTAGGAGCTTGTGGAGCCTTCCAAATCCAAGTCCAAAGTAATGAGAATTCTCAAAGATAGCAATTCAAAGGACACAGAAGAAAGGGGAAGGGTTCTTCTCCTTCTCAGGGCCTCTTTCTGGGCAGGTAGCTGCCAGCAAATGGATGCAGGACTGGAGTCCTGTGGTGGCACAGGAAAATGCCACAAAATGCCAGAAAGTTTCTAAGTCAGACAATGAGATAAAATAGAAGAAAACTTTAGCGAGGAACATGTACCCACATGCTGCTGTTGTCCTCCATCTCTTCACTTCAGCATCCCTGGAAAATCACATTAACCTTGACCCTCACTGGCTCCTGTTCTACAAATTTGGGAGCATTTGTTTTGTTATCAGCCTTCAGTACACATGCTGTTCTTACTTGTCTTTCCCTCATAACACATATTCTTTTGACTCCTCCAATCAATCAGTGTCATTTGATGCTATTAAAGGATTCTGAACCTGATCTGAAATACCTCTATGAGGCTAGGATAATCAACAACTGTTAGATGATCTGCACTGAACCAGGGCTAACACATTTTGAATTCTTCCTTTGTTCAAAAATATGGTATTGACACTTTTAGGAACATGGAGATGGTTTGTTTCACTTGTCAAATGGAGTATTTGTCAAAAAGCCAGGTGTATTGAATGCATTGGATAAATTTCTGGCACTTAGTTAAGAAAATAGGCAGTTCTACATAACAGGTACAGAAAAACCTGCATTTAGTCTGTCTCTCTTGTAAGCCACAGAACATAAAAATTCACAAAAGTATATTCGAGGCTGTTGTCTTCACTCATATAGGCACAGAAGGCTATATTTTTTCTCCATACTGGCTTGCATTCTTCAGTAAATTCTGGATATGGTTATTTTGCAATAGGCGTACATAGGTTCTTTGCCTGGAGGAGTCAATCATTAATGTGGAAAAGTCTCAGGTATTTTGTTAAGATAGTACAGAGAAGTTTACCATTCTGCAGACAAAAGGGTAGTTCTGTTTTCAGAGTAGTTGTTGTAATAGTTTTCTGGAAGAAATTTACTTTTTAAAAAATCTGCTTTCGAATAGAGTTAAAATTTTGTTTCTTCATTCAGTATTTGTCTCTTGTAGGGTATTATTTAAATCACAGCATAAATTCACAGTAACATCCACTGGCCATGTTAGACCATATTTCTTCCTTGGTCTTTCAAGTGTCAGTATCCCGTGCAGTTAGAAAAATTAGCCGTTCCAATTGCTTTTCACATGCATACAACAAACTGGCATTCCAGGAAACAATTCACTGGCATGCTGGATGCTGGAAACTTGCCTTTACTTTTGTTTGCTAATAGATTACTTTATTAATTCCAAAGGTTTAGTGAACACCTTGTGGGTTTTTTTCCAGCACAGTTTAATTCATTTATTCTCATTCTATATGAATAGATGTCTTCTGGTCACTGAAACATAGGACTGTGCTTTGACATTCATTCCCCATACTAATTATTTGAGATGTTTGATATCCTAAATGTACAAACTGTCACTGGTCTCTGTGGAGTTTGCCAGATTGCACACTGATGGTGGATTTTAAAAAAGCATTTAGGCAAGTTCGGAGTCTGTAAAACAATGCATTTATTGACTGTTACACATTGTACCTGTTTTCTGCTGCCTTTCACAGTCATTTACGTTGGCACGAAAGGTATAGCTGACTTCCGTAAGTTAAGAATCTCACTAGTAACGAAAAAAATAAACCGAAATATGAATTTGACAAACGAAAATCCAGTTTATATTCTCAGCATTATGACCAAAGTGGGGGTTTTGTTGCCTTTTTTTTTAATTTTACTGTTGCTTTGATTTTTTTCTTAAGCTGCTGTGCTACTAAGACTCAAACATTCAGAAGTAAGGTGCCTAGAGGGCCAAAAGATTGTCCTGAATGATGTCCTTTTTGATTGTATTCTGAAACAAAGAGGAAATAAAATTGGAGAAAGGAGGAATCAGGTTCTGTCTCAGTGAGTGTGTTTATGAAATCCATTTGAGAGGCAGAGGAAGATCTCTTGTCTAGCCCCTGCCATACCATATATTTGGAGTGAATAGAGAAGGATGTGCTGCAGCAGGGACTCCATTTTCAGACACCCTTCCTTGCAGGAAGCTGCCCTGTGCTACTGGGCTGTAGGAACATACAACATCCAGTTAAGTTTTACTGACTGTGAGTTCCAAAGCTTTGCAGAGGGAACATCTGCAGGAAGATCAGCATGCCTGGGAAACACCCCACGACCTGTTGGGTGGTGCATCTTCCTTAAACTGAGGTTTAAATCATTTGGATATAATAGTACTACAGTTAAATGCTTTGAAATTGGTGGAAAATAATTTTTCATTTTTAGTTTAAATATATACACACCAAAAAATAGCACTATTTTTTCATCTTATCTTAAAGTACAACGCGTTTACCAAAGTCTTCATGTCTCTGTGCTTGTGATGCACAGTAGTCATCAAGCTGGCTGCTGAATTATTTCCTTATAAGATCATTTAACTTCAAAACTTCATATTATACAGGTCATGTGCTCTGGTGATATTCAGAAGGGAATTGTCACTTTCAGACAACTAATATCAGTCATTCTTTCTGTCTATATTTGGATTGCAGGCTCAGGAAAGTGTGATGGCAGTTATTAACTGCTCTCAAGAAATCCACTTGCAAGATGGATTTATTTCTTGATTAATGATGGAGATTATTCAAGTATTAATTCCCGTTTTTTATATCGCAAACTTGATATCATCCTTGTTCTCTCCACCCTTAAAATTACTATGATTACTCTAATTGTTAGAAAGCTATTATTTGATTCAGATTTGCAAAGTAATTATCAGCTAGTAGCACATCTGCCATTTCTCACTAAATTTTGGTATGTATTGTTGTATCTCAATTAACAAAAGATCTACTAACTGAAGCATTGCTGTATGAATTCTAGTAAGGCTTTCAAGCATGACATAAATTTTGTCCTGATTGATTCTGACTCTTACTGTGTGCTCTTTAATTTGTTGCTTTGCATTTCAGAATTGTCTGTGAACCTGGTGCTTGATGTTTTAAACAATGTTTTCTTTATCTGCAGCAATCAGATGTACATCTAGAGGTTTTAACTGATGGAGTATCATTTATGACATTATTTCTACTTCTGCTTCATGAGTTGTATTCTCATTACCTTTTTTCTTTGATTGTGTCACAGGCTGCATGGATTAAACAGAATTACTGTTTTTAATCTCATCTTTGGGTTAGTACTACTAAGATGATGGGATAATTATCTGTGCATATCTAGCTTTTCTGTCATGAGTATGAGGAGCAGTGAAGGCAGCCAACATACCAGCTACTAATACTGGAGCGTCATTGATGTGCTTTTTACACCCGCTGTACTTCCTATATGGATTTTTCAAGTTGTCACAAAGTTATACCATTTAAAGATGAGATTTTGAGCACTCATAAATATGCACAAGTGCTTATGTGCACACCAAACATACACCCACACACATACTTCAAATGTCAGAAAAATGTTTCTGTATTGGATAAACAATCTCAATAGCCTACAACTGAGCTGCCTAAAATGTGTCTTGTACAGGAAATATACTTAGTTCAGCTCATGTCCAATATTGCTTGGTTAACACTGTAAATTCTTCTGGATTATCATATTCAGTTGACATATGTTTTCTGTAAAAACAGTCTCATGACCTTTTTTAGAAAATATTATTGAGTCAAGTTTACTGTAGGTTGAGCTAAGAAATCTGTCAGGCACACAGGAAAATTAGTGCAGTATGGTCTTATGATAGAAATAAAGTCTTCAAGCCTCAGTTTTACTCATTTTATGGTCTGTTGCTTCCCATGAAATTAGCTCTTTTTTTTTTTTCATGGCTGTTGATAGAATCAGTAGCTATAGCTTCTTTCTGTATTGTTCTTTCAGAAGTTAAATTCTTATTCCAGTATGTTGACATAAATATCATTTTGTCCATGATGAACTGGGAATACTGAGATCCAGGGTTCTCCTCTGGCAGTGTTAGCTGAGCCCTACATAAGAAGGTAACACAGTAGAGCCATAGGAAAACTTGAAGTGGGAAATTCAGATTGGAACTGAAATACAACAAAGGAACACAGAAACAGAAAGACAGAGTAAATGCTGAAAGAGCACAAGGAGAATGAAAGGCTGACATAATTAATGCCGATGACCAGATCCTCAGTTGTACTGGGAACAGATAAGACACAGAGGAGTCATTCAGGGACATCATAGCTCATGTCCTATTAAACATAGTGCAAATACAGACTCAAAGAGTTTTAAAGATCTCAGGAGACTCTGACCTCAAACTTTTTTCAGTCACATCATCTATGCCAACTTATCAAAGGGGCAAGGTGGTCTGTGGCTTCTGTGGTGGCTTTCAATCATTTCAGTAGGCTGTCCCAGGACATTTTTCACATGCTGAGATGTGCTTGGTCAGGAGTATTGGCAAAAAGGTTCAAAACCTGGTCTATGGTACAAAAATTGTGTAGTTTGACTCATGTCTGCATGATGCATTTAACATGACACTACCCCTTACGCAGAAAGAATTAAATGTGTAAGTGATTACTGCTATTTTGTGTGTAATGTAGATCAGGAAAATTTTTTGCTCTTTTTTTTCATATTTTTAACATACGCACATCAGATTATACTGACCTAGGAAGATCCTAATTAAAATTACACTTCAAAGAAATTAAAAGAATTAGATACAGGAGGACAGACTTAAACCAATCAATCATGTCTATGTCCTTTATTGATCCCAAATAATTTCAGTGTGATTGGGATATTTTCATTTTCATAATCTCATTTCCGATTACACCATCTCTCAAATAAGTTTTGAGTGTTTCCCTTTTATTCTTTTTTTTCCCTTACGGTATCACTACAAGCCAAACCTGACAAATTCTTTATGCATCCATGTACATGAGCCACAGCACACTGGATGAGGCATTTCTGTTCTGCTGCCTCCAAAGGTCGTCTTCTATAACCTCTTCAGGGGGTACAAGAGATGGATAACTGTTGGATGAGCATAAGGTTGCATAGATGAGTGGCAAGAGGGCTTGTACACTTCCCTTTCCACAGAGCTTTCATCTGTGCCCCTGGACAGTGGCTGTTTTCAATATGAAAGAGGTCAGAGTCAGAAGACTTGCTGGGCAGGAAATGTATCAGAAATTAAACTATATACTAACTTTTGGTGCTTAGCAGGCAGAGCTAGCTTAAAACTTTAGTTTTAGAATAAATATTTGTAGAACCTGGTGAAGGTCAACTGCAAAGGTAGCGTTACCTGGCTTAAAATTATTACCTGTGTATTGTTACCTGAACAGATGTTCAGCCACAGTTCTCTTACTACTCCTCATTAAGGCATAGTTTATTTAAAGTGTTAGCAAATGTTCAAAATTTTATTAAGTGCAAAAAGAAGATGAAAACAATTGACAGTTTTTATTTCGAGAGCATATGTGACCTCCATCCCAGATATTTGTGTCACACACTGGCATTGCATCTGTGGACTCCTAAAGCAGATCTGCTGTAAAAAGATGACCTCTGTCTTATATATGGCTATTACAGAGGATTATAGTCAAAATGCTAAAATTCTGACTTGCTGACATTTTTATCAATCCCAGTAATACATTTCTGCTGGAAAATGCTGAAGTTGTCAACATGCAGGTTTTAGATATTGTGTCCTTGTTGGATTTTCTGTAATTCAGCATCTGTAACTGTTGGATTTGCTTCTTAGGGAGTCTCTTACACCTTAAGTACTGCCTCATAAATTCCTGTACAAGCATGTAATTAATCTGTTTAATTTTCAAGAACATTTCTGTCTTCTCATTAAATGGTAATTTCCTGTATCAGAAATCTAATGTCCTCTCTAATCAGAGGATTATATTTCAAGAGCAGAAAATTATTTATTTTTCTATGCTAAATGTATTTGAGGGTTTAGAATTCAGGTAAAATACACAACTTGATATTTTTGTTATTTCTTTGAAATTTTTACTTCAAGTTGTTTTTCAGTTAGTACTTTGACATTTTCATCACAAAATTACATACTAATCCTTTACCTGAAAGGAAAAAACCTCATTATTAAGATTGCAGCATCAAGCTTTCAGACACTAGGGCAGGGGAAAAATGGCATCTTGTCTAAATAGTGTATTCATAACTTGGCCCTTACGTCAGTTGAAGGCATTAAAATATTGCCTATAGTTGTATGAAAAAATCTGATGTTTTGCCATATTTCACATCCAAGGTGGACCCTTTTCTATATTAATTAAAATCACACAATGAGAAAATGATGGTATTGTTTGTTAAATAACTTCAAATTCTATAGGGGTTTACAGGAAGAAATAGTGTTTTCTACATTATGGCAGTTGCGGCTTGCCTTGGAGGTACGGATTTGCCTCTTTCATCTACTGCAGGGCAAGTTATCAGAATCAAACTTATCAAAATGGTCACTTGTTTCCATGTTGCTTTGTGTCTTGGGAAGATTCTGAACACTCAGAGCTGAAAGCCAGGGCAATGGGAGCTCAGCTGCTGGGCTTTGAGAACAAAAAGTGCTACACAGTGATGTCACAAACCTGATGGCTAAAGTGAATGTTTACAGTTGACCTCAGACTTTTAGGTCCATGCTTCAAGATGTTATCTCAGGTAATTTTGAAAGTAAATTACATTATGGCTTCGAAGGATAATAATATAATAGTGATTGGGTAATTTTGTCTTCAGAGCAGTGTTTGAACTATGCACAGTTAGAAAGCAATGATCACCTGCTGGATTATGAAGACAAAATAAATAGTTGTTTATAACTTGAAAAGAATCCTCCTCCAATATGGCATGCAGTTCCTGTACAAATAAACAAAAAGTTAAAACACATTGAATACAACAAAAAAATGTAAGAAAGTGTATGGATAGCCATATAATCATAGTGGAAATATCTAAGATGGGAGTTCTCATTCTATGGTATGTGTATCACTAGTGGTATGAAAACTATTTCAAAGTGGTCTTCAAATAAAATCTGAGCATCTGAGCAGAAGAATGTCTCCTTCATATGAGTTACTATTATTGCATTCCGGCAGGAAACTGGAACAAAGATCTGGAAGCATGCATGGGGACTGGTACATGCCACATTTCCACCATCATCACTAAACTGATAAAATACAATTCTTTTTCCTGAGCAAACTAAAATGGTTACTTCAGGCATAAAGGATAACCTGGTAAGTGATAGGTCACAATAGCTCAGGCAGAGTGTCATGTTATACACTTTAATACCCTACTCCAATTCTTACTTAGCAGGGAAGATGAAGTTAAATGACACTGTCATTCTGGGAATATCCTCAGGTGTACTTTACAAGCTTTTCCCAAGTAAACCCAGTGAGAAGAAACAGGAGTTACTTGTTCTCTCGTGTAATTTTAAAGTAATTTGCTGACAGCTAGAGAACTATGAATATTAGATTCTATCCAATACATAAACTATAGCAGGCAGAGACTTTTCCAGCCTACTACTCATCAAACCTGCCCTGGCTCTTATCCCTAGCTTTCATTCTCATCTGGTTATAATTGCCTGGCATTCACAATTTGTGTTCCTTAGGCTTCTCCCTGCTCCTTGACCAACATGTCTGAGCTCCTTGTCCCAACTTCAGTTATCTCTATTTCCTCTCACCAGTCTCCCCATCCCACCTTCATCCCACCTTCCCCACCTTTGTCCAGTTCTCAGGTTTTGTCCACACACAAGGGCATTTCATGACTCAGGCACTGCTGCACCTTTATCTGCATTTTCTGTGAGCAAGTGTTTCAAAGGAAGTTCTTCTAATTTTATAATTTAGCACAGCTGAGTTTTTTCACAATAATGCTTGTTACACTTCTCCATGTGAAACTTCAAAAGTTTCTGTCACTATGAGGTTGCTGGATAGATAGATACATTTTAAAAATATATTTAAGTGAGCACCTTATAACATCATATACTCTATAGCTATGTATATAAGTATGACTATGTGAACTGAATATATATATATAAGCCAAAGCAATAGGTGAAAATATCCCCCAAATGAAAATTTCTTAAATGGATTACACCCAGCTAATGGATAAACTTGTAATTAGTCATGTTGCCTTTAAGTAATCATTTAAGTAGGTTAATTAATATGTAGCCATGCATTTAAAAAGCAGATTTGAACTTAAAAACATATTTTAGATAATATTGCAATCCTATTTCACTTGAAATATTTATTAATCTGAACAATTATTCAAACAAAAACAAGTATAAAACTTAATGGTTAAAGTTATATGAACATACGGAGATTTTTTTGATCAATACAATACATCAGAATTATTAGTCAAGTGAGTACTGACTAATGTACAATATTAAATGAGTAGAAGAATAATTCAGTATTGCCAGCAGTATAGGAAGTGACAAGTATAATTTCAAAAACATTCTCAAATGATAAAGGAAAAATGTATTAATCCTTCCTATTCAATATGATGTAAAAGTAAATATATGGTTGTACATATTTGATGATATAGTTATAAATACACACACATGTGTATTAATTTGAATCCAATAGAGCAGTAGTATACAGTAATATGATTAATACAGAACAATTTAAAAATAATTTCATTGAGCAGTCAGTGTGAATGGATTTGCTTTTATACTGAACTAATCTATGCATGGCCATAGACCAGCAGACTTATTAAGAATTCACTGTTGTGGTTTCAAAGCTAATACACTTAGGTAATAATCATGGTTAATCACTGGCTAATATAAGTAAGCAAGCTCTTCTGCTGTCTTTAAACATATATAGAAGTTCAAAATTGCACAACTTATATATTATGTCTTGACAGTCCCAAGCTGCCTGTGAAGTTATTCAAGCACTTCAAATAGTTTCTAGTACTTACAGATGTGTCTGAATGCTTCACTTTGGTGCTGTTTTTGAGAAAAGAATAAAAGGGAGTTAGGGAAACCTGGTTGAATATTTAGGAAGATATTCTGCTGCATAACTGAAGTGGCAGGAGATTCATAAAACCAGTTCCCAGAAGTGCTGTGGGGTTTATCAGTCTGTAATTGAGGTGGAAACTTCCCCATGATTAAATCACTGTTTACATTCCACTTTTGGTATTCATGCACAAACTGCAGTCTGTCAGCATACAGAAGTTTCCACCGTGGAGCCAGAAAATAATGTGTTTGATAAAGCCAGTTTGGTGCTGGGCAGGAAGGATAGTGTCCCCAAGGTGTGAAGTGATCCACAGCAAGGCAGTGCTTTACCTCCTTTTGGTGCCCTTGCTTTCGTGACCTTCGACGTTGCCTGAAGTTTCCATGAACAAAGTCATTTAAGTTTGATGGGTGAATACTCCAGTAGTTTCCTTTGCCATCCTCACATCTTCCCACCTTGATGAAACAATCATTTAGTGAAAGGTTGTGCCTTACACTGTTCCTCCAACCTTGACCTTTGTTCCTGTAAAAAGGAAAATTATCTTCAATATATTTGTAGATAGCAGCTAAATTCAGTTTATTGGTAGGGGAAGAAAGTATCGCCTTTGCAATCAAGGCTATGTATGACAGAGGTGGCTTATCCAGAAATCTTCCTTCATCCACAGTCACAGGAAGACCCTTCTTGGCATGTATGTGGGAGCTGTGAATTTGGGGTGGTAGCCCTTGAGCCAATTTTCCTTCTTCTTCTTCTGTACAGATGCCTAGATTTCCTTCATTGTTTTCAGAAGAGTCTTCACTCATTATAGCAGCCTGAAACCCAGCATTTATTTTAAGCGTTCTGATATTTTTCTGCAAGTAGCCAATTGAATAATTGGTCCACTGAATATAACCAGCAGGAGAAATGAAAGTTGGACTTCAAATGTGCTGCTCTCCCATTCCCAGATTTCTATTTTATACTCTGTTAAGTCAACATCCTTAACAATGAAAACTGAACTGCCTATGTTTACAAAAGTCAAGGTGCAAGTCCTAGCTGAATTAAAAAAAAAAATCAAAATAATTATACTATGTTAAGTATGAAGATAAACAGACCATGACGTTAACCTCTCACTTCATTATAATCTGAGAAAACACCCTTCAGTGTTCCCCATTGAAACATAATGATTAATGAGAAATTTATGGTGCCTAGATAGAGTTGTGAAAGGATCAGACTCTCCAGTGATATGTAGAGCAAACTGAAACCAACATGTTGGTTCCTGTGTTCTACACTTAGTCAAACATGTTGTATTTAGTACAATAAACATTTGTTTTACCTGCTAATAGAAAGTACTGTGTGAAAGGAAACCACCTGTCAAATTTTATAGCTGCAGTGTAGCTATTCTTGGTGAAACTGAATTAAAGCAAAACAAAAAACAAACCCAAACACAAATTGCTCCCACCCTTTTTTTTTTATTAGCTCTCTGATAGCAAGTGGCTTTCGTGCTCAGTATGCAAGTGACCAGTTCTGCCAATCCAAGAAACTGCTTGAGGGAGCAATTACCACTCAAAGTCAGAGAGTTCTGTGGTCTGTCACCCCCAAAGCACAAACTGTCACTTGAACTTTGACATGGCCCTCTGCCTCCTGAGGTCTGACACTCTTAAAGAAAAAGACAGTCATCTCATCTTGGAAAAGGTTGCCCTGAGAAGCTGTGGATACTCCTTCCCCTCAAGTGTTCAAAGCAGGTTGGACAGGTTTCTGAGCACCCTGGTCTAATGGAAGGTGTCCCTGCCTATAACAGTTGGAACCCCAAACCTTTCCATGATTCAATGATTCTATAATCTCACGAGATGTATTGGTTTAGCATAAATGGCAGGAAAAACCAATTGTTGATCCATTTTGGAACTGACAGCTAAGCTGGCCAATCAGGTAAAAAGTGTACACCCCTTGGGACACCGCTTAAATCGGAGGAATCTTGGGAGACGCGCCCTCTTTCCACGGACCCAGCCATGAGGTAACATCGCGGCCGGGCTGGGAGGGGCCTGGGCCCAGGGCCCAGCTGGCCCCGGGAGTCGGGCTGGGCCAGGGCGGCCGTGCCGAGG
>WBMY01002190.1:1118371-1155380 GCA_013397315.1 Donacobius atricapilla | reverse complement strand
GTGAAACCCCGTGTTTTAAATCCACAGCCCTTATGTAGTCATATAAAAGGCTGCATTTGGGAAAGCTCACAAATGCAGTGTCGGACAGGCTGCGTTAGTGGAGCTGGAAGCCACAAACAGACTGTGTCTCATGTGGAAAGTTACCAGAAGAATCAGGAGGGACTTGTCTCTCTCAAAAGACTGAATGAAAGACTATTTTATTAAGTGCTACTGACTTGAGAGTTCTGATGTTTTGTCTCTTTGCATTGTTTTCGTGGACAAGTAGATTGTTGCTGGGGAGGAGAGGGGTTGTTTTTGGGAGGGTTTCGTGGTTGGTTTTTGTTTGTTCACCTTTAGTGTATGTTAATAAATCTGTTTCTATTTTTAAATTGAACCTGTTTTGCTTTTCTTTTAATCCTATTCCACTAAAATGAAAATTAGGCAAATGTGATAACCACTACATATTTTGGTGTTTCTGCCCGGTTATTGAATTTTAACCCATTACACGAGATTAGTCTAGGAAGGTTATCAAATGTGCTGAATTACGTCTGAAAGCAGAATGAAACAACGTGGTGGAAGCTTTGAAAGAGGCTGTATCTTCTTCTGGGTCACTTTTGATGTTCAAAATATGTATTAACAAATGAGGTCTGTGTGTTGAGGTATCAAGAACAGCATCAAAGATTTAACTTTACAAGGCTGAAGTTGATGCTGTTTTTCAGGCTCTTTTGGTTTCTGAAAATAACCCTTGGTTGCTCCTTCCATATGTTCTGTCAGAGAGGGACATTAGCGTATCTATTGAAATGATCTCTTTCCCCTCATCTTGAAGTTCATACCCTGGCTGATCATCTTGATTGGGCCCTTGTAAGCCTTGTCTCAGGGTTTCAAATTGACCAACCAATGTTTCAGTTGGTAGCCTGATGTTTTAGATTAGAAAACAAGACTGATAATGAAATGCTATAGGTCACATAGGTTATCTAATATTTCTGTGCCAGAGTAGAATTGTCCCCTGCTTTCTTGCAAGATTTAATACAATACTTTTCCAGTAATCATGGTGAAGGAGATCTACCTGGTATTTTAACAGCCTTGGCTGTTCAAAAATCCTGGTGATGATGAGCTGTTTAACAGGGTTTATTTTGGTCTTCAGTCTCAGCAATCGTTTCTTTTGAAGGCATTAATTTGATCTGCTCTATCACTACTAGAAATTATCCACCTAGATAATCCTAAAGTTGCCATCATCTTGCTGTTACTGGTAGTTTTTCATAACCTTCTGATGACTAATTTACCCAGTTTTTTCTCCTCCCCCTTATTTGCAGCTGAATGGTAGCCAAGCCATGTCACCCTGATTTTTCAGCCTTCCTGTGTCTCACAGTTCATCGTTCTTAGGTTTATTCTCACACACGGGTGTTATAAATACAAGCAATGTTTTTGTTAGTTCAAGTTAGTTTGCATATTTTCTTCTTAGAGATATGGACAGCTGATGGACAGTTGTCTTGACCAATGGGATGGGGAGAGGTGTCAGCCTTCTCCCCCAGTCCCTGGCCTTTGTAGAAATACGATAAAAGTGGAGTCAGATTTTGTAATAAACAGTTCATGCCTTCTCACCAGAGTGTGTGTGTGTGTGTGTGTGTGTGTGTCCAACAACGACAAACCCATAGCAGAAATTATTGAGATTATCTCTGAAATGTGTGATCTGGCACATTAGACTATTTATTACAATCATGCCATTTCTGTTGTTTCAACTTTAAGCAGGTTATGCCTAAAGGGTTTCCTACAATAATAATATAAAAAAAATTGATTTTAATTCAGAATACCAGATTCTCTATATCGGGTTATTTCTACTGAAATTTGTGTTTCTGTGAAACATTGCAGCTGTAGATTGGAGAACAAATGCTGCTCACTCTGACAAGGACTCTGTGTTCCTTTCCCCATAGCTCCAAGAAAGAAACACAGATCAACCACATGTGCTGCTATTTCCATAGTGACTTTGTAAATTGAAGGATTGTAAAGAAGGCACAGAACCCAGATTTTGGGTGCCTACAAATATCCAAATTAAATTAAGGATAAGGAAAACAATCTTATTAGAATTTTCATCTTTAAGGAGAGGCTTTCATAAACTGAGGAAACTGAAGTTATTAAAAGGAGCCAGTCTGAAGAATTAGAAATTTAAATGCAGTAAATGCCCCAAAGTTAAATGCTTGACACTTTCACTCAAATCTTATATAAAAAAGAAAAATTATGCTGAAAGGGCTCCATATCTGAACGAATGAACAGTTCTTTCACTAAGTAAAGGAAGATCCTACAGGGAATGAAAGACAAAAGGGTGAGAAAAAAACCCCCTACATTTGGAAGGGCTGCAAGTTCTGATCTCCAAGATCACAATTTTTGTTTTTCAGATATGCCACCAAGAATAATATTAATCCCATACTCCTGTGTGTCTTGCTTGTTCCTTCTTTCTGCACCTTATTTCTGGAGTTAGCTTTTATTTTTCTCTGAGTCTTATCATTAAAGATGAAAAATTCCTCTCTTTGCCCAAAACAAAATTCCGCCTAGAAAAGTAAGACAAGTTTCCTGGTTTATCCTTATTCTTTGTGGGAACCCTCTTGTCACTGTCTAAAATGTCTGCAAAGCTCTTACATTAGAGGAGCGACCTTCACTGGCTCAATGCCCAGTTTTATCTGAAAAGAAGAATGAGAGACAGGGAAAGCATACTGTGTATTCTTACTATGCAGACTTTTTCCAGCCCAGGGAAGCAGATTCCTCCTCAAATGTCTGCACACACCTTATTAAAGCATCATTTTTGTTACCACATTCTCTTCAAAGCTGCTAAAACACTGCATGGTTAGAAACCTGAGATTTCCCACAAACCACCATAAAAAGAAGGGGCTGGCTTAATCAACCAGACTAGTTAAAGAGTTTATCCTGTAAATTTGTGAATAAATGATATATTCTTGAAAAGATGAATGACGATAAAAGAGCATTTGGGAATTCTGTTCCAGTAATGTAATCTGTTCTGAATTTTTACTGTACAAAGATTGTTTTTTTCCTCTGCCCTTAATTTAGGTTAAAAAGAGTTTTTCAATGTCTTAGCTTTGATTGTATGAATCCAGGCTATACCCTTAAAATAATTTTAATGGGTTTTTTTTCCTATACATATATTTTAAAAGCCTGCAATTTTTCTGCTTGGTGCTGTGAAAACAAGCACATGTTTTAGGGAGTGGTCTGGTTTCTACTTTGGGTGACAGAGTAGACCAGTTGCGGTCATAGGACAAAGTTTTGTTTAAAAGTCTGACAGTGCATACAATCCATAATGAAGAGTAGAAAACAATTGAGGGCAGCCTTTGTGACCTCAGCCTTTATTACTAAAATTTAACTACAGTCATATGGAATTTAGAAAGAAAATATTGCTTAAATGTAATGCTGTCTTTTCTTCCTTAGCTCTACATACTTCCAGATTTAATTGCTGTTTCAAAATACCTCTCAAAATATGCAATCAGTGTTTCTTTCTAAAGTATATAACCCTTAAAATATTTCTTTTACCTCTGGTTCAGCACTTTTGACCATTCAACAGTCAGCTAGAACAGTGTTCTCTGCAAGGAGAAAATGTATTCATGTCTTATCCTAATAGATTTATTTAATAGCAGTGCAGAAAATAATACATCTCATACTATTTGCTAAGGAAGTGCAGTTTTCTAGGGCACTGGGGAATACACTGTTAGGAAGCCAAGTGGAACCAGATTTTATACTGCTCATCTTTAGTCCATGTTTAAGATAAAATTGTTTTCCACTTGATGCAAAGGTATAGCCTCTTTTCTTTCAGTCAAGGCAAAGAAAGATCAACTGGTCAGTGCTAATAATAGATATGACAAAAACATTTGGCTGTAGATTTTGTTGCTCTGTTGTGTGTTTAATTAGGTCCAAAGCCTGCTAATTCTGTAATGTTTTTCCCTCTAATGTTTACTATGCTATTCGATAGAGAGGCTAACCCATATAGAGCTGTCTTATTTTCTACACATTTTTAATTCTCTCTGTCATTTCCACTGCTACTTAAACAGTGTTTAAGGACACCTGGAAACTATTTGTCTTGTTTCAACATTTGGTTTTGATGTGTTCAAAGGAATGAGGCAATAGTAAAGAAGTCATTAAAGAAGTTGTCCCATTAAAATGTTCTAAAATGACCTGCTGCTGTTATACTTTGAAAGG
Source organism: Donacobius atricapilla (assembly GCA_013397315.1). Lineage (NCBI taxonomy): Eukaryota > Metazoa > Chordata > Aves > Passeriformes > Mimidae > Donacobius > Donacobius atricapilla. Next base: position 1,151,201 of record WBMY01002190.1, on the reverse strand, counting down.
AAATAGCTACTCTTGTCTGATTCAGGTATTTTAGGACACCATTTTAAAAGATGCAGAGAACAAGTGATAGTATTTTTCATTATATTATTTTCACAATGTTAATACAATCATTATATGTATATGTGTGCTAGATTTGGTGTAACTCTGTATATTTTTGATAAAAATATGTGGATTTCTAGGAAAAGTTTAACTCAGTGCAAATGGTTCAGACAAGAACTAAATTAAATGGAGAACAGATATAAACCTCCTCCCCTCCGCACTGAAGAAGATGAAGCTTGTAGATAGGACATTGTTTTCAACAAGAGTGAGGTCTCCCTCTGTTCCCAGTTGTGCTTGTTTGTATCTCTCCTTATAACCATTGGTATTTCTTTCTTGTACAAGGGCAGAATCTTTTCCCTCTTTCATATGATTTCTTATACAACATTTTTCTGTTTCCTAAATTAACTGCCCTTACTAAGAACATACTCTTTCTCTAACTAGAGAATGGCACGAGACTAAAGACTTTGTCAATCAATGGTAGCACTTAGAATAAACTAATAAATATACCTTTTCTGACCTTTTCTTCCCATCTCCAATGTTTATTTACACCCAGGACAGAAGTAAAGGATTTGAACTGAGTGAATGGCCAGATGGATAGAGAGGTACAGAATAATATCCATTAATTAATGTCTCTGACAGTAATTGTTTTAAACAAAAATAGGTCTTTGAATATGTCTCTGTTTTTGAACATTCTGCAACCTATCCTTCCATCCTAATCAGTCCTTTTCACAGCATGATGGAATGCAGTGATTTTTTTGTTAGCTTGGGCATAATATCTAGTCTAATAGCTGCTGAAGCCTATGGAAAGGTTCTCCCAAACTGAATTAATGCTGGATTGGGCCAAGACAAATCACTGTTTGGTTTCCGCAGGATTTAAGAAAAGAAAAATTGCAACAATATTAATCAATAAATCAAAACTCTCTTTAACCAGTTTTTAACCTATTTTCATACAGACCAGAGGCAATACATGTTTTCTTTTTCTGTTTTTGTCCTTCCATTTTCCTAGAAGTGAATCCATTCTCCAAGCTTGCCTTGGTCTAAGATGCACCCATGCACAGCAGGTTGGCAGCCCTCCTCTTGCCTGCACCTCTAGCCTCCATGTCCCAACATGGTTAATTGGGGGATTTACCTTCCCATTTACATTTGTTTGTGTAGCTTTTTGTAAGAAATATACCAGCTGCAAAAGAGGAAACAAATTCTCACAGAAACAGGTGTAACCAATAAGCTAACAATGTCATAAATAAATTCTCCTTGTTTGCGTAATTACTACAGTAATATTTTCTTAGATTATGTTGACAGAAGAAATTGACTTCTCGTTAGAGTAAGAAATTTCATTTCCCAAACTGTGCCTAATTCACACAGTACAAAGTCAAAATGTGCATGTAGCAAATCAGCTCAAGCTCTGTGCAGAGCCATAAGCGGGAGCAGGTAGACATGGTGCTTCTGGAATCCCACTGAGAAAGACTTTGGACTCTTCTGTGGAGAAGTTCTGGAGATTTCATTCATTCCTTCGACAGTCATGAACATGACTGGATAGTGCTAGCATCTGTATTTAAACAAGTAGTCTTGAATGTTTTTCCAGCTGACCCTTGCTAAAAAATACAGCATTGTAAAGCACTAGCTCAAAGTCAGTACCATCCCTGGAGTGTAAGAGTTATGTAGTTTATGGTAAAAAGCTATATTCAAAATCTCTTCTGATACTCCATTGTCTTGAAATATGATTAGGGAATTAGGAACGTTTTTGCCATAGCAGGTAGGATGGCTATTGAAGGGTTTTGACGGAGCACTGGTAAGACCTGCAGATGTTCTTGTGGTGCAGTGGGGGACGCTTCATCAGAAAAGATGATTTATGGTAAGATGCCATTTACCTTATTGTCTGGAAATAGATATGCCTAGATGAGCTTTAAAGTTACCAGTGAAACTATAACAACAGGGAGAAGGATTCAAAGTGTCCTGAATGAAGTATCAGGTTTCTAACCTGTACTGAAATCTATGATGATGCTACTAATGCTATCAGTCTCTGCATGGTTAATTTCAAGATACTCTTGCTATATATCTTAACTTGTACTGTACCATTAGATCACAGTGTAGCCTTACCCTTTGAGATAGACAAGGGAAATAGGAAACATTAAATAATGTGATAGAAAAAGGTGACATTTTGAGTTCAAGATCTTTGTTCCATAAAGCCTGAATATTTCCATGCATTGAGTGCCATAAAAGTGAAAGTCAAATGTTATCTGAATAAGTTGATTAAGAAGCCACTGTTTCATTTCATATCGTGAGAAAAGTCCTACACAAAGGTTGAACACCCTTCAAGAAGTTTAGTGTCTTTTCTTCCTCCTGTTTGTTGCTGTGTGAAACAGGTTTGTGTTTCAGAGTTGGCTGCTAAAGTTAATTCTTTCTATTGCTTTTCTCTCCGTTTGGCTGGGTGATGCTAAATGCAATTTAGTGCGAGATGATTTCATAATCTAATTAATGATGAGCTCAGCCATATTTACAATGGCACAAGTTTATTTCCAGGGTACTCACCTCAATGTTTTACTGTATTCCTGGTTCATTGAAGTGGTGATGGCCAGTCCTTAGTAAGAAGAAGCTGGCATAGTCCTAGTATCTGGTTCACTGAGCCACTGGGGTATAAAGTCAGGGCAGAATGTGACATTGCATTTTACACCTAGAAATATTGCAAAAGTGGCCTTGAAAATATATATAGGAATATTTTATCAATATAGAAGCTATTTACATGTTGAAGCATACATCCTAATCAGAGATGAACAGCTCCTCATTAATGCAACATGATGAATTTTTTGTGCAACATAAGTTGATCATCTTAAAATAGCTCTGAGCAATTGAATTATGCAAAGAAGACAGTTTTTAAATGCTGTTCTTCTTCTTAGCACATAGAACCACATAAAAATAGGGAATACAATATTTGAAATGTATCACTGAAATTGTAACATCTAATACTGTCATATGGAGAAAGGCCAACATAGCTTGCACACCACAGCATCTATTAATAGACCTGACTCCCTTTTGCAATGTCAAGTGTAACATTAATCCTTGTTTTAAATCATGGTATCTCAAATAGCAGCTGCTACTAGTTGTACAGTTCTCTTTCAGTTTATATCAGAGAGCCCAATGGAGTCTTTTGAAGGACCTAGTCAGGTTAACAGGGCTAACCTATTACAAGTCCCCACTGGAAATGATTCCACTTCAGAGGAAGAAGATGTTAATATTGACATTAAACTTCGTTTCTCCCCACGTCCCCGAAGACGGAATTCTTCAGCTTCAGAGGAAGAGGAAGCAGATACTCCCACCAATATCTCAAGAAAAGTTTCGTTTGCTGATGCATTTGGATTTGATCTTGTGTCTGTTAAAGAGTTCAGTATCTGGGAATTTCCAAATACAGGACAAGAAAATTATATAGAAGATGAAGTTTTCCCTCAGGATGAATATTTTTTCTCCCAGCAGTTTACCTTACCTGCTTCTCAAGAAGAACTTTTACAAAAAGTGCGAGAGCAGAAGGTAATGTTGGAGTCAGTCCTGCTCCTGCCTGGGATTACCAGTATGAATGGCATTATACGAGTCCTCAATGTATCCTTTGAAAAACAGGTGTATGTTCGAATGACATTGAATAACTGGCTCAGTTATTATGACATTCTCGCAGAGTTCATGCCTAATTCTTGTGGTAGTGAAACGGATCAGTTTTGCTTTAAGATTTCTTTGGTGCCTCCTTTCCAGAAAGATGGAGTTAAGGTGGAATTCTGTATACGCTACGAGACATCAGTTGGTACCTTCTGGGCAAACAATGATGACAAAAATTACACACTGATTTGTCACAAGAAAGAAACTGTGCCCAAGGTGGATAATAAACCCCAGAAAGAGGTTACAGATAGGTGTCTTAAAGGCTGCTTAAAGACAACACAAAGCAGGTGAGGTTACACCTTAATTTTTGGTAATTTAGAATATAGCTGGCTAATTCTGACTTTCTATGTGGACTTACTCAAGTCAAGACTGCCCATGTTATTTTCTTCTATTTTAACGTTTTTCTGAATTCAAAATTAGACCAAGACTTGTTTTCAGTAAAGTGTTTGTATGTATCAACCAGTGGTTTTCTGCATACAGATTAGTTGGGATCATAATTTTATGCATGCCATTCATTTAAAAAGTAGTGTGAAGGCTTATAAACTCTATGCACTGTGTACCAGTTCTGATCTCTGTAGGATATAAACTGAGCTGACATCAGTGGGATCTTTGTTTCAGACTAAGGTAGCTGTACCATTAAAATAATTTGCATCTACTTCCTTTGTAAGTCAACAAAAATTTAAAAGCAAAACAAAAACTGGGTTTTCACACAATTTATTTAATGGTTCTTTCTCTACATTCAATTATTAAATCAGAAATGTCACTGGTGGTTCATGAAGCAGAAGTGAATAACTTAGGGAAGAATCCAGCAATTAAAATAGCTGATACAAACTTTTCTGTATGTGGTTGGGCTATTCTGCAAATTGTATATTAGAGCTACAGTTCCTTTTCCCTGCCACTGATTCATGCTTTTGTTTCACAAATGGTGAAATGAAGTATGTTTTATAAGGCAGAATCAGTGATATATTAAAGAAATATATAGAGAATTTATCTTCTATATACTGTTCTGATTAAACATAAATGAGTAATTATAAAGAGGCTGTTGTTAACTTTAATTGCATATAAAACAGACAGAAATAGTAACTTCTGGTTTCCTACTGTTTCTAACTATGTTCTTTCTATTAGCAAAACAATGTTGCATGCAAAAATCTAATTCTCAATTTTTTTTCCTCCTCAAATTTACTATAAATCAGTTGGACTTCTGCAGAATTAAATCTGCATTTTACCTGTAATGTCCTTTGCAATACTTGGATGCCAGAACTAAGTTAATGCTGGGGTTTTGAAATTATTTTGGGGTTTTAGTTCCTATACTTTTTCCAAATAAGACAGTGCTGTTTGATTTCACCGGTGCTCTTCCACTGGACTAAAGTGGTAGGGAAGGGGGAACAGAACTGCAGCAGTGGTGGGAGCTTAAGGAAGAGGGAGACAGCCAGGGCTCCCTTTGAACAGAAGCTTTGTTCCCCAAACCAGACTTGCTGTGCTGGGATCTTCTGCCTGCCCTAATCACACATTAGCCCTGTGAGGAGAGGCGCACAGTATGGCTTAGTGCTTGTATCACCACCACAGGATAGGAGCCACCCGAAGGCTAGCCCGAGGCGTGGCTCAGAGCCAATCCACAAAGCTGTCCTGAGAGGTGTCCCTTGGGCCAACTCTGGAAGCCTTACCGTGATACTTCCATGAAGGAACATCCCAGTATGTCAGAGCAGAGGGAACGATGCTTTTACATGTCCTGTGGTCAATTCCTGACATTTGTATCTGATTTTATATATAATTTCTGTGTTTAAGGATTGTCACACGACCCATTCTAGATAAGTAAGATAGCCTGAGATACCCTGCAGAAGGGCTGTGTTATCAAACACCGTCGGCATGTGCAGGCAGTATAGCCTCTACTCCAGCCTGAGCTGAGGTAGATCACGAGGAACAGATGATGGACATGGAGACCTGAGTCTCAATTTAGTGAGCCCTGGTCTTCCAGATGGATTCAGGAATAACCTGAAAATTTAGGCATCTAAGGTCAAATGACTCCTACATGTTTAACTCCCTAAAGTCTCTCATGGCAACTATAGTGCTAGCGAAAGTTGAAGAAGCCTTCCTTCTCGGGAATGCTCTTTTTCATGGATATACTAAATGATTTATGTGTAAGTCAGACAGAGAGCTGTTTAAAAAAATGGGAAAGGAGATAGCGCATCTTCTTCTCAATACAAAATTACTTTGTCTCTAATCAGACCATAAAGTTGTGTCCCTCTATGTCAGACTGAAGAGGAATACATATGTGTGCATGTGGTTATACATAGATGTATATATATTTGTGTGTGTATACATTTATGTGTATGTTTTTCATATAGAAACATATACATGTATGTTTAAAAATATTTAAACCCAATTCTTGTCTACATTAGGATCTACTGCACATTTCTGCCAAACAGTTAAGAGGCAGGCACTTTTCTGCCACTCTTTAGTGGCAGAAAAATATACAGAGACCTTACAGTAAATGTAAAAATGAGCTGAAAGTATCTTTGGAATATTGTTACAGTGGACACCAAGGCTTCTGAAAGACAGTTCTGGCCGTATGTAATCCAGGATTAATTTTATGCTACAGGGACTTCTTTGACTTCACAAGAGTCACACATTTGCCAGTGTAAATGAGGTCAGCATCGGGGCCTTTTGTTTCAAAATAACTAAGATGCCAACTTCCATTGCTCACTTGTTTTTCAAAGCGTCTTTGTACATGTTGCCCCTTTGAGTGAGAAGGAACACCCTGCAGACATCTGCAAAAGTACCTCATTATTCTCCTTCAGACCCTCATTAAAACTCCTTTGCTTTGATACCTCAAAAAAACACAAGAAAAACAAACCCCCCAAAACTGGCAAAGTGAGGCTGCTGATGTGCTGTTACTCCTTCATCTTGCAGTGAGCAGTGCTGTCCATTTACCAGCTCTCCTCTACCAGCCTGTCTCTCTCTCTCCTCTTACTTTTAGTTTGGATAATGAACTCTGCAGCATTTATATGTGCTATGCTGGGTGGTTTTAGAACATTCAGCAGAGTGTGGGGGAGCGGGGGGTCCTCGAACACAACTAGCTTGTCCTTGGAGTTGCAGCATTGCAAATCAATGGGAGTAAAAGCACTTTTATCTGTGATTCTCACAATAAAGTGACAGGTAGGGACTATTGCTACCCGCACCCATGAGTTGGATATCTTAAAATAAAGATTTCTTTATAGCAATCTGAATAGAAGGATAATTTTAAAGGACATTCATTTAGGCTTCTGCTTCAAATCTAGAAACCTGTAATAACATTTTAATTTTTTTTTAACTCCTGGCACTGAGATATTTATACTTTTTCTTAAAACGTGCAATTTACCTCTGCAGTTAAAAAAAAAGACATGAAAGGATCACATTTTTCAAGCAAAGAGTCTGATCCACTGTAGGGCATACTTGTGTGGCTCAGTAAATGTCATTTGAAAGGATTAGTTATGTTAGTTAAGTGAAAGGAATAATATTCATGTTAAGAGGAAGTTACTGGGGAAACACAATAATATGACTATTTCAAGTTATGCTTAAAAACATGATCCAGGACTAAGATGAGTGAATGAGGGCAATAGGCTGATTTCTGACACCATTATTAAGAAATAAATTAAACAAAAAAATGAACTTAACCCTCAAAAGTTGCACCTGAAAAAAAAATATACTAAAAAAGCAAAACTTCATCAAATAATTAATGCTGCAAACTGCCTATATTTGGATATTTGGAACCACACCACTAAAAAGTTTGCCTCTTCATTTTATGCTTCATTTGCTTTTGCATTCATGTCTAGGTATGAACAAATAGTCCTCTCTTAAAGTTTCATAAAGTATTTGGTTCTAGAGATATTTAAAAAACCTAAAATTATTTCCTCATAAACTTTAGCAATTTTTGTGGTGTTCAGAAGTCTTCAAAGGATGCATAGGGACAAAATATAGTTTGAGAAAATAATGTTTAACTTGATTAATCTATGCTTGGGTCTGCATGAAAGTGCTTAATTTGTACAAAGTCATAAATATACTTCAGAAGAAAAATTGACTCCTAAAATATTAAGACTCATTGGAAATGAAAGAGCTTCTACCAATAAACAGGCCTAATTACAGTCCTATTTATGTAATTATATACATGTAAGAAAGTTTTATTTATATATATATAAAGGTCAGAAAAATGCAAATTAATTCCATCAGTTCCACTCTTTTCTCTTTTTTTGCCTGTCATGCTTTTGGGGTATGGATAATGATTCTGAACATGAATACTTCCCAGTCCTCAGATTCAGAACGCTTGATTGTATTGCAGACACCATGCTCCTGCATTGGTCTGATAGGACAGGAACTGGTTGGGTGTAGTGTGAGGCAGACTCCTGCAGGTCATGCTGAAAGGCGCAGGTACAGAGTTATGGAAACCATGTCCCCTGTCACAGGGGATGCTACATCCCATTTCTGTGCTTGGCCCTGGTTTGCCATCTGTCAAGAGCAAAAGGGTCACCAGGAAAATGGCCGATAAGCATGAGAATTGTTTTACAGAAGGGTATCATGAGTTTGGACTCATGTCCTCCAACAAGGAGGGGGAAGGCTGGTATTTTTGTCACGTCTGTTAGAGTTATCCTCCCTTAGCTCTCTGAGACCACAGATATATCACTCTTAACTGATCCACAAGTGTATCACTGTGATCCTGATACTGATCCTATGCTTTCTTTTGTAATTGCTAAACTGTATCTTTTTTTGAGTAATAGTGCATCAATTCCCTTCCTTCCATGATGCCGCTTTTAAAACACAACAGAGCATAGGGCAATGGCTCTTACAAGAGCTGCTCTATGTACAATGCACAACGAGAAAGAAGAGATTAAAACCCATGTCTGTGGGCTGCCAATGCCAAATTTGACAGCATATATACTGAATGGTCTCTAAGCAATTGTCAGTGAGAAAATTTCTTCTGTACATGAGTACCTTTCGTTCTTCAGCTGCTCATCATCCCCTTTCTGATGGGAGGCAAAGGAAGTAAAAGTTGCTGAAGATGCAGCTTGACAGGACTGCACCGTGCTCAGTCTTCCCAGGCAGATGGCAGTGCCTAGGCTGTGCTGAGAAACACAGTTTTGCTTCAGCTCCTCTTGGCCTTTCCCACAAGCTCATGATGTGATTAAAAAAAAAAAAAACCAAACAACAACAAAAAAACCCACCAAAAAAAAACCAAACCCAAACCAAAAAACCCCAAAGGCTTCTGACAAGATGTTTAGAAATAGTCTGTCATGCACTTTGCTATGAGGAACAACTGTAGCATTCCCATTGGGTCCATTTAAAATATGGCATTTAAATTTTATTCCCTTTTAATCCTTGTTCTTTTGATTGTGTGTCACTACAATCAGGAAGGGAGAAAAAAAGCAGGAAAGGTGTTAAAACACGCATCATCTTTATGTACCTCTATTTAATCTCAACGTTGTTTCTGGCATTTTAAGTCATGAGTTGCATCTTGATCAGCATACAGATATGGGATTTGATTAAAGTTTATTGCTATTAATAGAAAGTGACTGTGGTGACTTTTTTTACCAGGAGAGCAGCTGCTAAAGAAGCTATTCATTCACTGGGAGGCCTCTAAGAGGAATGCTCTTCTCTCTGTGTGTAATGTGACTTAGTATTCCCAGATCTTCTCTTGCCTCCTGGTCACTGCTAGTCCTTCTCAGTTGTAGAATTAGGTACGAATGGCACCAAAATAAGACTTTTCCACGTACTTGAAGACTATGATTATCAGGGACACAGAATAATTATTTAAGGTGCTCTAAAATATATTATTCTGACAAGTGAGATAAAAGCAAGCTGTGGAACTGAGTTTGACTCAGCATTAGGAATGCTTCTTAATAGCAACTCTAGGGTTATCTTTTGAGGAAATTGCTGCAGCCTTACTCTCCAAAGTAATTTAAAATAAGCTAAGATAAATCACTTGAAAAATATTCTATAGAGAACAATCCTACTTGGCCAGAAACTACACTCAGTAGGTTTTTTTTTCTGTCTGTTTAATCATAATATTTCAAAATCTGGGCATGCATACTATTTGAAATATGAAACGTATTAAAGACCCTAAAGGTAGACATTTAGGTTAATGGCTTAAGTCTTTGAATGCTATCACAGAAGTGTTAAAGAGGTGGAAGATGTGGATGAGAATGGCATGCACAGACAAATAGACACATTCTTCCTGTACTTGTGGTCTCTTAATTGGAGAGTACCTGAAAGCTGAAAACCTGTCACGTTTTTGCTCTTGGTGTTTGTAAACTGTGCCACCCATCTGCCATCCATTTATTGTACTAGAAATATCACAAGAAGCTTCTAAAATTTAAGCGAACAACTCATGAAAATACCATGTTTCTGTACTGGCAATCCTAGCAGAGTATTTGCACTGGAATTTATTTGTATCAGTGGTTTCTCATTAAGTTCCATGATCTACTTTAGAAACTGCTCTCACCAATGCTACAGAACAGAAATTTGTGTTCTATTGTGTGGGAAATACTGGTTGCTACAAAGCTTTTTTGGTTGTTTGCATGAAATCATATAAAACAATTGCTCTGCAATCTGGGTGTCATTTCTCAGCCATGATAAGTACTTGTATTATGTATGCATTGTTTGGCTTTAAACTTGTAAGAATTCTTTTCAGTTACTACTATTTCATCAACTTATTTAAATATGCCAGTACTATAACACTATTATGACTGACTCATAGAACTCTTTTATTCAGCAACTGGCTCGCTCCTGCAATAGGCACAATAAATAATGTAATGAACATCAGGAATCTCACTGAACTTTGTAGAATTCTTCATGTGTAAAACAATCCTTGAACATTAATATTTACAGGACCAGATGCTCTTTCAGTTTGCTGGTTGAGGACCTTTGGAAAAATAGAAGTACATTGCTAAATGAACTCCTGTATGTTCAATGATTCTTTTGTTTAGGAAGATATCTATTTTGCAAATTGAACCAGGCTGTAAATTACAATTTCAATACTCTCTCCTGTCCACCATTCAGGTACTATAGTTCATAAATGTTCAGTTGGAAAAAAAAAAGTTCCATTACATTCACCTTGACTTTGCTAAATGTTAGTCTTGAAAAGATGTTTAAAGTTAGTACAACATTAGCTGAGAGCACTGGAGTCATGTTTAATCATTGCAATGACTACCAGTGTCATTTGAGCTGTTTATTCTGATTATGAACTTTAAGCTATGATCCAGTTCCAGCACTGCAACTCTGAAAATGAAGCAAATTGTAGCAATGAAATTGAAGCCGCAGTGTAGGTCCAGAGAATCAATAGCCCATGGTATTTTTAATATAAAATGTGAAGTGTCTTCTCATCCACAAAAGGTGGAAAAAATGGTCCAAACAAATACTTTGAAAGTCAAATGAAGTCCCTGCCTTAGGGCAAAGGAGAGGGTAAGACCTTTTAAACACCGTGGGAGAATGTTAGAAGTGGCTATTTGATCCCTGGACCTTCAGTGACACACACAAGGAATATTAGTTGACATGCCAAAGCATAATAGGGGGCTTGGTTTGCTGAGTGTCTTTCCACTCTCCTCCTGATTCGTGAAACCAGCTGATACTCTCACACTAAGCCTGAAGATTTATTACTGCTGGTTGCTAACTGTAGTCCTAAAGAGCACTGGGCTACACAAATGAACGTGAGCTAGGCAAAGCTGGCAGGTTTTTCTTACCTTGCACTTAGGTGCACGAAGTGGATTGGCATTTACATTTTGTTTTGATGCACAATTGTTGTCCCTGCAATAACATTTATAGATGCTGGGTCATAAAAGTGCTAGGCTGGAACATTTCATATTATGGTAGAGGGCTGGGGAGTTTGTCAGTCTCTGCAGCTACCCTAGTAAATCTGAACCAGTGTCTCCTATGTTTTTTCCATGTCTTCTTGATAGAAATATTGATACCCATCACATAGGTGCCTTCTTGCTGCGTGGCAGTAAGCATGTGAAAAACGAAAAAAAAGTTAGAAAAGTCTCTTGTCATGATAACACCTGGTATTTTCATCCTATTGAGATACTGAATTTACAATTGCTTTCCAAGATTTAGATCATAGTTGCCCTTTCTTAAGAGCAACTGTCTAAGGTTTTTTTTCTGTTGTGGTCACTCTTTCTGTTCTTCTCCCCAGGAGTGGTATCATGTCTTAGTCTCACCTGACTGCCATCTATCTCTCTACAGTTTCTCTAAGGCACTCACCACCTTCTTGTATACGTGCCTCAGCACACTGCAGGCAGCCTCTCGGAAAATACTCTCTTCTGACACGCCAGGAAGAGACTGCTCCTTCTCTATTTTTCCCATGTGAGAGTCAGAAAAAGACTAGTGGCAACATAGGTTAATGTTTTTCTCCTCTCTGATTTACCCAAAATAGACACATTTTGAGATTTTCTCTCCTCCAATATTTTAAAGCAGTGGAAAAAAGAAGCAAGGGAAGAACAAAGGGACACTACCCCCAGCTCATTCTACAAAATCATTTTGATATTTGATCATGCCTCTTCCAGACAAAATAGTGACCTATAACGCATATCCTCTGACATTAGGCCAAGCCTAGCCCTCAGAAAACTTGACTGCTCACTCACCTTTTCCTCTTTTTCAACAGCTTGGCCCTGGATATAGATATCCAAATAGAAAAGTCCTGCATTACTAATCCACAATGGATCTCTCAATAGACACTCTAACACTACCCTGGAGAATCTTTCTGAAAGAGGTTCTCTGTTTATGAAATACTTAGCCCATTCTGTGAAAGGACTCCATGAATTTTCTGACCCATCCCCATATGAAACAGCTCTGTAACACTTCTGAACAGGTACTGTTCAACATTGCTGCATGGATATCACAATAAGGTACAACAATCATGACAGAGCTATGAAAGGATCTGAAAAAAGTGGCAGTGTTGCCATTTATAATTGCTATAGCTTGATTTCCAGTATAACTGACTTATTATGCAATGGGGTCTACCGCAGTCTTCATACCTATAGTCATGAGATTTGGGGATAGACAGCGCTATATTAAAGGTTTGAGCCTGACATCAAACTATGTTGGACTCCTGGTTCAAACTGGATGGCACTAAAATCTTCAGATGGACAGATATACGTCTATATTAAAAAAAAAAAAAAGTATGAATGTTTTTCTATTAAAACTCAAGGTCTTTTTTAATGAGCTAGAAAATAAAGACTAATTTCTTGGGACTTTGTTTGCTTTGAGGCAATGATTATTCTCATCCCAAGTCAGGCCAATGCATTTTGTTCTGTGCCACCCATGTCCCTGCTTCAATCATAAACTAAGACTGAAAAATGAAAATATTAGTAATTGGAAAATATAATCCCCTGGATAACACCAATCCAATAATCTTAATAAAAATAGATTTATTACAAACATTGTCTGAATCCTACTGGGAATTATCTTTGCAGAAAAAAATGCTTAAATTCCCTTACAGTTGCTCTCTTGATCAATTGTCCCCCTTGATACTATTAATCATAATACCATATATTGCTTATTCTGAGCATCGTTTTCAACTTTGCTTTCCAAACTTTTCTCATTTCTCCTTGTGTAGAAGTTACTGACAGTCCTTAATTGTCCTTTTTCTGGCTCACCTTCTCTCCTTTTGTCGTAACAGTCCCTTTTCTTAGGTGAGAAGACAAAAAACTAAGGGGTATTTCCTCAAGGTGGAGAAATACCACAGGTTAATATTGTCTTCCTCAAATTTCAAACATTTAAGTGGAGGTTCTTCATAGCTCTGTTTTCATTCAAAATGCTTGTGAAGTTTGCTTGCCTGACTCTCCTGGAAGTGAAGTCTTCTATTCCCAGGTAGTTTCCAAATGGCAGACACAGTGCCAGCCTCCTTTGCCATGCCAGCCAGCAAATGCCCTCACCTTCTGCTCTAATAATGAGTGCACCTTGCCCTTTCCTGCCTCTGTCCTCTGTTTACTGACTATCAACAAGGAAGCTAATTAGTGTCAGTCCCATTTGTTGGGTGACACCTAGTTACTAAGAACTGGGTTGAGCCTTCTCTAACACTACTGGTAGTTGAAGGTCATTTAAGAAAATCAATCTTGCCTTGATTCATAATCGGGGCTCCTATTTTACATACAGCTTCATTTTAATAGGATCAGTTATAATGGCAATATTTTAAAATATTTTTCAGTTATTTCTGCTTCGTGCTCACATGGCTCTTCATTTATAGATGTTGATTTTGTCTGCAGTTTTTGCTTCTGAATCTCTTCCTTTGTGGTCTCAATCAGTTTTGAATCTAACATAATTTAAATTATGATTTCCTGCATTGTTTACATTAAATTATTTTCCTGTTGTGCTTCTAATTTTTAAATATTTTTAAATTTTTAAGAAAGTAATCATATAAACAGAATATATAATACAATAGAATATATGCCACATGACATATAATAACATTGTTATGATTTAGGCATGTATAACATGACATCTCCACAAGGAGGGATAATTTGAAGCCAAAATACACTTAGGTGGGAATCGGCCATATTTCAGGTAAAACCACCTGAGAAGTCAAAATTCAGGAGTGTGCATTTGGAGCACAGAAGCGAGGAATGGTGCTGGCTGAGCTTCAGTTGTCTTCTGTTTTGTTGTCAGCGTGGACAGCAATTCTCCACATGGCGCTCACGCTGCTCTGTGCAGGCTTGGTTTGTCTCTAATTAGTGCGGCAGTTGGCTTCTGCTATACTTAAGGTCTAGTTCCAAGGACTCTGCCTTGAGTTTTGGAAAGAGGCAGTTATTTCAGCCTGAGGACACAGCCACTGCCCAGGCACACAGCTCGTCCACCTCCCCAGCTCTGCTCCCCAACACCTCCCTGAACTTCAGTGCAGCTTCATCAAATTCCAACATAGCTCTGACACCCCTACCTCATGTATAGATCATCCTTTTATATCTGTATGTAAAAGCCTGAAAACTGCCTAGAGCATTTCCCTGAAAACTGTTTTAGACGAATACTTAGTCTTCGTGCAACTTGCTTTCAGAGCCACTTTAGAGCTTTTTCCAGCTTCCCCTGACTAATGGGTTTGGTAGGTCAGAATTCACACAGGCTGCTCACACTGGCTGCCCTTTGCTGGTTGCTATCTTTGCTCTGCTGCTCACTTTGTCCTCTCCTCTAAAGCCTGGGAAGACCCTTCCCTGCTCTGATTTTATGTGCCCTGTACCTCTGCCTTCTTGGACCTCTGTAATTCTGTGTCCAGTTGTCTAGTGCTCTCCCTAGGGTCTAATATTAGGATTTTATTTAATTTTCTTTTATCCCTATGTTTTGTCTTTTAAAAAAACCCCAGAGGACTCTTTCATATTCTTAGGCAGTAATGTCAATTTTCTTGCATTTTCTTTATATATACCACAGTTTACTGCAACACATCCTTCTGTACAGTGCACATCTTTTTTTAATGCACCCAAATCTTCATACACTCCAAATCTGGTTTGTATTATTGAAATTCTTTAGCAATCATAGCAATAACCTTTTTCTGTATTTAGATGACTTCTAAGAAAAAAACCCCACCATATTCCCTTAATTTCTGGCAAATTCTTATCAATACCTTTATATACAAGTTGCTATGAAGATTAGCTATTCTTATCTAATTGTTTCTTGGAGTTTAAGACTGTCTCAGCAGGAGTTGCTGAGGGATGAAGCTTCTAATGATGATTTAAAGCAGTGAAGTGTGTAGGCTGGAACTGAAATAATTATTGCTGTAACCCTCTAAGCACTCCACGTTCCTCAAGAGAAAATACTTTGTTCAGAACAGACCCTGAACAACAAAATGCGAAGAAAGTAAAATAATAAAAAAAACCCCTTCAACCCTTGAAGCAGGATGATAATTTAGAAATAGAATCTGTATAATGTGAAGATGTTCTCAACAACTGCTCACAAATGCATCAGACATCACAATTAAAAGGAAATAATAATTACGGCCCCATTCTAGAGTATGGAATATTCTATTCCATTCAATAAGTCATGAACACTTTAAAACCATCAGTGTAATCTACAAACCTATATTTACAACATTAAACTGGATGTTCTGCCTTTTCAATAACTGTCATCTCATCTCTATTATTTTCACCTCAGACTCTAATTGTTTCTTTTATAGGAGCTAACCTACCAGTGTCCTTGGCAGTACAGTTTATGGCTCATGCATTTACTGTAATTGTTTGGGCAATTTGCCACATGGTATAACAATCTTCACATCACAATCAGTTTTTATAATAAACAGCATTAGTTGTGAAAAATACAAGTGATGCATGATTCTTATGGTTGATAAAGGGCACTGAAGATGCCCTTTAGAAAAAGAAGGGCTCAAGCCTTGAACTACTTGAGAAAAATACTGATGTCACAATAGAGCTAATTAATTTGATGGTACAAACAAGAGGGGGAAAGGGCCTTGCATTCATTAGTGTCAATTCCAAATGAGAGCATACTGTTCATAAAAATAATATTCTGCCTTCATTTAGATGAAATATACAGGTAAACAAATAAGAAGCACCAGGTCTGGCAATAAGAGTGATTTTGCTCCTTAGCTTTATCAAGGCTCTTTCTTTTCTGTAGACACAGGGAGCTCAGAGCCTGGACAGATACAACTTACAGGCAGAACTCTGGGGGAGACCAAATCCTGCTGCTCACCAGCTGGGTTACTCCAGTGAGGCCGGCATTGCCAGGCACTGCTGAGCACTAGAACCTCTGTGCATAGTTCTGCTGTGCTTCTGGGAAGCTGAACATGCGTTTTATGGCTTCTCTCCAAAACACACAGGTGGTGGCACATAAACGGGTTTCACTGCACCCGTCTCTGCTGCGGATGTTTTGTGACCTCCCAGTTTTCAAGAGTCCTGAAACAGAAGGTCAAGCGCTGATCAGTGGTGAGGCTAGTGCATACACCTCCAGCAGGCAGTCTTCCATGTTAGAAATTTTCTAGAGGAGAAATAATATATTTGCCCTCTTATGGTAGTGCATAGACAGGTAACTCTCAGCCTCCTTGTCATCTCCACACCACATCACGGTGCTGTGGCGCAGCGAGGCAAGGCCCCAGGAGGCAACAAGGTGGCTTCAAGCCGGGGCTGTACCTCCTCTTCTGGAGCTCAGCTGTAACTTGCCTGGCAGCACCAGGGCTTGAGACTAAGATCTGCATGTGGTAATGAATTGTGGAGAGGTTGTATTCTTAAACTATAACTTCAAATTCTGAGAAGACAGATATCAATTTAAATCAGTAGGGAAACTTGTCCCTGTAGTGAGTTTTGAACCGAGCAATATGGAGGCAAGGAATGAGTTTGTCTTTACTCATTAAATATTTAGTTCATCTATTCAATCAGTGAGATAGAATAAAATTAACTATGGAGACACCATCACAAAAGAAGTCAAAGTCTACACTTTGAAGGTCCCAGTCAGGATCCTTGGTGGCTCCTGAAATGGAATGAAGCTTATGTTTTGCTTTGCTTTATGACTTGCTTTTTATTTGTTTGTTTGTTTGTTTGTTTTTAATAGTACCAAGGGTTTTATGCCTTCTTGCATTTTCCTTTCAGTGTGAATTTGTTCAGAAATATTTTCTCCCCTATCCAACTGGTATTTTAGAACCAATACAAATAGAGCAATATTTTAAAGCAGGCTAACTGTTATGGAGGTTATGTTAGTAAAAAATACCTTGAAATCTTATTCTTCTGAGACTTACAAGCAATTGAACAGAACTTTAAAGCTCTGCTTAGAAGTTAACTATATACAGAACCTTTCTTAATCCTTTCCAAAATTTCTTCTTCCTGAGAAATTCATTCTTGTTGCATGTTTGTGGATTTTGAAAGATATTGTATAAAATACTACTGAAGTTTTAGAATTATATGTGGAAAACCAGTTTCTCATCCAGGTCTTCAAGACATCTTGATGGCTTTCTGCTTTTGATGTGTACATAAACATTTTTAAATAATTTTTGTTGTTGCTTGTTTAAATGCAAGTATTTCCTTCTCTACTTCTTTCTGAAATTACATCTGCTGCTAATGATACAAAAATAACCAAACTAAGCTGCCTGCCCTTCTCTCCCCATATTCCCTTTCTCAGCTCCATGGGGTTACAGTTCTGTGCAGGATTGCCTGTTTGGCTCTAGTGACAACTCAAACATGAGTACTTAACTGCACTAATTTACTTTTTGCTCTTCTGCCTCTCAGTAAAACACTGCTGACACATGTAACTACTTCATTTCAGGGATCTCACTTGTTGTTTACATCCCAGTGGCATTATTCTTCAGCAAGGCTGGCTATTTTTGGCACTAGATCCAAAAGCACTGGTTATATTGAAGGCTGCTGCTGTATGAGGTTACTTTTAGGCTTAGAAATCTGTCCTGAAATTAAAATACAACTATGGTTTGGTTAGCAACTTCAGTCTTGCCAGCTCTTTTCATCAGGACATTTTAGCTTCACCTCAGCTTCAATACATTCAATTCTACCTTCAGAGTAGAATTTTGATTTGTTTGATTTTGAATCTATGGTAAAAATCAGAAGCATGAAAGAATCTGCAAAACCTAAGACTATTTTTAAATAAACCAGTTTTAGTAACTTTTTTCCCTTTTACATATTTTAACTAAATATTTGAGAAATACATTCTTTGAATACTTTAACAACCCTATATCTCTCTGGATATCAGAATAAATAATATTATCCCACATTTTCTTCTAAATATGAGATAGTATAAAATTGATATGGTTGCATTAATTTCAGAGTTTTTCGGGTACATTTTCATCTCTCCATACTCTGTAATGCAACAATTTTTAGCCTTTTTTCAAATTTTCAAAAATAGATATCATATGATTTAGATTGTAAGATCTAGCATAAGTGGGTATAGCACAGAACAAAATGAACAGCATTGTGAGTTATACAAACATACAGACACAACTTTATCCAAATATTGGTGTGTTAATTAAAATCATGGCAAGCTATGATAAACCCCACCCATTGTGAAGAAGTTGGTTATTCCTGGCTATAGCCCCAAACCTGTTTCAGGACAGACCAAAGCACCTCCTGTTCCATAGTGAAAATTCCTGCAAGAATGGCTCTCAGGGCCTATAGCTGCACAGGAGCATTTGAAATAGGGCTGGATTGCACCTATGGGATCATGAAGTCTTATTCTCTGGGAAATGTGTTGCATAATCTCGTTCACAAAAATATATTCATGTTTCCATATTGAGACCAAGAAGGTCAAAAGTTTCTTGTGTCTGATACGTGCACTGATAAACTACAGGATATCGTTTTCTCATTCTTACAGATTTTTTTTTAAGTTTTCACAACAAATGTTTTTTTGAACTCTTTATATTAATGCATTAACAGTCTTGCTGCTTTTTCTGTCTCTTGAGTATTTACTCCTTTGCTATATAAATAGAGGGTATTTTTTCCTCCTCTCAGGCTTTATGTTGTTAGGCTGAAAATAGAACTACTCAATCTGTCTCCTTGATTAATATAGATTTTTCATCCTGCCAGTCTTGCTCTAGTCCTCTTCTGAACATGCTCAATTTGAATCAATCTTTCTTGGACATTGTAGACAAATGTTCTAGAGGAGTTCTTATTGGTGCCAGGTGCCACAATATGAATATTTCTTGGAAATCTTTCATAAGTGGGACTACCTTTCCTGAGACATTACTTCTGAACTTGATTTGCCTTTATATCACAGTGTCTATCTCATCTCACACCACTGGCTTGGAAATGGTTTCTGGCAAAACAACCCTATGATTTTTCTTCTTTACCTGTTTCTTCAAACTTCTGAGGCCTAGTTTTGTGGCAGAAACTCTTTCTAGTCCCTAAATGTATAACCTGACACTTTATAATTTTGATTTTCATCCCTTATCTATTATTCTGATCCTCCAGGCCACTGATTTCTTTCAATCCTCCTCTGTGTTGGTGATGTCTCCCAACTTCCTCTCTGCCATGGATTTAATTTAACTTTGACTTCTTGTGCTTTGGTCTGTAATAACATGACTGAGTAAGTCTGATTGCATGACTTGTCCTCTCTGATTCCCTAGCAATGCCTGCTAGCTCCACAGCCCAGCTCCTGGGGCCCTGCTTGGCACCGAGCCCCTCTCCCGCCGCCCAGCTCGTACGCTCATCTCCCTCTTCTCCTGTTTAATTAATAAATTTCCCATGTGGCTGCACAACAAATGCTTTAATGAAGTCCAGATAACTGATTTTTAGACAAGGGAAATACAGTAATCTTATCAAAGACAGATATTATCAGGTGAGTCTGGCATTTTTATGCCATTTTCCATTTATCTATTTTTTTCTCTCATTTTTGTTTTAAGTCTATTGTGAAAACTTTTTGAAGACACCTGGGCCTGTAGTTGCCTTGACACTATTTCTCTTCTTTTTCCTAAATATAGCCTCTACTTTTTCTGCTCTCCTGATATTGTTACAGTATAGGACCACTTGAATAGATCCAAATAGCAAAGGTTTTAAACCAATATGTGTTTTCCTCTTTGGGTCACTCATATTTGGGTTGGAGATTATCTGCTTCTTATAATTAGAGCATATTTAAACAATAATTTCTGCTCCCAAACTGGATGAAATAATATAATTTTCTAAACTGCTGCTCCTATCAGTTATGCCCTGCAAGATTTCTCTTCCTATAAGAATCTGCCCCACCACTAACACTGTGGTAGAAGAGTTTATGAGAAGTCTTTTGTCTGTGGGGTTATATATAGATTATCTGAAATTATGATGAACTCTCACTTCTAAGAAAATTGTTATTTAACTTAAAAGGGCTAGTTCAAAAGCCTTGACATGTCTGAGTTTATTCCAATCCTTCATGAAGTCAAAGAAATAGTGTTTATTGGCTAATTTTTTTTCTTGTCACTTAGACATTTTCTGTCTACTCTTCATATCTTTAGGGTTCAAGTTTAACATTTCCTCTCTGGGATGGCAATTCCACATAACTTTGGGACTTCTGAATTCCTTCACATAATGTCAATCACATTTTCAGTCCTCTCAGTCCTACTAACTAGCCCCCGAACTTCATATTTGTTCTTTCTGATGCAAAATTACAATGACAGCATGTTTTCAATCCTGACTTATTTTTATAAATCAGTACAAGTGAATGATAATTTCATCAAGAATAAATCAAATGAGCATAATTTTGGGGGTTTTTAAGCTGGTAGAAATTCATTTGTTCCTGGTGTACTTTATGAAGATGTGCCCCATTCAGCCAAATGAGAAAAAGCCACAGAGCTTCTGCAGGTTTATGGCTACTTATTCTGGAATGGAATTGCATAATCTGACGTAATGTTTTGGTTTTTTTCTAGCTTGCGTTGTTGTCAGAATACCTGGATTACTTAAAAATAAAACGAAACCCTTTTTAACAGAATACAAGTATTGTATCACTTAAAAATAAAACAAAACCCTTTTTAACAGAATATAAGTATTGTGTCTCTCACCATGTAGGCAAATTTAGCCCACACTTCACAACAAAGTGCAATAATTAATTTCTGAAACAAAAGCTTAATTCATATTCTAATTTAACAATCTTCTCATGGAATTCTGATACTGTGCTAGTACCTTTTCAGAGAAATATGGAGAAAAAAGTTAAAAAAATAGGCAAACACCTTCTAATTGCCCCTGTTTGATGAAGGGGCTAATTTTTATTGGCTTTTGGGAAGTATTTCAGTCCTTAGGATATGCAAATAGGTTTGGGATTTTTCTGTAGATACATGCACCCTTAGCCTCAAAATATAATTTCTTCAACAGAAGTAGTGATTTAAATTACTATTGTTTTATGCTCCTTGTGATCCTCAAACACTGTAGTAGCAATATCCTCAATTTAAGCCAAATTTAAATTTCCCCTGAGAATAATTGTATGAGGACAGATATTTCTGATCTAAAATTAAGTAAAATAACTGTTAGATTGACATTCTCTGTACTCGGGTATTTGCAGGGCAGGTATGCACAAATAATGGGCTATAAACCAGAAATCTTTATAAAGTAAAGTGCAATAGGCAAGAAATTATTCTACAAGCCCTGCAGTGTAGCTGTGAGGCTGTGTTATCATTGCCATTTTTTTACCTGTGTTCCTGTTGTGAAAAGGAACTTGTGGACCAGGGCTCCTGATGCTATTAGAACAGAAGTTAAGGAAAAATTCAGCTCTAATCACAGCAAAAGTAAAACCGAGGGGCTCAGATCACATGTACATTGAGTGTTACAGTCCCAGCCACTAAAACTCCATAACTACATTCCAGTTTGAATTTAGAGGTACAAGGTGAGAGTCATGCAGCTTTAGATAATGGCCAAAGATTCAGGTTCCCTTTATGATCAGGCTCTTTCAGAGGAAAAGAAGCACCTTTGAAGGATATGTCACTTCATCTTACTCATGATTTCTATGTTAGAGGGAATGAATCTCCTTTTGGAAGTGATAATCTCTCACCACTGACAATAGGGATGATATACAGGACTGCCTGAACACAGATGCTAGAACAATAAGGCTAGATAAGGTGACACTATCCTGGCACACACCCATAATTATCCATTTTGAAGCATCTTTATACCTGTACATTGAAAGGTTTATAAAATAGGTACTCATCCCTAACATCCTTATTCAAACACTGTGTCTATATTTTTACACTGAAAATTTCTTAATCAAAACAAAAAATATTCACAGCATAGGTAACATAGGAAATGAGGCAGAATTCCATTTCTCCTTTCTCCAAGGTATGAAAATTCAGCTAAAGAGTAAGGATCCTGCATATTGGATGTATATCCAACTCCATTAGGAGTAGGCAAATCTGCCCTCCAGTTTTTCGCCAGTGTTCTGTATCCCGGGTATTTTTTGCATGAATGATGTGCAGTGGGGTTTTTTTATCACATAAGGGTGTGATAGAAGCTGAAAGTGGCACTGCTAATTGGATGCCACAGTAGTCTAGCTAGCAGTAGAATATTAGGCTAGATATAGGTATTAAGAGCTCCTCTTCTTCTGGGAGTGCTTCTTGAATGAAAAAATTGTCCAACTTGTTCCTTTAAGAAGCAGAAAAGAGTCTCTTCTAGCAGCAAACAGTGCCATCCCTGCTTTCCAAGAGTTTTGGCATCCATATGGCTGAACACTGTAGTCACATAGTCAACGTAGTCAGCCATGTTCAAAAAAAAAAATGTATACACTCTAGGATGCTCTTTTTTTCCCCACTGGAGAGCAGTGGAAAGTTTCTTGCTGGGCCCATGTGGTTTTGAGATCATTTTCTGGGGTGATGATTCAGTTCATGTGTTACACATGCCTTGGTTCCCAATCTGGGGCTTTTGCAGACACCCTAATAGCACCTAAATGTTTTGATGCATCTGTATCATGGTTAAACCCCAGCCTACACACCAGCTAGATTTATGAAAGCAGGTGAGTGAAAAAATGCAAAAGGGCAGAAGAAAATTGGGAACTAGATGTAAGCCAATCCAAGCCTTTAAGAGTAAAAAATACCCCAACCAACCAACTAACAAAAACCAGCCACTGTCCCCAAATGCCTATGTATAAATAATAAGCACTAATGACTTACAATAAAACCTCCACAGATCAACTAATAAAAGGTGGACCTGCTACCTTTTTCAGAATGAAATGCAGATTATAGCAATTGCAGGCAGGGGAAAGTACAACTCGGTGTGAGTGGAAGAGTGGAAAACACATGGAGGTCATTCATGTACCAGAATTCAAGATTGAAATGACATTCATACAGATTGCAAGAATATTTAGCATTATAGCAATTAATGGTGAAAAAGAATAACTGAGAGAGCATTAGATCTTCTGCTTCAAGGACAGCTTCTAACACAAAATGGCCAAGAGGAAATTTAAGAGGGCAGTGCAAATTACTCCAAGTATTTTCCTACAACAACTCTACATCTTCCCCTGAAGCATCTGATAGTGGCCAGTGTCAGACATCAGATGCTAGGCTGGCAAGAGCTTCTGTCTGCTGTAGTCTGGCAAACCCTATAAAGACCGTTTTTTAAAAAGTTGGTGACAGTAGATGTCTACATTCTTTTAATAGAGTATAAATTTAGCATCCTCCTTCTGAATTAAGCATTTAGGTGGCAGAGTTAATGTTATATCAATTCAAATGAAAGACACTAGGAGAAAATAGAAAGGGAAAAGATTAATATTTGAAAATTAGAACGTAATTTTCAGAAACAGAGGTGGATGGCTGGTTGAAAATCATGTAAATTGAGATCTACAGAAAAAAAATTTCTCCTCATAGAGGAGTCATTAGGAGTGATATATTAATTTACATTTTACATAAGTGACATGCTCTTAACATTTTTTTTCCTTTTCCACTAAAGGTTAGACTCCTATAAGCACACAGTTCGAACTGTTACGACTTGGCAGTTCGATTTATATCAGTTGATATTGATGAGGACTGCAGGCACTCAGTATCTCTGTAGGTGTTTTTTGTGTTGAACCTGGGCTTTGTTTTCACAGCCAGCAAAGCAACAGAAAAAATTGCACTGGCTGAGGGAAGTAGAATTTGTTCCTGCTGGCCAGGCATAGTTTAGCAATAGGATTTATACTGTACACATGCAGGGAGAATCTTTTGATTTATTTCTGGGGAAAAAAATGCCTTTTTCCAGCCATCTCTGTAAACATACAAATATTTGAAAAACACAAGCAAGAGAGAGCCTTGGCCTCTTGAACGCATATATCCTTCCAGACCCTTGCCTGAACCCAAAATTATGCTCTCCTTTCACTGACCCATCTAATCACCTTTGTGTGCTTTCTCAGAAAAGGCCTGGGAAAACCCATCAGATTTGCAATGTAATCTGGAGGTCAACATATTCTCATTTTCTTGGCCAATTCTTTCTTATGACCAAGCCTTAATATCAGGTCACTCAAAAAGCGCTACATTTTATGTAGCTGTTACTTTCAGAATTTCAAACAGCATTCAAAATGTTGTGTAATTAACTAGTAGCCTTTATATTTGAGTCTAAGGGGAATTAGAACAATAATTTTTGCAGAATAACACAAGTTTCTTTTTGTTTAACAGAAAAGAAGAAATATTGGCAACATCTGATGATGGCACATGGAATAACTCAAGGATTTCAGGTACAACGCCCAGTTTAATTAGTTCTTCCTTACTGCACGTGTTAATTAAAAACAGTGTAACAACCAACCTCACAGAAATTATTCAACTGTTTTTTTAACTCTTCAGACACAAACATCCCAGAGATCGTTTATTCACAAGCAGAAGATAAAGGCATCAAACTAGCTAAAGAAAATACAAAAGAGAAAAATGAAGAAAACAACCAGGGTGATGACAAAGATGATGAAAAAGAATTAGAGTTGCTGGTAAGTGTTATACAATTATATCTACAGTATTAAATTATTTGAATCCATTTACGCTTCAAAGCTGGTGAAATGCCCCCTTTTAACAGGGCTGACTGATGTACTAATTTACAAATGTAAAACCCTGGTCTGTACTTACACTGAATCTCTAACTGATTCAACAATAGAAGGTACTTTGATTTCAGTATAGTGCATCAACTTTTTCTGGTCTCAAATTAATGACTTCTCTCTTTTATTTCTTTACCAGAGGCTCTAAAATTCTAAGGAATTAGAAGGGTAACATTTAAAAAATCTCTCCTCCTAGTCTCTAGGATGAGAATATTTTTAAATATATGCTTTTTATTTGTAAAATTTTTATATTTTTAGTGCTCTTTACTTTTGAGATTTTTGAAATTATAACTATATGAGCATAGTAAGTATATATATATTTATATTAGCACATTCTTCTCTATTGATATCTTGCATTGTATTTTTTACAATGAATTTCACACTCAGTGAATATTCAATCTATTTAGATTTGTGTGCATGCATGTGTGTGTGTGTGGTTTGCCTTGCATTTTACAGTACGAAAGAAAAAAATGGCAATAAATGAGACATGTACAGCAATCTATTATTCCCAGTGTCTGTTCTCAGCTCATATCATTTGGGTGCACAGATTCATAATCATAGATTATAATAGCTATCACCTTTGAAAATGTGAATGTTGAATCAGAAAAGAGAGGAAGATGGGAACCATTCTTTTTGTTCTTGTTGATAGAGAGAAAAAATTCCTCTCATTTTAGTATAAATTTTTCTTGTCTTTTACTTTAAAAAGTTTTAAATTGTTGCCTATTGTGGGACCTTTCACTGCCTGAAAGTCACCGTTTTGGTTCTTTTTTCTTTATGGTGGAACGTGGAAAGGAGGACCTCTAAAATCCCTTGTGTTCTCAGTCCACCCTTTTACAAAAAAAAGGATCAAATATAACCATTTGTTTATCAATTGCCAGACTTGTCCGTACAATAAATGAAGGGGGAGCTATAATTTAGATGTTAATTTGCACTGTGCGCTCTTTAATGAATTAAACAATGAAGGCTTATAATACATGGAAATATAACCAAATCTTGAAACACACAGGCATTGGCTCACAAGACAGCTGTGCAGTTGACAAGTAACATGAGCCTTATGTGAGAAGAAGGGGAAATCGTAAGATTTGCATATAATTATTGAGATCATGCAAATGTCAGTTATGAGGAGGGGAAAAAAACACAGGCATCTCACTGTTAAATCCTGACAGTTGGCATCACCGAAGAACTCAAATACACTTGAGCACTGGTTGGCAGAGGGTCATTAAAACAGAATTTGCAGAGACATTAGCTCCCTCACTTTTCTTTGAGTGACGTTTTACTATTAATAGTTTGCAGAGGCTTTGCAGAAAACATAGTAATAAGAGAAACTGTAATGGGGGTATCTACAGGAAGTGCAAATATATAAAGGGGTGCCCAAGAAACTAGCTTCTAATTGATCAGCCAGTGCTATCAGTGTGACTATGCTAAAGTGAGAAGAGAGTGCAATGACAAGCAGGCATAGCTGAATAATACAATATGATATTTGGGAGCTAGGAGGGACAATGATTAGTTTCTGGCCTTTTACTTTGCTAATCTCATTTCCAACTCATGTCTTACCAGATTGTCTAAAAACAGTGTGGTTTGAAGCCTGTAAAATGGACCCTGAGAGAAATGAAGCACAGATAATCCTTACAATATTTGTCAGTGTGAAATGTGTCTTTGTTTTACTGGACAATACTGTACATTACCAGACACTGATGTACTGTATCAATGCCCTCCTTTAAGCACCAATACTCCCCCCTCATCCCATGCCTTCCTCTCTCCAAATCTAGAATCAAATGTATAGAGAACAAATTAGCCTGCCTTTAAGGGAATATTCTCTTCAGATTTAATTTGTATAAAATCCACTAGCAGCTTACTGAACTCATGAATAAAGAGAGAGGGTTCTGAGCACTATTTTATTTCCTGCTCCTTTCAGCATCACCATAAAGCTCATTACCTATGCTAAAAAATACATGCAATGCAAATTTGGCAAATGGTTTATGGAACATGTTTCCATAAAAACCTTGTTACTGAAAACAAAACTTTCCATAATGAAATCCTACCTCCTTCATTTGGCATATTTTTGCAAAGCACTTTTTGATCATTCTTTTCTATTCTATTGTTTCAGTTAAATCCACACTTCACAGGAGCTAGAAGTACCTCTTCCAGAGATGAAAGGAATTTATACACAACAGAACCAATTAATTTTCTAAGTGAAACTGAAAGATTGGTGAAAAATCTAACCTGTATAGAAAGAAGCAGTGACTTACACCCTGTGCCTATCAGTTCCTCATCTGAAAACTCTTCACATGTGATAGGAGAAGAATTAAAAGATAAAGATAAGTATTCTGTAAGAGATTATAATAATCAGCTACCAGGAAAGGAAGTCACTGCTGGCTCAGTAAATAGCTATGAGCAGTGTTTGGAACATACTGGTACCAGTGAAAGCCTTTTATTGGCAAAACATCTTCCTCAGACAAAGCAGAATGAGGCTATCAATATTGCAGCTACTGGCTCGAGCCGACAAGGAGAGAGGCATACAGATATTTCAAAAGGTGAAATAGATAGTGCCTTGGGAAGTAAGATGATGGAGAGGTTATTCATCAATGAGGATGTTGCTGGTACCTCAAAAGGGGCCTGTGAGATGAGACCAGAAACCATTTTGCCAGAGCATGATGAATCTATGGAATTAAATGAATGCATAGCAAGGACGCTGGATGACAATGCTAATCCAGCTCTGGAGCATCAGGCACCACAAATGTCTCACCAAACATTGGATTCGTTGTTGTCGGATGCTGACAAAAATGAAGGAAAAATCAAGATGATTGAAAGCAAAGTTCAGGTACATTTAAGAGGAGATTTATATGCCAGCACTTTTGCACATGCTGGTGTCTCAACAGATTCCACACAAAAAAAAGGAGTTGGCGAAACGTCAGAAAAGAACATTGATTTAGGGAAGCAGAAGAAAGTCATTGAAGTAGCAGACTTGGCATCAATTGGTGAGGAGGAAGCTTCCAAGCCTTTCAAGTCACAAAGGAAACACAGTGCCAAAGCCCTGAACCCAGCAGCTCTGCCAGCTGAGAACAACAAGCAGGCACCCAGGGCCACCAGGGTGGATGAAAGGCAACCTAAGGACACTCAGGAACACAGAGGATTCAGGAGTTTAAAAGACAGAGAGAAGACAGACAACACAAATGAAGGGAGACCAATCAGAAGACAAAGTGAAGAAAACTTTGCAGAGCAGAGGTGGCAAGAAACAGGGAGTGAGGTTCGGTGGAGAGTGAGGGGGAGCATGGAACCTCCGACTATGACTTCCACCAACAAGCTGTTTACGTGCCAGGAGGCAGAGAGCTGTGAAAAGTCTTCTGTCTCTGAGCAGGGTATTACAGAGAAAACAGAGGCAGGTACAGCTTATATAATTAAAACAACGTTGGAAAGTGCTCCAGAAAAAATGCCTGGCAGTGAAAAAGCAGTAATTGCTAAGCTACCTCGAGAGACTGCACTAAGTGACAGGCCCACAGAGGAAAAGGAAACAGCATTTGATACATGTGAAGGGAGAAATGATGGTTCACATTATGCTCTTTGTCAACTCAACACAGTGGGTGTATTATATGACACTGAATTTGAAAAGAAATCAGCTTTAGGTGTTTATAATGCATACGTACATGAAACACTGCAAGGAGAAAGGAAGTCAGGATGCAACAGCAGGGAAAAATGTGCCAAAGCACAATCAGACAACATTCTACCTATAGGAGAAGCAGTAAAGGCTTCTGCTACGGGAAAGAAGGATTTGCAAGAGGGTTCATGTTCAGAAGTACCTAAAAGTCCCCTGAGCACTCAGAAGCATCTATACCATGAGAAAGCAGAAGAGCTCTACAGGGAAGAAAGCCATGGTGATAGACTTTCCTGTTTGTGTTCTAAAGCTGAAACAAAAATGCCACCTTCTGGTACAAATACTGAGCCTAGTTACAATTATAAAAGCTCTTCAATGGCATTTTCAGAAGGCCCCGCTGTGGAAGGAGGCATGGAGCACCTGTATAGACACTTTGAATCCAAAGTCATTGACAAGGCTGCGGCCGAGTCAGGGTACAATTTAAATCTAACAAATGAAATTTCATGTATTAACAAAAGCTTCTCTCCTGAAGTTGAAAAAGGAGAAGTACCTTCTGCTTCAGACACAGCAATTTCTGGAGAAGGAAGAGGAAGGAATACAGGTCAATTGTTCCATCAAGCAGAGCTCCAGCAAGAAAAGTCATGGAGGCCAG
Source organism: Donacobius atricapilla (assembly GCA_013397315.1). NCBI lineage: Eukaryota > Metazoa > Chordata > Aves > Passeriformes > Mimidae > Donacobius > Donacobius atricapilla. Next base: position 1,121,874 of record WBMY01002190.1, on the reverse strand, counting down.
AGGTTTTAATTAGTAAGTCTACCAAAGAAAATGGAGGAACAGACTCTCAAGCTGACAGTTTAATGACTGAGGGGAAAACACTAAACTGGCTTGATGACTCCCAGAAAGAAAGCCAACATGCTTCTGATTCCACAGATATTTCTAACCAGAAGAGTGAAGCACTTAAGTTACCTAGTGAGTATCCAGGTTTAAAACATATTGTTTTCAAAATATTTTATTTCTTCTTGTTTCTTCTATTTGCTGCAACACTCTACCACTATGATTTGATGGTCTGCCTTGCACTCTACCTGTTCTCCTTGTATTGGCTATACCAAGAAGGAAGAAGGAACAAGGAGTCTATCAAGAAGGAATAATGTTGACTGTCAATTGTGCTCAGGATTCATGGTCAATAATCTCCAATTCCACCAAAGCATTTTCACTATAAAAGAATTTATTCTTTGTTAGAACCAAAGCAAGACTTCCACAGCAGCATCTTTTATTAAAAATTACATATGAAGTTGAGCCTTCATAAAGGTAATTAAACTGTGCAGGACCATTATGTTTGGATCATTAAATACTTATATGAATATGAGTTCTGAAGCACATCAAGTTAAAATGAAGTACAGCTGTTGTTTCTTAGCAGGATATGAAGAAGCAATGCTTCTTCTCTCTGTAGTACTTAAACCCACAATTTACTTGCTTTAATTTCTTTTGCATTAAAGCTTCGTATTTTTCTGGGAATTTTTTTCCTAAGATTCTGTGTGGTACCTAACAACACAAGGAACAATGTAAAACCTGAGTCAGTATATTTTGGTGTTGACATTGCAGTTGATTCTCTGCTGGTGTAATTAGCCAATTCTGTAAGCAACGCATCTGTTGATAGTTTAATATATTTTTCCAAATTTTTGTTTCATTATTTTGACGTAGAGCTTCAGCGATACCCCTGTTTGAAAGATGTAAGGCTTTCACTTCAGTAATGTCATGTAACTTCCAGGATGTAACTGTGTAGCAGAATAGATGCACGTCTTTCCACCCTGTAAAGAGGGAAGGTCGCAGCCACAGGCCTCTTACCGACCACTCACATGTAGGAAAGTTTTTGGGTTTTGCAAATGAGGGCTTGTGTAACATGACTGAGAATTTCACTGAACTGTTATTCTGGGGAAAGCATTTGAGTGACATCTTTCATCAGAATTGCTTGAGCATATCTACAAAGCATTTAATAAATTTTACAAAGGAATGCTATAACTGTGTGGAGCATGTCTGAATTAGATTTACTGCCCTTTTTTCCTATGGCTTGCAACCTATAGCTAGCCAAACACCAAGAGAAAACACGGGGCACGACCCTGCTGTTCAGTGGGGCTGCTTTTTCTGGCTTGGATGAGGCAGAAAAGACTAGTATCCACCCTAAGGAGAGACAAACTGATCCTGTGCAGCAGTTCTGTGGGGCAGAAACATGGGCAGCTTTGCAGGTGTCCCACACAAGATCAAGCCCAAATTCTGTCCAGAAGGAAAAGAATGAACAGGTTATGATGTTCTTCAGCCATTTCCCAGAGGATGGTCACAGATGCTATCACAGGTAGGATATTAAAAGAAGCACCAGGACTGCATAATGTTGCTGAAGCCACAGAAATTAAGAAGAAAACAGTTGTTTTAAAGCTCTGCTTGTTTCACTTTCCTTACTACCGCTGTCAAATACCATAACTGTGAAATTCTTGGTTGCAACATATGGCTGAAGTTGTGTAATAGCAAAATTATTCAGTTGTTAGCTTAGCTCTGAAATAAATGTTTTCAGGTCCATGTAAAACTTATTCAGATGTTTCAGGATGATAGGACACTCTGCCCCAGGAGACACTTGGATATTCCTGCTCTGCAGAGGGGTAAAACTTTGAAACATTTTCCTTTAGTACTGCATTCAGTGGGGTGAGCAAGTATGTGTGTGATATATTGCTGATACGTGTTTTGATGGCTGGATACCTTGACAACTTTTGACAACAATCCATGAATGAGTTATAGCGATGGACTAGAGGCATTAAGGAGCTACAAGGAAGGCTGTGTCCAGACGTTCAAGGTATATATGAGGAAAACATTCATTGAGATAAAGAAATTAATTCAATAGGTATTAGGAGATGAATTCAATAAAAAGCTTAGGCTTAGACTTAAAGCAGGATTGAAGTTAAATCAGTGTAAGTCCAAAGTAATGATTGCAGACCTTGCTTTTATCTGGAGACAAGAAGTGCTGACAGAACCTATCCTTTTCATGATGTTTATACATACTCCTCCAAAAGGCACAACATTGCCTTACTTCTGGTATATCACCTCCTGCAGTGCGACAAGTCCCTGGTCTAAATGGAACAGATTTTCAGCTTCACTGGGATGGAGACAGGAGGTATTGCTTTACTTCCTAGTACAGAGGAAGCTCTGAAATGGCATCTAATATATTCTGACAGAATCAAGGTCCTCATATAGAGGGATAAAAAGCGAAGAAAGCATCCTGCACTTGTCCTGCTGAAAGCGTCACAATGCACTCAAGTACCAGATTTCTCAACTGAGATAAATCAAAGACATTGGAAACATTTCAATCTTCCAGTTAAAACAACCAGGGGAGAAATTAGAATCTTTAGATTCAATTAGCAGTTTAAAGCACCTACAATCTGATTTACCACATAGCTATTTAAAGCAAAATTCATAAACTTCAGAGCAAGGACCAAAGCCCAGGTTCATGACCAGTTAGGTAAAAGCTCTACACACTGAGTCACAGGATTCAAACCCATGTTTGAATATCTTCAGCTTTACCAAATCTGGGGCTTTCATCCAGCAGGATGTACTTTAACCATTGGAAGAGTAGAATTATGAGGACTGTGGTCACCAGGGTTTGGCAGTACCACTATACATCGATTGGTTCCTACTTTTCAACTGACTTAAACTGAAAATGGTTCTCTGCACAGAGCATTGGATACTTTTTTTTTTTTTCCATTTGAAGCTAGAGACTGATTTGATACTCCCATCACATAGGAGTTTTCATTTCCCAGAATTTGTAATATCCATTTTTTAGAGAGGTCTTAATCTGACACAGTCTAAATCCCTAAGCACCTGAGATAGCTTAAGAACTTTAAATTCCTTGGACATATGCCTTATTTTAAGCAGAGATGAACAGTTCAGTCACAATGGAAGTAGAAAACCTGGTCGTGGGTTTTTTATTGAACCTAAGCAGTGTGCATTTTAAGGACCCTTTTACTCCTTCATACGGAAGCACAGACATCCTTGAACCACAGTAGAACCATACATTTGTGTGGTAGCTGTCTGTATGTAATCCGCAAGGTGAAAATTTTGTTTCTCATGCATTTCAACCCAAAAGATTTGGTTCATTGTCACAGGATCAGCTCAGTTGATTAAAGAGCAAGAAAAGGGGTTAGGGATGATTGATGGACCCAGGACCACAGGTGGAGGAAAGTCAATGAATTGAATCAGTCTCTGGACAATGACAGAAAAACATTACAGAAAGCTCAGGAGAGTCAGTATGACCT
>WBMY01002190.1:1005107-1118355 GCA_013397315.1 Donacobius atricapilla | reverse complement strand
CAACAAAAAAAAAAAAAAAAAAAAAAAAAAAAAAAAGTGAGGGATAAATAGAAACGCTCTATTAATACAGACATTCATTAAAAATTAGTGGGCTTTCAATATGTGTCATAATATATTTTAAACAATTCACAAATATCAGCTAACATTTAGCTAAATTACTTCAATCTCAACAGAAAGAGTGCTTTAAACAGCTGTATTCTTGTATCCAACAGGTTAAACATCTGGGTTTGCCATTTTAACACGTACGGTCATTCAGAGCTGGAATTTAGGGTAAATATTTGAGTGTTAGAATAAGCATATTTCATCTACACACAAGTGGAATACTGTTAGCATTGGTCAGATTTGGACTGGGATTTTATGTTCTATATTTAAAATATTTAATCAGCCTATCATACCTTATGATTGCAAAACAGGACTCTAGACTGATCTGTGAGCACAGGTGCCCAAACTTTAAAGTATGTATGTGCTTAAAACAACAAAGCAAGTAATTTTATCTTTTCTTTGTTTATAATTTGATAAGTAATCTTTTAAAAATCCTCTTACTTTTGTTTCAAGTATGGAAGAAACACTTCTATAACATTGGCAAAATATTGGGTTTTACTTACTTCAGAGAATAAGCGGTGTGTTGTGCTCTTGCAATGATTCATATTTACTTGCCTACGAGGCAGCAGTAACATATTTCCAGTTAATACTTTAATTTCTAGTAGATTCTCATTGTTTCTTCGAGCTCTGCAACAGAAAGAAGGTGTGATCCTAGATGGTAGGGTAATCCTGTGGTCACAAAGGGTTCGATTCCGGTTACAATATAGTCACCAAAAATAATATAATTGCAAAAGGCTTCCTTGCATTATTGCAAGGTATATGAGGTGTATCTACATTCTATACCATGGGAGATACGTCCCACGGCTTTTATCCAAACTGCACATGTAACAAATAAATTTTCATATTGTGGCATGTCTAATCTGTTGAATTGGCTTAAATACAAATTCAGAGCAGAAAAGAGAGAAATGAAAAGAATTTTTGCATTCAGATATCTTGCTAGGAGGTAGTCAGAACAAGCTACATCATTAATGACCTAAGTACTTGTTGGTGCTAATTGCTAGCTGGTTCTTATCCATCAGTGACTTCTGGCTCAACAGAGGATAGGCTCTGGAACAAGCTACAGCCTTTAAAGGCCTAGTTAATATTGGAAATTAAAAAATAAAGAGGACAGAGTATGAACTAGATCCCTAAAGGAAGGTTAATATGATAATGTTCTGAGTTACTATACTAAATTTTATATACCCAGGAGTATATACACCCCTGAATAAAACACCTAAACTCTCTAGACATTGAACATATGAATGAGAGTCAAACCAGACAATGTGTTACATATGAAACGGCCAAAATTTTCTAATAAACACCCCTGGCAGCAGAGTTAGGTCTTACACACTTGCCCTGCCAGTGGGATTTAGTTACTGCTGGGTGGCAGGGACATGATTTTTTCAGGTCAGGTTCAATATTCTGCAGCCTTCTCATGCACTGAGGTGCCTAAACAGCTGCCTTCAGAAACAGGACACTTCACAGAAAACAAACCCAGAGTTTTGGGACTGGAGAAAGTTTAACCCCTTAAGCCATAGACTGGAGGGATATTTCAATATAGACTTTGCTCCAAGAATAACTCGTGTATTTTATGTGAAATACATATTTAGATAAAATACAAAACCCATACCAAGACCTTTACATCTCCTCAGTGAGGTCTACTTCTTCCTTGGACTATAAATTTACTTTTCCAGGCCTACATCTGTGCCTCATGAGCCAGGACTGGAGAACTGTTCTACCCATGAACTGTGAATTTCTCTCAGACCTACAAAGGTGCTTAAATCCCAGCACAGTTCCACTTCAGGCAGTCATGTCCTTTTGTGACTCCCAGCTGAGCTTTCTAAGATTTGTAGCTCTTCTAAGAGCACTGTCTGCAGAGGAGACCCTAGAGCTATGTGGATAATGACAGGACTCAGGATGTTTTTTCTGATCTAGGAGGTCTTGATGCTGCTGAGGATTCAGAATTCAGGTAGGTATCAGGGGAGATTTTTTGACCAAAACTACACATGCCTGAGTGAGAACACTATTTGTCTAAAACATGGGGAGATTGAAGGGAACAGATAGTTTCTGCATTCAGAGTAGGAATGAACTAGGTGAGCTGAGATATTTAACAAGTGTGATATGTGTGATTTGGTAGTTACATATGAGATATGTGTCTTCATGTGTATATGGGTGGCTCTAGGAAAAGGCAATGGAAAGGTAAGAACTAGATTTCATATAAGAATGGAAAGGAAATAGTAAACAGAATGTCTGATTGGAAAGTGTCTGAACAGATTTCTCTAGAGACGTGAAAGTTTAATAAGTTCTGAGTAGGTTGATCAGATAACACAAATACGGTATTAGCCATATAAAGTATAAAAATTGAAATACACGCTAACTTCTTTTTGTAACTTATCAACTGCCACTTAATGGAATTATAGTGGAGAATATCTTGCCCTTGACCTTAATATTCAATGATTCAAGATTAGAGCACTGCTCTGAGGACTAGAAACACAACCTCCTTCTCAGGATATTATAACCCTCCAGGGGGGACAGCCTCAGGCTGGAGCCACAAACCGGCCTCATGGCTGTTTATGCAGGTCAGTCCCCAACAACATGAAGCTAAGTGTGTCAGGAGAAAACAAGAGTACGTGTCAGCCTGTGCTTATTAGTGCAGAAATATAAAACTATCTGTAAATAGGTAAGCTCCCACAATCTCTGGGTTGTCTGGTATAGTTCAGAGCATGTAGGAACTTCCTTGATTTTCTAGTAGTATACACAGCTGCAGGAGGACATTTAGATTTCTAAGGACCACAGGGCATGAGCATGTCTTGCATATATGTGATGGCAGGGAGATCATAGAGCATGCAGGCTCATTTAAGCCACTGTACAAGCTGTATCTATGAGGAAATTTCTGATCCTCTCTACCAGTGATCTTTCTGGGGCTGCCAGCTTTTGTGCTCCTGGCACTGACTTCTCCAATGGAGGAGAGAAGGCAGCTCCATACTGCAAATTTTCCAGTGTCTGTGAAGGGGAAATGAGAACTGCTGAGGAAAACACAAAAGCTACCTTATTAAGTAAGTCCCCTTTATTAGGGAGGAATCCTTTCTGCTTTTAGGGCAACCATGGACAATTAAGAGTGGCCTGAACTCTTTAAAGACAAAAAAACAATGACTGGCCTGGGGGAAAGTCCCAGTTAAGCTCCTCAGAAACTCCTTATTTATTCATACCAGCTACATGCCTGTCTGTCCCTCTGTGCTATGAATGAACCAAGACCCATGACTGATAGAGGACGAGAGCAGGAGGCCTCTTCTGTAGGTTTCCTACCTCCTTGAATGGTCTAGGCTGTTGAATGGCTTGGGGCAGTTAGGCACGCTAAGCAATGCCTTTGGGAAATGTCTCAGCAGTCACAAGGGGTCTTGGCTTGCACCCATCCTAATTTCATGTTTTGGGAGACAGAAATCAGACTTTTACAAGAGCTTGATAAGATTAGGTGTGAAAGAAAAACTGCTTGATAAACTACTGGCTTATCAAGCACTTTTGTACAATTTTGTGATGTAATTTTAATGTGTAATCCCTCCATATAATGCAGCATTTTTGTAGAATTATGGCAGAATTACTAATAAAACTTATTGAATAGATTAAAGAATGGAAGATGAAAATAGCTGGAAAAGAGAAGGAGAAAGCAAGCAAGCAGGCATGTTCCTGCACTGTTCCATAGCAGACATGAGATTTTTAAATGGGAAAATTATCTTTTTCTAAGTTCAGGTTGAGTTTGTGATCACCACATCACTTTTCTTTAAGCTGTGCTGCACTCCAGAAAAGGGCACAAACACAGACAAGGCTTTTCATTTTCCCTCCTTGTATATTAGTAACAAAAAAATCATCAGTATTAGAAAACCAGTTAATAAAGGCTTTGTTCCTGGGGCAGAGGCAATGCCTCCATACACTTTGCAGGTGAGGTGGGCAGGCTGCTGTAAATGAAGTGTTTGGATGGTGGGGCTGGGACGTGCTCACAGTTTGCTTTGCTGGGACTGGGCTCTGTGAGTTTTGCATACACCCACTCTTGCAGCCATCAGCACCACTTGAGCTACCTGTGTCCCTGCCTTCAATCTTATGCTAGTGTGCATGTACAGCAATTCACAGTGCTATTCTTATTTGATATATAATTTGTTATAAAGAAATGTTTAAATAAGCTCCTATTATCTTGAAATTATTGAACATTGGAAGATATACAGCATAAGAAACTCAACACTATCAACTGCAGTTGTGACCTTTTAGACTAACTGATCTGCACAGACTTACACCTGTAGCTGTACATCATCCTTTAACGTAGACATATCAAGTGAGAAGCAAACATGGTGTTTTTTATAAAGTGTGTTGGCTGATACTGCATAAGGCAATAGCATGACTTGCCATGTACTTTTCCTTTAATTCTGCAAAAGTCGAGCATTTATACATTCAATAAAAATTGATTATAAATTAGAATAATGACAACTGTAATCTCATTAATTATATTTTTAATAAACCAATACTGAACTGTGTTCAATTGCATAGATACAAAGCAACATTTTCTGCTATGCACTAGGCATCACCATTTTCATGTTTCTTCTATGAGATATTTAAGCCAGTCACATTGTTGTGGGTAAGTTTTCTTCACAGTCCACAGGATTGGACAGCTCAGGTGCCCATCAGCTGCAAGTGCAACCGAGAGCCTTGAATAACATTTTTGTGCTCACTATCCAGTACAATGGAAAATGAGCTGTTTCAGAGTGAGATGTCAGAAACCCACTGTATGTGGACTCATCCCACTTTTGAACAGAAAGGTGGTCAGAGAATTTAAATAAACGTATGTACACATGCTGCGTACACATGCAGTCATGTGTACACAGTGTGGCTGATGTGCCAATACTCTGGTGAGTCTTAGCCCTTCCTGCTCCAAACTCCAGGTTGCGGATAACTGGGTTGCTGCCACCACTCCTTTGCACATCTGCATTTCCTTCTCTGGGGTCACCAAGAGGAGCGACATCAGTGTATGCCAGGCCTCCTGATTAGGGTGACCAGGAGACCATAACTTGGGGCACTCTGTGCACCCTGCCTGACATGATTTCAGTGTATTCACTGGATTATGACTTTGGCTGTACACTACTCAGATCCACTTGGTTCTTGTTTTAAGCACTTGAGACCTTTATTATACTTAGGTTAACATTATTTGGCCTCAGTGCATGAGAAGAGACAGTATTTTGAAAGAAAATTTAATGGCAATCTAAATTAAATTAGTAACAAAAACTTTCATCTACTTTTCAATACCTATCTTGTCTCTGTCTTGACCTTATTTGCCTCTTGTCTGGCATCACAGCTATAATTAAGACAACTTCCTTTTCAGACACCCAGTTGGTGAAAGATGGCTGGGGATACAATTAGAAGAAACCAAGAAGTTTTATTCACATCCTAATGTAAATTATAATGGTCTAGAAATTATAAAGTACATTTGCTGGTCCCTGGATGGAAGGAAGCTGGCATACTCAAAACCTATTCCATGATGATCCCCCACATCACAGTTTGCAACCATAGCACCTGCTAAGGGGGAATGGAATGGTGGATGAAACAGAATGGAGAGAGCTATTGGCCAGGCTCTGTTGGAATCCTCCCAGGGAGGTACTTTGCAGAGGCTACTTTGCAGCTGAGAAGCTGCAGAACACCTGTCAACCAGGGGAGATAGGAGATGTCCAGCTGTTGAGCCAACAACTGTGGCAAAATCACTTTCCTCACATTATACCCTAACTGTAATCTTAACACACACATTTATCCCAAAGTTTCCCACCTCCAATATATGACCACCCCACACTGGGCATACATTCTATATTCTTTTTGACTGTATCTTTAAAAGTGAAGAGAGAACTTTACACTCATCAGTAAACAAAATGTTTATTAATAAAATCACTTGCGCTCTACCTAAACATGAAGAAATAGTATAAAAGTTGAGAATAGGAGCAAAATTTAGGGAAGGCTCCATTGAAACTGCTGAGATCAAACAATGGGCTGAAATTGCCTTCTTCCTCATAGAGATGCCAACTGGCATCCCTATCTGCACTGAATAATGTTATTGGAGCTTGTCTGTGTATTGTTTTGAATGCATTTTTGAAGTCAGCTACTGTCACCAACAATCCTCAAACCTTAACCTGTGACAATTTTATATTAATAAAGAGTGTTACTCTGTTAGTGTGAGTCCTTCCTGACAGCTGCTGGAAGTGGGTTATACTCAAATGAAGAAGAAGACCCACTGAGGGGTCATAAAGTGTTAGACCTGCTGAAGGGTCTTCCTTATGCTGTTGGTGTGTCTCCCTGACTAATTCTCTCAAACAAACCTCTGATCCAGCTGGACTGCTCAGTGAAGGGTCCCCCAAAAGATTGCTGACAATCTGGTTGGGCACAAGGGTCTTACCTTTCCTGACAGACAAATTAAATACTAAGGTTCAAGTAAACCTTCCCAAACTAAGGGTCCAGGAAATCTTCCCTTTTTGCATGTTACCCATTCTTTAATACCTATGTCCTTTAAAATGTTCATATTCTACAAGCACTCCCATTCAATTTGAAACTACGAAGACTACGTTTGGGTTTTTTTACTTCAGCTTAGTACAAAAACAAGTTAATGCAACTACATGGCAGATAATTTACATATATACAAATAAAACCATACCATAGTACAAATCACAATTACATCAGCGGTAAGCAAATCACGGTTGAAAGTGGACAGCTGCAAAATAAACTGGTGCTGGCAGCCAGGCAGATAGAGCTCTGCTAAGGTGAATCTAGATAGAAGTGACTACAGAAGCAGATAATTCAAACCCCTGACCCTGGAATACCTATGGAATCGTTTATCTTTTAAAGATACAGCCCTACATTTGCTGAAGTTTTTAGAGAGAACCTCTCTAACTGCAACATTTAAAACTGCAATTCCCCTTCAAAAACCTACCTTGCTGTGTTCACAATACTTTCTCTCATGTCTGGCATCAAAGACAAAGCTGCTTATCATTCACACTATAATTGTCCCTCCTGGCGTGAAGTCTGTGCAGAGATGCAGGTGTGTCTAATCAGTGTATTGCAGGCCAGTGGAGGCTTGGGGTGTGCATAGTCTGGGTCAGCACGAGGTTGCTTACCTGGTGGGCAGAGGTGGCTGAGCACACCGCCAAGTTTGATCAGGGAGCCCTCCCTGGGATGAGCTACTCTGAACTACTGAGATAGAAAGTTGTCTTTGGTTTGCACAAAGGATGGCACAATGAGCCCACATCTGCTTGGAGGAAACAAAGAAACAGCTCATATATAAACTAGGTAGTGGTGAAGGTGCTGAAGAACTGAAGGTGAATGGATAAAGTCAAGCCAAGCAAATTACTCCACAAATCTGAGTCTGAAATACAGGAACTTTAGATGAATTCTTCACATAGATTTGTTCATTAAATCCTAATGATTTAATATAATTTAAAAAAAAAAGTGCAGAATTTAAGTTTCATTGTGTCACTTTGCAATGCCACAAATGCAGTTTCAAGAAATTGATGAAAATTTCATAGTGACGCTTAGAATTGATTCCCTTAAATTCATAGTGAAAAATCTTTCCAGTAAAAATCTGGGGATTGGACAGCAGTGATAAAAAAAAACCCAACTTATTTAAAAACCACATGCCTAAGACACAACCTGTGGAGCAGGGTTGTGTTACTTGAGAGTGACTGGAAGGCCTAATAATTGTACTACAGGAGGCTTTCAGTAAGTTTCGCTACAGTTTTTATTATATGCTACATTTTGTTATACCTCATTAACAGCGTCTCCTTGCTATTATTACTTGTGCTCTATATTATGAAGACTGTATGTTTTGGGCTGAATATTTTCCCATATCAAAGTGCTTCTGGCTGCAGCTACATATTCATCTCATGTACATGAATGGAAATTAAAAATACTAAATGAAATGACAGATACAACAAGGATATTTTCTGAGGTGGCTGCCTGCTGCCTATGTGCAGTAGAAACCTCCACTGAGCTATGATTTCACAGAATCACAGAATAAGCTAAGTTTGAAGGGACTCATGAGGATCATTGAGTCCAGCTCTCAACCCTGCACCGAACATGCCCAAGAGTCACATCACGTGCTTGACAGTATTGTCCAAAGGTATCTTAAACTCTGACAGGCTTGGTGCTGTGATCACTTCCTCGGGGAATCTGTCGCCCAGTCACCCTTTTTCTAATATCCAACCTAAACTTTCCCTGACACAGCTTCAGGCCATTCCCTCAGGTCCTGTCACTGGTCACCACAGAGATCAGTGCCTGCCCCTCCTCCTCCCCACATGAGGCAGTTGTAGACAGCAATGAGGTCTCCCCTCAGTCTCCTCCAGGCTGAACAGACCAAGTGGCCTCAGCCACTCTCACACGGCTGCCCCTCAGGGCCCTTCACCATCTTCATTGCCCTCCTTTGGACAGTCTCTAATAGCTTTATATCTTTCTCACATTGTGGCACCCAAACCTGGCCCCAGTACTGGAGGTGAGGCTGCCCCAGTGCAGAGCAGAAGGGACAATCCCTCCCTTGCCCGGCTGGCCATGCTGTGCCTGATGCACCCCAGGACAGCGTTGGCCCTCCTGGCTGCCAGGGCACTGCTGACTCACGTACAACTTGCCATTGGCCAGGACTACCAAATCCCTTTCTGCAGTGCTGCTTTCCAGCCTCTCATTCCCCAGTCTGTCTGTACATCCAGAGCTGCCCCATCCCAGGTACAGAATCCAGCACTTTCTGATGTTGAACTTTATACAGTTGGTGATTGCGCCGTTCTCTGTGTTGTCAGGGTCTCTCTGCAGGGCCTCCCTGTCCTCAAAAGAGTCAACAGCTCTTCCCAGTTTTGTATTGTCTGTGAACTTGCTCAGTATCCCTTCCTGTCCTGCCTCCAAGTCATTTATGGAGATGATGAGGAGCACAGGGCCAAGGAGGGAGCTCTGTGGAGCCCCACTGGTAACAGGCCACCAGTCTGATGTCACCCCCTTCACTGTAACCCTTTGTGCCTGACTCATGAGCCAGCTGCTCACCCATCACATAAAGTGTTTATCCAGCTGAGTGCTGGACATTTTGTCCAGAAGGATCCTGTGACAGACAGTATCAAAATCTTTACTGAAATGCAAAGGGATTACATCAACTGGCTTCCCTTGGTCAGATGGGTGGATTACATGTCATAAAAGGAAATCAGGCTTAATAAGTAGGACTTTCCACCCACGAAGCTGTGCCAGCTGTGACTGATGACTGTGTTGCCCTTCATGTTTTTTTCAATACCTCCCAAAATAACCTTCTCCATACTTTGCCAGGCACTGAAGTGAGACTGACAGGCCTGTAGTCCAGGGTTCTCCTTGTTTTTGAAAATTGGGATAATGTTTGCAGGGTTCCAGTCAGCTGGGACCTCTCTGGATTCACAAGACTCCTCAAAAATCATCAAGAGAGGTTTTATAATGACATCAGCCAGCTTTTTGAGGCTTCTTGGATGAATCCCATCAGGCCCCATAGATTTATAGGGATCCAGCTGGAGTAGCAGATCCTGCACTGTTTCAGGGTTGACTGGGAGTTGATCATTCTCACAACCATGGTCCTCCAGCTCAGGGCACTGAGACCCCCTTGGCCCATCATCCATGTTGAAGAACACATTAAACACCTCTGCCTTGTCCATGACCCTGTTTGTGAGGTGACCATCCTCATCCTGTAATGGGTCGATGTTTATTTTACACCTGGCCAATTGCCATTAATATATTTGAAAAAAATTGTTTTTATTGTCCCCCACAGTTCTGGCAGCTTCAGCTCCAGCTGAGCTTTGGCTAAATGAATTTTCTCCCTGCAGTGGCAAACAGTATCTCTGTATTTGTCCCATGTTACCTGACCTTGCTTCGACTGGGCATATACCCTCCTAATTTGCCTTATTTCCAAGAGAAGAATCCTGTTCAGCTGAGCTGACCCTCTGCCTCACCTGCATGACTTCCAACATTTGGGAATTGTCTGATTCTGTCCCCTTAGGAAGTGATGTTTAAAAAGTGACCAGCGCTGATGGACTTCAGCACCTGCAAAAACATTTTTCCATGGGACCATATTTACTAATTCCCAGAGCAACCTGCCCTCCTCACATCCAGAAGCTGAAGTTTTCTTTCTTTTCCTCCTGTCAACTGAGTTTTTAAACTCAATCACTTGATGGTCACTGTGATCAAGGTGGCTATGAATCACTGCTTCACTCACAAGATCCATTCTGTTTGAAAGGAGGAGATCAAAGAATTGAGAGGAAAGCAAAAGACAGAACAGAGAAATAGCAGAAAGGAACTGTCACAGCATAATCCAACTGTACCAGAGTAGATTTCCTAGCAGATATCCCTCCCTGGCATATAAGTACTACTTATGGCAGCAATGGCTTTCATGTTCAGGATCTATCCTCCTGCAGAGCCTAGAGGATACGACAAAGGTAGGCTGCATTTGGGTGATGAATCCCAAGGGCAACTGACTCTGTCCTTTACTGAGTGCAGGCACATCCCCTAGTGTCACCCTGACTTTTCAGCCTTCTCTTCTATTTTACAGTTTTCATGGTTTAGGTTGTTTCTCATGCACGGGTGTTATAAACAGAAGCAATGTTTTCATTAAATAAAGGAAAGTTCACATTTTTGTTCTTAGAGATATGGACAACTGATGGACAGTTGTCTTGACCAATGGGATAGGGAGAGGTGTCAAACTTTTCCCCCAGTCCCTGGCCTTCGTAGAAACACTATAAAATGGAGTCAGATTTTCATAATAAACAGTTCATGCCTTCTCACCAAAGTGTGTGTGTGTGTCTGTGTGACGAACAACATCATCCTAGTTATTTAAGTGACAAGCAGATGTAGTCTGCAACCTGCCAGGCCAGCATGGATGAGAAATATTTAGGCTATAAATGCAGTAAATTGGAGTGGAATTTGGTTCACTGCTTTGCAGCATATATGTAAGCTGTTGATGCTTAGGCCTGCATTTAATTCAGAGCTTGAACATGTCTTGGCACACCAAGGTCCAAATATTCAAGTCTGAGAAGTAACAGCTGTTTTTTTAAAGGTAGAGATAGTGAAATCAATGAAAGATGCTTAAAACACCTCTGAATTGGGCTTTAAGATTTTAATTAAATAGATGCTTTTTTTTTTTTCTTTTGCAAAATACTTTCAGAGTTACTATATAATTTTCATTTTAACAAGTAAAGAGGTTTCAGGGTGGAAGGCTGTACTAGGGGCAGTGTGAAAGCTACAGACCAAATAGGGATAAATATCTCTAAAACTTGCTGACACTCTTTCATCTTCAGAAAAGAGGGATTGCAGGCTGATGGCAGCAGACAGGAGCCAGAGCTCAGGGATGTGCTGCGTGACTGTCCCAGGAGCTAAAATATTCTCTGACATCTCTAGCAAAAAATTACCATTATTATTACAATCTCTTGCATAGTATGGATCATGGAACTTCAAACAAATGATTCCAGAAAAAGAGATAGTGTATTTTAAAAACAGACCTAGTCTTGATTTAAGGAGAGTGAATGAGAATGCTTTGTATCCTTTGATAGTCTGTTCCAGTGTTTAATTATTCTCATTGTCACAAATGCATGTCTTTGTTCTTTATTTGGATGTATGCTAATTTCAAACAGGTGTTTTCTTTTGATTGTGCAATTAAAACACTGTAAAGAAATGTACAAGGCACTTCAGACAAACGGAAATTCTTAACGACTTCTTTATTGTAAAACTTTACAATTGTGTAATTATGATAAAACTGTTTTCTACGGTCCCTTTAGCTGGTTTGTAATGATGTTTCAAAGAAATTGGCACTTTAAAACTATAATTAGGATGTAAAGTTGTAAGACTTTTTTATTTGTATAAAAATATAGATTTTATTTTTAATTGGGAAAAATACTTTAAGGTAGTATTGCCGGCTTAATTGCTACACGGCAATTTTTCCAATCCAAATGAGACTGCATTGTGAGATATGCCCTTCTGAACCAACCCCAAATATAAAGCTAGTTTCAGAGTCTCACTTCTCAAAATGAAAAGTTAAGTTATGACAATTAAGACCCATGTGCTGTTGGTACACCGAATACAGTCAGAGTACGTGCTGATCCACCTCTCCACAGCCCATGATGCCCCTTCCCCACATCCACGACCTTACAGCATGTCTTCGGCCATGTGGAAGTGCCAGAGCACCCGGCTAGCCCGCCACCACCCCAGCCGCATGCCAGGAGTGGGACACGCCTCTTGAGCGAGTGATAAGAGAACCATCTTGGAGCCCCTTGCTCTACGGCACTAAGGTTGGAAATGGCATAGGCTGGAGGCAAAGAATGAGAGGGAGGGAGGCCCTCTGTGTGATTTCTGAAGGGTTTACTCTCCAAGAGGGTCAGGGACAGAAAGCCACCACTCATGGGTTCGCAAAGACTTATAAACAGGGGAGGGCACAACTCATTAATCAATAGGGAAAGAATAGGAGAGGAATACAAGGTGGGGCTTTACCTCACATTCACCAATGAGAGAAGCGATGGGAGAATTGCTCCTGTGGTCAAATAGAGCTTCAAGTTTTAGGTACTTTCCAGGGAGGAGTTTCAGGCAGGGGATTGGGATAACAAGGAATGGCAGAGAATGTTCTGGAAATATGGGCAGGGTTAGGCAAGACAGACAACTTGGAGGGGTCAGATACAACTTTGAGGACAAGCCATTAACTCAAGGGAAATAGAGGGATACAGAACAGTCCATTGGCAATTAAACTAAACAACCACAATATTCTGCGAGTTCTTGGCAGTGCTGCTGCTGCCTGATGGTGCACACCACACACAGCCTCTGGCACCAGCTCCAGGGGGAAGGCAGCAGCAGAAAAAGGGCAAGAAGGAGGCATGAAGATCAGCCAGGCATAATGATGGTGGTTCAGACTAGAGCCTGCACACAGCTGGAGTGGCACAGGCCCAAGTGATGGGAAACACATCTGGAGGCAGTGGCATGACATGGGAAGACAACACTGCGGCCTCTGCCTTCCACAGGTGCAGCTGGGAAGGTGAGGAAGTTTGGTGTGCTGTTTCATGTCTTTATTATTATGAGTTCTCTCACCAAAGCATCTCAGAAGACAGCAGAACTGTAATGTAGCAGAATCTGCCTCTCAGGGTTAAAAAGAGTTCTGGACATATAGGACATGTAGTTCGGACTAAATGTCATTTGTACTGCTCACCTCTTTCCTTACTCTTGCACAAGAGGTAACAGAAAAAAAAACCCAGAAGAGTGGGAAGCCAAAATCTACTTGGCTAGAAGTATTTCTTTAGTTTCTTAAACTTCCTTGGCAGCTTAGATCTGCTGCAGCTCAAGGTCTTCCAGCAAGCTGTCAAGATGTGACTTCAAGCTGCCCAGTGGGAAGAAGTGTTAGGGCTCACAAGTGAAATGTCAGGAAAGAGGCATAACATTTGGCACATTTTTGAATGTGCCTTGTGATTTGGGGTGCTCAACTGAAACAGAATATGGGCCAGATATCTTTGATGGACACAGGAGCTGCTTTTAGAAATAGTAGCTGCAACATCTCATATGTGCTGAAGTCATGTCATAGTCAAGAGGGCACTGGGGGTCATGACATAGCACAGAATTTGCACCTGCAGCGTCTGCACAGAAGGATCCACAGATGTGCTTGCTCTGCTCCTACCTGTGTATATCAATAGCTTTTCCAAGATTTAAGATGTAGACTTGTATAAAATTAGAAACAAATAATTTCATGTAGTGAATAGTATTTGCAAAATTCTTGAATTATGACCGTTTGCACTGACATGATAGCATAAATTGAAGTTTGCATCACTGTTTTAAAAGCAGTTTGGTATTAGATATCACATTTGCTGCTAAGTCCAAAGTCAAGCTAAATGAGAATATTTACGGATAGTTTTTTTAAATGCTAATTTTTCATTTATTGTTATTTTTATTTCACAAATAATTGTCCCATGCTGCTGTGCTCAGAAAACTTCTTTTATAAAAGTATTGTCTTGTTATGGTGAGAGGTTTTTGTGAGCCACACTACAGTGAGAAAAACAATGCTAAATTTGTCAGTCCTGCAGCGCTGATGTAGCTATAGAATAGAGCTGTGTCCCAGGCACTGCATGAATCTTTAACAAGGCTATGTGTGTGTGTCTTAGATGCTATAGTTATGGTCACATTAGGAATAACAGCTAAACCAGCTAAATGTGGCTTCCAAATCATTATTGCTAATGCTTATGTACTAGATTTGGCAGAAATAACACAAATTGAGTTTTAAATGTCCAATACCGTCAGGCTGAGTTGTCAGTGAAAAAAAAATACTTTTGACCTTGTAAAGTGAGCCCATAATTTTATTTTTTGAATTTATTCAAATTCAGAATTTAAAATAGCATATGTGCACTTAAAGCTGCCAACAATAAAAGTAAGAATGCAAGACGAAACTAAGAATTGATGGTATGGCAAATGATGCAGGTTTCTGAGGTCTCATGTATCCCTTTCACAATCTCACAACCATTACCTCCAGTTCTTTTTAGTTCATCACACCAGAGAAGAGAGTTAGACAAAGTGAGTAAGTGAATTGTCCATCATTCTCTTCTTTACGTTATAATGAGAATCAATAAATTCCCATTCAAAGGGACAGAGTTTAAACCACTCATTAATCCTGCCTCACAGAGATTCTAAAATATTATTTTCTTTTCTTTGTCATCACCTTTAAGCATGCAAAATAGGGTTTATGGAAAGTGGGAATTATACAGAAAAGAGGTTGATGGAAGATTAGGTAAGTGTTTATACGCAGAAAATTCATTGAGCAAGGCCTCATATAAGCTGTGGTTGGGCCACCTGTAGTACTGGTAGCTTGGAAATTTTTTTGCTCAGGGAACTGATTTCTCTCTGTGCTTCCCAAGAACTTGTGTTGCTTCACAGACAAAAGAAGAGTGCATACTTGCATGTATATAACATTTAAGAACATTTTTGAAATAATAAGCTTTGAATATAGACAAAGGACTCAATGCATCAGACCAAATTCAATAAACCCATTCAGAACAGCTCAGAATGACTTTGTTCATGTATCCCAATATTTTTTCCATCAATATCTGCATTTTCAGTAAAGAAGGAATTAAACACTAAGATCGTCTAAACATGAAAGCATTGAAATGTGGCAACTTTCATCACTCATAACCTTGTGAAACATATTGCAAATCATTTATGTTTTCCCACCCAGGCTTTCAGTACTGGGACTAACAGCAGTGGGTGTTCCAGCTGTTTGAACAGTACTGTACAGACTGGCTATCAGGAAGGTCTGCTTTTGTTTGATTTGGTGTTTATTTTGGCAAAAAACCCCCTAGAGTTAATGTTTGGTACTCTAAAACAACTTCAAAACTTGCTTGGGAGTGGACCACTCAGGGTATGTACATATACAGATCTGTGCTGGAATACAGCTCTGGCTTGGAACAGGGTAACTAAATGTGCCTGAGCTAATAACCCACCTTGGAATGCAATTTGATTTTACAAACTTGATTTGGTTTGCAGCCATCTACTCAGATGCAAAATCAATTGTCACTCATACCAGGATCTACCTGGAATGCCAGAAAAATAAATAATTTGCTAACTGAACTCAACTGACTGCACAGGAAGATCCTCCATTATGGAGAGAGGAGGGAAACATGAAGCTGGGACTGTGGGGAAAAGGCAACCTGCCTTTCCAGCAGCAATTCACTCTAAAACCAGCTGTCAGCATGCACCCCTAAAATCTCATATAAAGTGAAAGGCTTAGTGCAATGTAACATTATAAACTAAGCGTTTAAAAATAAATGCATGGAAGGTCTTAATGAAAAGTATTTTAATTTCCTTGAAATTGTTTTTTTAAAAAAAACCTTTAGAATTCCAGCTTTCCTAGAGAGAGAATTTACTGGACTAGTCACGATTTGCGTTTTATTTCTGTGGAAAGTCGGTGAACTTGTAGGAAAATCAAGTCACATATCCTACTGAGTGATAGAGAAGTATTTATAGAGCTTCTTGTCTCAATAATTCATTGCAGTTCCAATCCTATTCTGTAATGTTAATGGGATACTGTACAAGACTACAGTGTATAGAAAACTGCTTTTTAGTACATTCATCTTCTTTCCATCACAACCACAAGTAGAAAAAGACAATAGCAGAATGGATTTTATGTCTATTCAGATACATTTTGTGCACAAAGAGAATACAAATATATTGTTAGTCTTGCTCTTTATTAATTGCCTCACTACCTATTGACTCAAGCCCAGGTGGTATATTTTCAAGAGCATTAATAACCTCTTTGTGTTCTAGGTCAGTCTTCCTCAGTCTTTTAAGGATGATAATTCCTTATTTCAAGTCAATATTACAACCACCCCTACATTTATTGTAGAGTAAGAGTAAAAAATGTTTATTTGTGGTAATTCAATGAGCTAGTTTAATCCAGTGTGTGTTGAAAGAATGGTTATATCCATACCTGAAAATCAACCCTGAATGGCATGCCTGGGGCCTCCCTACCCTGATTCTCTCTGTATGGGATGTGACCTATCAGTGCCCTAGGAGGTACCCATCTTCCCCATCCATAGAAAAGACCAAGACAGACGGCATGCATCCAGCTCTTGTCCCAGTTGAGCCCCAAAAAAAAAAAAGTTTTGCACCCAGGCTGGAGAACTAGGAAGTGCTACACAGTCCACATTTTGATTTTAGTTAGTCAGAAAACACTGGGGATTGAAATAGCAAGGAAGAGTCAGTTGTGGTGGTTGGGAGGAGAGGATCTCACAGATCTCAGATACCTTGATGGTTTTGACATCCTGGGAGTTATTCTGGGACTACTGTTCTCTGACATGGGTTCTACTTATACTTTAAACTTTTTGCAGACCAACTAATTTTGCTGTCACAAACTACCACAGCATGCTGACACAGCACTGCTGCAGGCAGATGGTGGCTGCAGGCTGAGGAGATGTCTGATGCCCAGTTCTGTATTTCTGCTCTTAGTCACACAGCCCAGCACTCATTTTAGAAACAATAAATACATGCAGGCTTTGTTACAACTGTAGTGCCTCATTTCTTCTTCCCTCAGGCTTCAACTGGCCTTTTGATTTTGTGGAACCTCTGAAATTTTCATCTTCCAGTCCAATACTTCTGGCACCAGTTCCCTGCATTCACCTCGGCAAACTAATAATCTGTTTCTGCACTTGAATCCTTCTCTCCTTGAAGGCATTATAGGGCAGTTTAGCCATTTGCCAGTCTTTAAAAAGCACAGTATCATTAATTCCACACAAAAGGGGAAGTAATGGCTTTCCATCTCTGAAATAATGGGCAACCTGTGCTTGAGGTTGTATTAAAACTTAGATAAAATAGCTGAAAAGACTACAGGCATTGTGTTATCTGTCCAAGACAGATGAGTCCAGCTGGGTTTACTGGTTTTCTTCGAGTTTCTGGACTTTCTCTGGCTCCCACAGAGCTAGCTAGGAAGGAGCTCTGTGCATCTGCCAAAACCTGCCAGGCTGGGCAATCTTCTGGGCCTGAGATGGTTTGTGTAACCTAATAGTACTGGGCCCAAATGAAGAGTGTCCTTGCAGGGCAAATAGAAAGTACTTGGGAGTATGAGAAAATGAGTGGAGGTACATGGAACCTGTTAGGTTCCTACATGTCCAGAGCAAATAATTGGGGTAGGAGCCAGCTTGATTCCAGGGGGATCAGCTGAGTGTTGCTGTGATGTTCGTGAGTATTTCCAGCTCTGAAAGTGCCTTGCAGGTTTGCATGAGCTCATTCTCCATGGAGCCAACTAGACTTTTCTATTCCATATCCAAGTCATATGGAGAGGAGTCAAAACCTTCCCAAAGCCACATGCCAACGCTGGAAAAGGATTCTCTCCCATGCCTGCTGGACCAAAACTGTCACCCGCATCTGGGGCATGGACAATCCACAGCCAAATTCTACCATCATAGATAAAAATACCTCAAAACAATTAAGAAAAAAATTTATTAAGTTCTCTCTTATCTTTTATATCATGTCAAGTCCAAATTATTGGACAAAATATGGCTACACAGTCTGTTTGTCTTAGTCTTGTGTTTTCTAGTTTTAGGTGCTGTGTGTGTGACAGAGAACACAGTTTAATATCTCTTTAGACTTTCCCCTTTATAAATATGGGTGTTTCCTCTTCCAGAAGGTGACTTGCTGTGACCTTCCAAGAAAGTTCCTTATCATTCTTCTTTGGCTGCTTGGGATTTGCCTTTATTTACTCCTTGCTGTCTTTAGAAACCACAGTAAGTGCTCCTTGCTGTGGCCACTCAAGCAGCAAACTCAGAGTTTGCAAGACTCTAAACACAGGCTTGTAGTACTGTGCTCATGGTGTGTTCAAGTAGTCTTGGATTCTCTAACACAGGTTTCACCCGTTTCAGGAACATTTCACACAGGTATCAAAGTACTTAAAACATGGTCTTTAAATTGGAAATACAGCTCATGGGGTGTGGCTTTGAAGGTAATTCCAGTTTTTATCAAGTCAGATGTTTAGTTTACCACTGTGTTGCTCTCTGTAAGAAAAACTTAATATAGTACTGTGTAAAACAAATTCAGATATGGTGTAAAAGTACATCACTGTTCCCAAGATAAGGAGAAATACAGTTTCAAGTGCAATATTTGTACTCAGACCTAATTTCTGCCTTTGAAGCAGCAGTGGGTTAAAAGACGGATAAAATTTCTTGAAGTGGGTAACTCACAGATCCTTTATGGTTGATATTTTCTGTGTGGAAGCACCATCTGAAGCTCATGCCCAAATGTGCCATTATTTCGGCAGGTTTGCATGAAAACTGTGCTGCTTTAGACTGAATAAAAATACCGAAATTATTCCTTATTGAATTTCTTGATCAGTGTAGCTAGGACTTAATGAAGAACAATGTACCAAAAATAAAATAAAATTGTATGTTATAGAAAACTACTTGTTAAAACCTGTTTACAACTACACAGTGTATTATTTCATCAGCATTTAAGTAGTTGCCATGACACATTTTAGATACCATCAACCAAGCTGGAGTTTGCATTATGTCTCTAGTGTATTTAAGAAAAGGAAAAAAATAAAAGTAGATGTATGACACTGGTTCTGTTGTTTTGGTTTTTTTTCCTTTTTGATAGGCTTCTTCACATCAGATGATTGACTTAATTAGGCTGTTAGGAGCTTTATCATGACACATTTTCTACCTCCAAAAGGTCTTCAGAATATATGAAGTCATAATGCAACAAAATAAAAACTGTACCACAAAATGTAAATGCAGTATGTGCAGTGAAACAGTAATATACATTAATAGAGGGGACATAAAAACTGCCACAAAATATGATAAACTCAGTTTCAAGGAAAGACTCACAAGTGGTTATTTCCTTAGTGAGATAAGGAGGTTTCTGCATGATGGAGGAAATCCTGTCTAATGGGTGCTCATCCTGTTTATTGATAGAACATCTCTAGAAAAAAAAGTGTATTTCCACTTAGGCTGGTACTAGAAAACAAAAAAAAAAGACTACCAGAAGATTCCCCAGACCTTCGATTTCTTTGATTGTTTGAGTTCTTTTCACTAAAATGCAAGTGTGTCAATGCAAAAGTAAGAAAACCAATCAAAAACAAACAAAAAAATCTGTAAACTTCAAGCTCTTTTCATGTTTGAAAGATAAATATAGTGAAAGTATGCTGATTTTAGAAGTTACTTGGTAAGGACAAAAGCAACCTGTCCGCATAATGTCTGCAAGCTTTTCCAGCATCGTGTTCTCAAGTTCAAAGGCATTTTATGGCAGTAAGACCAGGGTGTGAATCTACAGTATCATTATGGGGACAAAACTGAAATAAACATCTACTTTATGTCTATTAAGAACCATTTTCCAATCAGTAAAACCCAATAAATGGTTAGGTCTACTATTACTATGGAACTGAAGAACAAGATAAAGGCCAAGAAGTTCCTCAGAAGAGCTGGAGGCTGTTGAAACCTCTCTCAGCTGTCCTCAAACTCTGCTTAGTAAGGGCTGCTAAATATCAGTAACAAAAATGTCCAGTTCACAAATAAGGAGATGCTGTGAGACCCTCCACTAACTTACTGTCCTCCACTAACTTACTGTCATCTGATTAACACCTAACATCTGAAATTTCTTCTCCCCCAATAAGTGTAGTGGGAATATTTTAAATGAAACCCAGAAAATCTTGAATTTTTTCTATTCATTTCTATTCCATGTTATTTTTGTACCCTGAAAACTGTTACAATAAGCAACTATTACTCATATTCATACTCTTTTAATAGAATAAAAATGAAATATCAAGAGATGAATTAGAATTTTTGGCACAATTTAGAGCAAGAAAATATTCAACAGTGTGATTCTTTTGGGAAACATAGTTTTAAATATTGCTGATGTGCCATATTTCATTGTTCTAGGCATTCTAAAAAATATTAGGGCACCCTTTTAATTCATGCTGGGTCAATTTTTCCACAACTAAGTTTTTTCTTTTACTAATAATATCAGTAAAATTAATATTTTCAAACAGTTTTCATTGCATTAATATGTTGTTTTCCCTTAATGTGGGTTCTAAAAAAAAAACTATGGTAGTTTGATAATGTTGTTTAAGCTTGAAAGACAGAACTTTCATAATAAATCTCATATCATACTCTCGGCAGACACGATATTGTTTGGGCTGGCTTGGTGCACTCTTAATGGAGGGAAAAGCTGTCTCTGTGTAGTCCCTCTTCTCACATATCTGTCTTAAAAATAACATCAATAAAGATGTGATATGCCAGTAACACTCATTAGGGCAGACCTCAAGCAATTCAGACTGTGGATTAAATTTCTAGATATTGAAAATTAATCTAAAATTCTTACACTAAGTAACACTTACATTAGCATCATAATATTTGTATCTGAAAGGTCCCGGCTAGAAGTGATATGATTCACTGGCTGATGCCCATCTTGAGGGACAACACATAAGACTTTCTGATCTGTGGAACAGGTAACTCAGTTTCAGGAAATGTGTCCGGTTGACTACATTTTACATTTTTCAAACATGGAAGCCCAAAACCTTGATGCAGAAATCAATTCCTGAGTAAAAAAAAAGAAAAAAGAAAAAAAAAAAAGAAAATAAAAAGAACATGTGTGCTGCTGCATGCCACTTTATATGAGCAGTCTGGCACATTTTTATTCATATTTTAGTGACATTCGGTGCAATACAGCCTGTACTACAGAGAAAGTAACAGCCTTTTTCATATATAATCGATACTGTACCAACCCAGTTCAAAGAGAAGTCAGACTAACAATACTTTGAGATGGCTGGCACATTATGCATTCTGGAAATTCTAATTTTATGTAAATTTGGAAAATGTATGCATGTGCCAGAGTTTCTCTTTGTTCATGCACTGTTTTAGCATGTGTAAGTAGGAGAGGCTGCCACAGAACACGGGTTGCAAAACAGCAGATGGGGGTGATTTAGTCTCTGAGGAACTCTAATTTCCTCTCAAAAAGTACTCAGGTTTGTTATTTTATTACTATGGGGAAATATATATTTTAAAATATATTAACAGTTAGGGCTTGTCTAGTTGGAAAATATCTCAGAATATCTTTAAGAAATAGTTATGTCTGTGGACACTAATTCCTCTGTAGGAGTCCACTGTGAAAATGGATTAAGCTAAACTGGAATAAACCCCCGAAGTCTTAGTGTTGCAGAACATCTACAGAGAGACTTAGAGCACAGCAGTTATTGTGCTTGAAATTCATGCCCTGACATATTTTGTTGTGACTTCCGCATACAGACAGACTCACACTTTATTGCCTCCAGATGCAGTCACAAAATGATACTAGTTTCTGCACTTGCTGATAAAATTCTACACTGAAGACTGATTAGGGGTGACTAAACTTTGCAGTCAGAGGTTGAATACTGCATCCCTGAAATACTCATTTTATGCAGATTTAAAAAATAAATACATTTACAATGCTTTCCTCTTTGTTCTGCCACTGTTCTGGCATGTCAGATTAGCGGTAGATGCCACACAGCAGGAGCTAGGAAATTCTGCCTGAAAAAGAGATGAGGTTTAGAGTAATTTTAGTTGCTGTCAAGACCAGAGTTCCCAAGTAAAGGGACACGTTTAATACTGTTGTAATCGGGATATTTTAAACATTTAAAGAGTTCACGTTTGTGTTGTCAGATTATTTGCTGGAGTTTCATACCCAAGCAACAGTATGCATGTGGTGAGGATGTAGGAAGAAAAGAAGGTTGTATTTACTGTGCTCTTTTGCATCACTTCAGTCTCAAAAAAATTGTAACATAATTTTGATGTGTCAAACTGATATTCCTGAAGTGCTCATTCTGCTTATTACCTTTCAGATACAAAATGCAAAGATGGCTCTAGGTCTTGTTGGCATGACCCACCACTTGCCTGAGTTCGTGCAAAAGTTCCCACTGATTTCAACTGTACAGAATCAGAATATTTATAGCAAATGTATGGTGTTTGGGGAAAGTGTACTTAGATTACAGGTCTACAAACTTTGATTTTTCTAGAAAGCCAAGAAAAAAAAATACTATATTCAACTAAAAATCCATGATTGTAATGGGTTAAAGTTCAAACCAGGCGAAAACACCAAAAATGTAGTGGTTTCACATTCACCGGATTTGTTTTGTTAAATTTAGTGTAGTGGTCTACCTTCCCACTATGGAATGGGATTAGAAGAAAGGCAAAACAGGTTCAACTTAAAGATAGAAACAGTTAGATTTATTAACACACAATAAAGGGCAAACAAAAAAAACATGAACCCTTTTTAAAAGCACTCCCCTCCCCCCTACCAACAGTTTAGTTTTCCACAAAACCATGTAAAAAGACAGAACATCAGAACTCTTAAGTCAGTACCAGCTATAAAATAGTCTTTAATTCAGTCTTTGAGAGAGACAAGTCCCTCCTAGTTTTGTTCTGGTAACTTTCCACAAGAGACACAGTCTGTTTGTGACTTCCAGATCCCCCAAAAGCAGCCCACCCGAGAATCTGCATTTGTGAGCCTCCCAGAATGTAGCCTTTGCCATGACTACATATGGGCCGTGAGCTTACACATGAGGTTTCACCTTTTAAAGATGCACAGCTCCACAACAAAGGATTTCTCATTCTTCACTGGTGACAAGGCTTCAAACATCTCATAGGATCACTAGATTACAGTTTCTAATTCAGTATCTACTCAGTAAAATCAGACACCTTTGCTTGAATCCACAAAATCATCTCCCCATTCTTAGTCCACGATTTAAAGGAATTATTACAGTCCATTACCATAAATTACAGGAGGTTTACAGCCTAGAACTAAGGCAACTTGTCATGTCTTCCACTTAAGATGTCACTCTTCCTTTACTGACTTTGATATCTTCATATTATCCCTTTGCATACCTCCAATTTGGCCTTTTCTCTCTCTTTGGGAAGGGGTAGAGTTTAAAAAAACAAGTCTCAGTCTGTGTTGGGAAAGAGTTAATATTTCCTGCCTGGGCCTGCAGATGGCCACATGGTGTCTGCCGGGGTTTCTGTGAAAGCCTCAAATCCACGAGGTGTAGAAAAGCTCAGAAACGGCGGCCCGGATCTTCTCTCAGTCTCATGGGGTGGGTTTGGCCCAGCCTGGGCTCGGTGCTGCTCTCCAGGGACCCAGGGGGGGATCATCTCCCTCGGCCTGGCCGGCGGCGTGGTGCAGGCCGTAGGATCGGCTGGATGTCAGCAGCCGTGGCTCCCCTTTCTCTGCCAGCGTCTGCTGGGCTCAGGGCCCGGCTCGGCTCCAGCCAGGGCCAGGCCCGGCACGGCCGCCCCAGCCCGGCCCCGGGGCCAGCAGATGGCCCTGCTGCTCCCCCAGTCTCAATGTTACCTCATGGCAAGCCAGCGGCAAAGAGGCCTTTCCCAAAATTCCACCTGTATTTAAGCCGTACATCCCAGGGGTGTACACTTGTATCCAATTGGCCAACATGGCTGTCAGTTTTAAAGCAGATCACTGATTGGTTTTTACCATTCATGCCAAACCAAGGCAGTGATCCGCATGTATTCAACTAGAATCTTCTGAACATATTAAGTAAAAAGAATACATTGAATTTCTTTGGAAAATATTTTTCGTGGAAAGAAATACTGAAATATTTTCCAAAAAACAGTCACAAAATTTTCAGTGGCGATGAACCTTTAGTAATTAACAGGCTGACTTGGTTTGCAGAGTTTCCCCACTAAGTATTTATTGGACTTTTGAGTCTGAATCCATGTGTTTGCTTGAATGCTTTTTAGCCCCTTTTGATTAGGGCAACCATATAGGATTGTTCTTTTCCTTAGCCTCTGGCCCATTTCTAGGCCTAGAATGTCTACAAAGTATGTCTCCAAAATGAAATGAAACCCAAACAGCCAAGCAGCTGAGGCCCAAGGAACAGGCCTGCTAAGTTTCTTTGGTTGGAAAAGCATTTTTCCTCAGAATAACTCTTTCATGGATGCTTAAAAATATGTTTCAAGGAAATTAGTTTTGCTTCACAGACGTCTAGGTGCACACATATGGACACAGCCACCACATTTCAAATAAGCTGACACGTTTGAAGAGAGAGTATCATATTTAGGAGCTATGGAAGTATATGGAACAACTTTCATCTTTCTTTTTATGTGCAAATGTGTATAGCAGGATCCTGATCTTGGATCTTATGTTCTGGTGGATGCAAGGACCCCACTACCCTTATTGTGTCCAGCTATGAAGGAATAAGTAGCATATTTTGGAAGAGAGAGAGAGAGAGAGAGAGAGGGAGAGAAGGATTCAGCCTGTGGGCTGGGATATGGAAGTGTTTTCATTTTTAGTTTTCATTGGTGAGGATTCTATTTTATCCTATCTGTTGCTCCTTATAAATCATACAAAGAAATTTGAAATCTGAAGCTTGCTGTTGTTGGCATTTAAACCTAATGTCAAAATGCTTTTGCTGCCTCACTTGTGAAGTAGACAAACTGTGCTGAATGTCCTTGAAATAGTAATTTTGGTAGGCTCTAATGTTTTCATGCATAGTAATCTGAGTTCAGAAGCTTAGATATACCAAATATTCTTAACATTCCCTAGCATACACTCTCACTTTGAAGACAGGGTTACAAGTATTAGCTTTAAATTATCAGCAGGAGAAAAAAAAAGAGTAGTCTGACTGCCCTTTCACAGTCCAACAGCCTTGGCCCCTAAAAGAATGAGATGCAGAAGCTTCACTTGTCTAGATGCAGCACCAACAACGCTTAATCTGCCTCATAAGGAAATGCAAGATCTATCCCGTAGCTGCTTCACTAAATAGATCTGCTGTGACTCTTATAACATTAGTTTTATATAGTCAGTAAATTATATTTTCATGTTTTCACGATTGATATGGGCTTCGATCCAGTCTTGGTCCAAACCTAGTAAGTTTACCAGTGTGTAACTTTAGCTTTGCATAGCTAAATATTTTCAACACAATCAGTGAAGTTGTGGTTCACATTAATTCAGAAACACATATGATCCAAAGAGACCCTGCAGAACATGACACCTGACTCTCCAGAATAGACAGATTATATTAAAGTCTACAATATATCCTAGAACACAGATAGAAGCTAAGAGGCTGGTATAGTGGTATGACTGAAGCAATGGAAGTATATATAAATAGCCTTCCTATTTTAATAAATATTAGTCCTTCTTAAATTAGTAAGAAATATTTCCATAGTGGAATAATGAATAAAAAAACCACTTATACATATTTACATTCTGTATTAGTCATAGATTCTTTTTTGCCTTTGTGCTTTTTTTTCCCCCACCTGTTGTTTTACAGTTGTATCCTAACACCAACTTCTTTTAGGCTATTTCCACGGTTCTTTTTTGATCTACTTATGAAGGCTGTATCCTCCACTAACAAAACTTGTTTTGTCTGTGTTATTTCATCTCTGGTAGCAATATCTAGCCTCAAGGATTCACATGATCACTGCATGCCCTATTGGTGCAGTAAGAGAAGTATGCGTTTAAAATTGTAATGTGTATTAGGGCTCAAATGAGGTTTGGGGCTGTGGTTGCACATGTAAAAACTTGGATCCTAAGGAGTTGGACTGTGCGAGAGGTTTTGCATCCAGAACCAAAAGATGCTGTATTTAAGCTCAGCTTGTCTTCTCAGATGAAAATTGCAAAGAGTGGGTGACAGGGATGTGTGGGTGTAATTGTATAATCAGGCACATGCTGCTGTATTTTATACTGTCCCCTGCTGGGAATAATCATATTACTGGTAAAAGTGATGTTGTGTGTTCATCCTTCCATTCAAAAAGGTGGGTTGGTAAGGCCTTCTTTGTCTTTCCCTTTCAGACAAAGGTGTGCTTTTCCTTGATCACCCCCATGCCAAGAATGTAAACATTTCCATATTTTGAGGATTTCATTCCATCAGGTGGTATTGCTGTATGTAGGATGCAGCTGCAGGCACTGCAGAGGCTCCCACAGGAGGGGAATGGCATAGCTTGACCCTTCCCATGGGATGGGGTGCTATGTGCTCACCAGCACGTACGATAGTCATATTGGTTGCCCTGGGGAAAAGCTTCTCATACAGTGTTAGTGGCTGCCTGCTGGTGCCCCACACAAACCTCACAGAGCTTCACAATCATTTTATTTTCTCAGGAGGTGTCAAATGGAAAAAAGTCCTCTCTACAATCCCCTGTTTTATTGGAAAAGTGAGAGATGGACACTTACATTCCCCTCCTCTCACCATACATCAAGGCTTCCCTTTCCCACAACCATATGGGCAGCGGAAATCAAAGGTCTGGGGCAGGAGGGCAGCCTGGCTGTTGTGGCCTGGGGTCTGACAAACATAACAGGTCTTCTGGCCTGACTACAACTCATGCTCATCCCTGCTCTTGCCCATCTCTAGGTCACTGGAGCTCCCTATCCAATGGCATGCAAGGTTATTTCAGATTAAGCTATGCTAGGCTTCATGAATTAGTTTATACTTCTCTTTTTCCTCTAAAATTTGACTTGTTAGCTCTATGCACGAGGTATATTCTTGTCTTTCATTTCTGCCTGGCAGTCATAAGAAGTTTCAGGGACTACAGCCCCATACATCCTTCATCAACAATTTTTCTGTTTTGCAGACTGAATTTCTGACATTCAAGGTGTCATTTTCTATAAAATTGAGTAATGCCTAGCAATACAATAACTGTCTGGTGAAGGTCTTAAACTATGTACATATTGACAACTACGCAATCTGTGTGTGACTTTCAGAAACCAAGAACAATTTTTGTTGGCTGCATTTCATGTTGGTGTCCCTCTGTTTGTCAATTACCATTTTCTTTTATCTTTCTCAGCAGCTGTTTGTCTTCTCCTTTAGAGGGTAGACTGTATCACAGACTCAATGTGTTACTAAATATTTGGCTTTTCTTAGAACCTCAGAACTGAAGGATTTGGATAAGAAAATTTTTTCACTGTGAGCAACTGTTCATATTCTTTTTCAACACACTGCATAGCTGATATTAATAAAGCCGTAAAATAATGTGTGAGTAGGAGTCTCCAACATTATTTTTTTTCCTTTATATAAAAATACATTAACAAATCAGAAATCCAAATTTTCCATTGCATATGGATATTGGTTTACAGTGTCAGCCTTGGGACATGTTGGCACATTATGTGAACTTTACATAAGTTCATTATTAGAGGATGCACATACTTTTTTTATTGAACATTGGTAACTTTAACACTATAGGCCAAACAAATGAGAATTGCAGGAAGGAAAAGCATATAATTTAGAGGTAACTTCTGGGATATTTTTATTTGTTTTGTTTTGTTTTGTTTCTTTTTTCCTCATGTCTCATCTCAAAGCTTTCTCAATCCCTTCCCTTTAAAGATTATTAGTTTCAAGATTAAAAAAAGAAAAAACAACAGAAACCTGCAAAAAGAGAATAAAAAATAAAAGTAAAATGGAAGCAGGGAAAATGCAAGCTGCATGCCACATATGTGCCTGTGGAAAACGGATTCTCTATCAGACTCTGTCCATACAGCAAGTCAGGGCATTGGACAAAGTTTCCATTCAAAACTCACAGTGTTCTTTAAGTAAAACTCCTTTAGAAACTTTTTTCCTTTATTTAAAATATTAAGGAATTGAACAAGGGATTTCAACACCCAGCATGTTCACAGGAGAGATTCAAGCCATAGATAACTGTTTAGCACGACTGATGGCTTCTCTTCTGTATCCTTCTTTAAACTACAGGTTCTTACCCACCTTGCCATCAGTTCTCATGGTTTAAAAAGGTGCCGTAGAGAAGTGTTATTTTTCAAACTAAAAATCTAAGCATTACAAACACAAAAATAAGTGGTTTTTTGTGGAAGATGGGGCATATCCATATGGAAGGTAAGACTGGATTAGCTCCTGTCCTTACTCCAAGCTGCTGGAACGAAATGGGATTCAGGCTGGAAGTTGTAAAGCCATGTAGAGATGCCACACTCTCCGTGTTAATGTGCTAAAAGAGAGGTTATATTGGTCTGCACACTTTTTCTTTTCCAGTTTTGTGTTCTTCTGGAGCTGAATCATTCCAGAAGAGAGGGTGATGTTTCACTGTAAAATACCTTAGGCCTGAATTATCCTTAATGCTTAAGGTTTCCTCCTGGGAAGTAGGATATGTGAGTTCAACTTTCCTCACCAGCTGGGGACACGCTGTATGTTTGGTGCCTGAGGAGACTCACAGGGGAAAGTAAAGGATACCAATGATACTTCTGAAACATAAACCTTAACACCACACTATCTGCCTTGCTTGGAAATGAGGGGTTTTTCAAACAGAATTAGGTGGTTTCAGGTCTAAATCTTATGATGACCTTTGTACACAACTATTTTATACTTCTGCAATCTGCACACATGGTACCTCATCCAAGGCTTCCATTCTCCTCAGGCTGTCTCCAAATGTACAGTACAGATCTACTTCAAGGTCAAAATAAAATGTTAAGAGAGTTGGAGCTTTGAAGATGGAAGTTAGGATTTAGAGCATGAAACTTGAATTCACCACAAATGACACCTCAATTATTTTATGGTAATAACAAACTGATATACTCTAATTTATTACAGTCAGGCATAAAGTTCTTAGGGAAACCTAGCTGTATTTTAGGTCAGTAGAGAAAAATTTTATTATTTTCTTCATAAAGAGAACATATTCTCATTCATTAATTTTAAGACACATTGAGTAAAAAAAATTGCTTTACTGGACTTATAAATCACTGTGAAGAAAAGCAGGCTGCAGAAAGCAGAACACATGTGTATCACAGTTTTGTGAAAGAAAAACATTCAGGGTATTTTCAAAAGGTCAGTTAGAAGCTCGGCATTTATCTGTTACCTGTGTCTTTCAAGTCCTTCCCCAAAGATTAGCAGCTGCCTCCAGGACAGGCAAGAGACTGGGTCACTTTCCTCCCACTAAGGAGTGTGATGGGAGCATGTGCCTGGGGTTTAGGCAGTGGACAGGAGTGACAGCATGAGATGAGTCACTTCTCATGCCAGCAACCTAATCTCTTTGCTTTTAATACAATCATTTTGGAAGTGCAAATGTTTGTGTAAGAAAACCATCATGAGCTGTGGCCAGGCTGTGGCTGGTCACTAACAACAGGAGCATTGACACTCTTCTGTTCTGCTGGGGTTCCCTTTTTGCAGTCTAAGTTCTGAACCTACAGCTTTTTGAAGGAAAAATTGCCAACATAAAATAATGGAAAAAATATGTTATTTTTGCAGGAGTTCCTTTTTGGTTTAAACTAGGCTGGAAAGCACAAAAAATGAGCTGTTAGTTGTAGGACAGGTATCATGCCAGCACCACTTCTGTTACTCTTACTGAAGAAAGAATTTTGATCAGGAAACACAGGCAATGTTTAGACTTCCACTGCATCACCTCTCAAATGTAATGCTATTCTGAAACAATAACATCCATGTCTGTTTTTCTGAGAACTCTACTGGTTAGTAAAATGACATCTATGTAATTAAATATGCAAATTTGTAATTAAACCAAATTCACTATGTAAATAATAGCAAACCATCTTACAAGAAAATTATCTTGATATCGAAACAGCACCTGCTCTACTTTTTGTCTCTCACATTTAATTTAACAACATGCAGTGGTGACAACATGAACACATGCATTGCACTGCTTCCTTCCCATGCCATGTGTGTAAGGCAGAGGCTGATGAAGTCAGGAAACTGTTGAGTTTTTTGGAAAACAATTTTCATTTTGCTCCTGGGTTTATGTTGATTTTAGTCATTAGTAATAAAATTAATTTATGTTACTTGAATCAATGTTTTGTGTTTAAGTAAAGGTCAATAAAGATTTGCAGATATATTGAATGGTTTTCAGAGAAACTTGAAGTTTTTTATTGGTTTGGATAAACCTATGTTTATTTAAATCATCCAAATTAACTAAACATCTTTGTATGGACAGTAGGACAAAGACTATAAAAGTATGGTTTTCCATGGGGTAGTTTGCCATGTTTGTCCCTTTTCAGAGATGATAGGAAAGATGCATTATGCTGTATAATCTGGTTCATTAAAAGCAATGCTATTTTTTGCCTTAACAAAGATTTTATCTGACACTTTTTTTGTGGGTGAGCAAGATTTTTTGAACCAGTCTTTCAAGTCACCTCTTAAACATAATATGCCCCATACATAAGTAGTCACTAGGTTTAAACTTAATGCTTACATCACAGAAAAATAATATGTGTATATATGAATATAAGACCTTGTAAAAATGTAATCCTTCCAGATGCTGCCAGTTCTTACTATTTGTTTTAAGGAAAGTCAACTATCTTGACCAAGTCTGGAGTGTTAGTTAAGCTGAATAATCTCGCAGTGCATCCAGTGCATTTTGGCTCATATTGAGCTGTCTGATTTAGGTCCTGCAGGGTGCAGTGCTACCTTGTTTGATGAGCTGAATAATTATTTATATCTCAGTGAACATTAATATCTCTGCTTATCTAGCTTTACACAGGCTGTCAAGTTAGCTATTCCTGAAGAAATCATTCAGCTGGGCAACGCTGTCCTACCCGGTGGGTACGGGTCCAGCTGGCCTTTTCCCATTCTGTTGGGATGGCTTGAAAGTGCTGGAACAACAGTTTTACAGCACATTGATTTTATAATCCCTAATCCAATGTCTCCAGGGGGACTATAATTCTTTGTAACAGGCATAAAACAAAGAGATAAATGTTAAAGTTCTTAATGAAAATGGAGGCACCAAGGAGCCACTGAGGGTGTCTGTGTTTATTTTCAGGGTAGTGAGTCACACTACTTAGGGCAATTATTTTTTGAAAACCATGTTCCTTAGCAAAAAAAATGCACAGGCCAAAGGTTTGTCAAGTTTCTAAAGTGAATCCACATTGCTCCCACATTAATAGGGTTTTTGAGTTTAGATATTTTAATGATGCTATACAGTACTCCTTTTGTATGAGTATTTATAATCATAATAATACTTATGTTAGTAATATTAATAAGTATATTACTACCTATTTACTACCTATATTACTACCTATATTACTACTACTCAAAATTAATACTGATATATTAATACTTGCAAGATTTGCTGAGGCAGTAAGGTGTAAGGCTGAAGTTATGCCATTTAGCTTCATATACTCCTACAAATGTAGTCTGAAGAGTCTTGACTTGGAATGTGAAATTATCAAAGACAAAGAAAATTATTTGAAGTCTCAATTCATAAAATACTTATGACTTTTGCCTAAAACTCCATAGTTTCAGGGTTCCAGGACAGTGCATGTTTCTATTTTATTCTGGAAGCATGAACAACTCTAATAAACTATCTGAATGAGAATAAAATTGTGGGTTTAACAATAATAATTAGCTTTAACAGAATGAAAAGTGGACACTGAACTCCATAAAAACAATGTAATGACAATAATTTTCCCAAATTGTTACAATACCCTTGGATTCCTGCTCTTGTTCTCCAGCATCCTGACAGCACTTCCAGCATGGTATGGTCTTCAGATTTAATAAGGAACCACTTTTTTCCATTATCTAGATCATTAACAAAAGTACTGAAAATCAGCAGAACAAGATGGATCCCTGTGCAAGCCCATGCCGTGCATCCTTTCATTCCTGACTGAACCACTACTAAGTTGTCTCTGAGTTTTCTCAGTTTTCTACTGACCACACAGGAGTTTTATGAAAGCTGTGTTTCCCTCTCTTGCTTTTAAGATTATGATGTGAAGTAAGTTTACTCCCTGCTGAAGACCAGCCACGGCAGCCCCAGAAGCACATGAACAAAAGGTGAGCAAGAGGGATGTTCTTACCTTAGGCTATAGCACAGAGCCTGGCTAGCTGTGTCCCCACTGAGTGTGTGCAGTAGGGATGTTTCCACCATTCAAGACATCTATGTGCATATTGATGCCCCAATTAAAAAAAAAAAGCCTCTGAGGCCCAAAGGGACCAAAGGGACTATGCTGATTAGTGAGGCTAACAGCTAAAGTCTAGGCTTAACATATCTCACCCCAAAATTCCTCCATGAAGCCCAGGGTTGTTCATTATATGCACATCCTTTTGCATTTTAATGACTTTTTAGAGTCAGCTTGGGGACAGAATGGAACAGGCTCTGAAGAACTGAAGGAATATCCACAAATAAATAGTTTTCCTTTCTTTTCTCTATGTTCACAAGAGGCTAAAGGATCACCTAACATCACTGCTTAATGAAGAAGCAATTCCTCTTACAAGTCCAGCAACTTTGATGAAGTTTGAGCTAATCAGTCAATAATATGCAGGAATATCCTGCTAAAAATAATCAGTGATGGAGATTTTACCAGCAATTGGTGAGCTGTTACTCAGTATAACAGGAACTAAAGGTAGGTTTTAAGACCACTGCTTCTGATGTTCTTGAAGTTCCTGGTTATAGAGTGTCCATGACAGCAACCTCTTAGGGAAGTCATAAACTCTGTAGCACTGTTCCCATCATATCCTACTCTATGGTCTCATCTGTCTCTCCTTCATCCTTGCAACGATGCCTGCAGACATCCATTTTGTGGCTGTCTGAATGCTTCAGGGAAGCATACAGTAAAATGAAGGCTTTTAATACAGCTCCAGGTATCTTAAGTCGTAAATAAAGACAGGAACAGAACCGTATCCCGTACTCACACATTGGTGAATTGTACTAAATTTGATGTTTCTTTAAGTCACAGAGAAATATTAGTCACTGAAAATGTATTTAATGACATAAACATAAAGGTCAGTAAGAAAGGACACTTATTTCTCTAAAATTTATAGAATTACCATTTCAAATATAAAAAAAAAAAAATTACAAATTTGAGAGCAATTAGAGTTCAGTGCATCTGAATTATTCAAGGAACTCATTGAATAAGGCTCCAGATTATAACTGATTTCATGGTGCAACATTAACAAAACTCAAAAAGCAATATTAGGGGAAAAATGTATAAAATGAAAAAGTTACTATATATGCTTCCTGTAGGTAACATGACTGTAAATTGAATTCCTCAAATATATTTTCCAAAAAATATTATGTCAAAAAAACCACAGGAAAAGAAGACATGATCAAATGTGAAATTCTCATACCCCAAACTAAAAACAAAATAACGTTTCATTATGTCCACTACATATATAATTTTTTGTTAATTATCTCATGAAAACAATGTGTATTTGATCCTGGAAAACATCCATCTTATGATATAACAAAGGGATCTTTGGGAAAATATTTCACTAATAGTTCTTCATGGTAACAAATCTCTTTTAAGAGCCAGACATTACAAAATGCTGAATTCCAGGTTTTAACAGAAGAAATTATAGACTAGAATAATTCAAATTTAGTCACAGAAGAATTTACAGATCAAAGTATTAGGAAAGAGCACATGTTTTAACCTGAAACATCTCTTTCAGGAAATGCAATCTGTTGGTCAGCAATAAAATAATTTGTGAAAGTGTGAAATAATATTGCATTTAAAAACTGCTCAAGAGAAAGAAGGAATTTACAGAAGATAACGTTGAGTGCCATGAGAGACTCTCTAAGCCTACCAAACTGCATCTCATCCAAAATCTGATCTCATCCAAAGTCACTGGATAGGAGACAGGTACACATCATCCATAAGCTGTGCATGGTGGCCAAAAAGCGCCTCTGAC
Organism: Donacobius atricapilla; assembly: GCA_013397315.1. NCBI lineage: Eukaryota > Metazoa > Chordata > Aves > Passeriformes > Mimidae > Donacobius > Donacobius atricapilla. The sequence continues at coordinate 1,084,202 of WBMY01002190.1, read as the reverse complement.
CCGCAAAGAAAATATGATCCGAATCTTTTCAAGAAATAAACATCAGGAAACAAAAAGAAATGTTTGAGAAAGTATTTCTGTGCAGCTGTTTATACTAAATTCAAAAGAAAGCAATCAGAATTTTACATTGATATGAAAATGTATCAGCTATCACAATGGGCCAATTTGACTTTTCTCCCCAAATGTTCACTTAAACTCTACAGCAACTGCAGGCTGTTCAGTACCTCCTCAAACAGAGCTGAACTTTCTAATTCACAAATAACAATTTAAGTAAACACAGCATAAATGAGTATACCTATTTTGCTGAAAAATAAGGTCAGGAAAAATTACTAAAGCTCATTTCTTTGTTTTCTTATTCACCTGTTACTATCTTGCCTTCTTTCCCTTTTCCCAAGTGTAAATTATATTTAGACTAGCATACCAACATGTAATTACATGTATTTTCATTATCTTGTAATTTGGCTTGGGAATCTACACTGTATGCACAAAACGCTGATTGCCTGCAGCTGTGGACAAATGATTATTTAGATAAGCAAGCAAGTGGATGAGATGAACCAGAAACTTGGAGGAAAGTCACTCTCAGTCTGGTGCTTGGAGGAACAGTTCAAATCCTAGGGGTGCATTGGGACTAAAGGATCTGGGTAAACTTAGCTATTGTACTCGTTTTGGCACTAGCCAACAACAGTATTCAATGTCCTTGACTGCTTACAGTATAAATATTTATTTCTAAATGCTTCTGTGATTTAAACTGTGGCCAAGTTCTAAGGAGAAGTCTGTGAATAGCGAAGTACTACCGAATGACGTTTATTTTAACCAGCTTTACTAAACATCACACTCCCAGTCCTCATTTTCTCACAGCTTACTGTTTATCTAGCAAGTGGTATCTCTCAGAAGATAAAAAAAAGAAGAAAAAAAGCCAAGAAAAATGGGAAACTGTGGTAATGATAATTTCACAGCTTTCTAAATGAGAAAATAAATGCCTGCAATTAATTGTAATATCTGTGTTTTTCAGGTGCCAAAAAACCCAACAAACTCCAAACTACCAAACAAAACCTGAATCAAATAAAATCTGAAAAAAAAGTTGTCTCCTGAAAACCTAACCTTCTCAGGTGCTTCAGGTACTATTAGCAGTTCAGAAAACTACTACTAAGGAAAAAACCTAAACCCTTTTGACAGCCTCACTACTTTCCCAAACATGTGAATAGCTGAAAGCCTCCAAAAACTCGGCCAGTCCCTGTAATCTTGACAAGTCAAGAAATATCAGCTACATAATTGCAGAGTTTTAGTGGCAGTACTACTGTGAAACACCTTCTTTGTGACAAAGAATACAGAATTGAATTATTTGAAACTAATAGGGTGGTCCTGACAGCATCTGAGGTGTCCAGCTGCTGTAAGATGCCCCCAGATCCTGTGCAGCCTCCTGGCACAGCTGGGCCCAGTGCTGCTGCTCCAAACCTCCTGTTTTCCTGCCTCTGCATTCAGGGCAGTGCTGCTGCTCCACCCCATGCTCTGCTCCAAGCCATGGCTGCAGCAGCCTCCTGTCCCAGTGGAGACAAAATAAGAAGATGCTTTTCTCTGGATGCAGTAGAAACACCAGTATTGTGTGGTGAGACCTGTTAAACTAATTTGTAATGGCAAAACCAAAACAGAAACAAGCATATATTCAATTTCAAAAGAGGATTTTAATTTCATGAGCCATTATATCTTAAGGATAATAAAAAGACAGTGTGTTCAGGATACATTATTTCTGCCTTCAAACAGGAAAACCTGTTGGAAGAGATGGCTAGTCAGTCTTATTTTGAGCAATATTTTCTACAAATTGTTTTATTTTGAAGTGAAATATTTTTCATGTAGTAAATAATGCCAAACATCACTGTAAATCTCATATTTTCATTTGGTTTTGATTAATTCCTATTCTGGAAACACATCTGTAACAGAAAACTTGAAAATTAAATCTTATCTGACCTTCACCTGTGTAACATAGCTAGGTTTTAGATAGTATTTGAAGATGAAAATCATTGTAGTAGTAACTCCAGGTGTATCAGATATATATAGTTCACATGAAAAATAACTGAACACAAGAAGACTTTTCTCTTTTTTTCTTTTTTTTTTTTTTCCAGGATGCAGGTGATTTTTTTAGGTCAAGTACGTGATTTTTTTTTTTTTTTTACAGGGCAGAGAATCATTTCAGTGTTGGCATTCTATTTTAGCAGCCTGACTGGAGTTGCTTTGGCAAGATATATATATTAAGACTGTAGCAGTGAAAGGTCTCAGTTTGAACTCTGTCCTAAATACACAGAATCTGATGCATGTATTAACTATTGAACTTCAGTGGACTTGTACAATTAGAGCTGAAGCAACGTTTCAGAGGTGATTCCTCTTCTAGCTTTCTGTATGTATTTTTCATTCTTCTTTATTGTTTGTTCTCTTTTTACATTGAAGAAAGCACTGTCTAAAACAAGCTATATATATGGGTAACACTATCGACACATTAATTTGTGAAGCTTTCCCACTGTAGTCTGTAACGCTTTAAAAACAAAAATGTTGTATCTGTGTATTGTTAATAATTATTAGGAAAGTGTGTAGTCCTGTCCCAGGGTTTGGTAAGCAAGGTCATGGTACAATAAGAGTTGTGAGTTCTGTAAGCATTAGTTGTATTTGCATATGTCAGAACAGTCTGTGAATACTAACGGCACAAACACTTCACATCTGCTTCTGTTTACTCCCATGCTAACAGTCAAAAGTACAAAAGTACTGTGTTAATTGCTCCGTTACATACTGACTGTTGACACATTCTCCATAGAGCTTTCATAAATACACTGTTGCAAACAAACTACTAATGACTTTGCTTATTTCCAGCCCATCTTTAAAAGAAATCCAGAATATATACACAGATTAATGATTCCTCTATTTAGCAGTGTGTCTTGTTGCTTGCTATTGTGGAGGCTTATATAAAGGCAGTATCAATTAAGTAGCAATTATCTATGAAGTGGGAAAAAAAAGTGATGATATAAATAAGTAATGTGCATGAAGTGAGAATTTCTGAAAACAACTTGAGGTGAACTCTGAGGCAAGGGCACCGACTAGTGAACAAACCCTCTCCATCTGCTCTTCTATCTAAAACCATTAGAGCCCAATTTGAAGTCTGACTAAACAGCAGTGATACCTGTGGGCTTCCATTGAGATTTTTCACTATATATGACATGCCCTGGAGAAATTTAAAAAAAAAATAGGATGGGAGCTGAGGGAAAAAATTGGACTCCTAAAAAACACCACTAACAAGCTAATCATATTTAAATTGGTGCTTCAAGTTTCTTTTTGCTATGACACTTCATATAGAAATACAATTATCTAATTAGTATAAAACAACAGAGGAGCTGCAACCCAAACCCACCATCACAGTTAGTGTGGTACTTAGGTTCTGACAATGATCTGCTTCTTCTAAAGGAGAGACAAAAGCCCATGGTGTGCCTCAGCTTCCTCAAACAGCAAGCACTGGTGGTTTTCTGAATGCCCCTTCTTTTCTGGTATTGAATTTTGTCATTCTTGAAGAACCTTTCAAAAATGGTCTTCGCCTCCATCATTCAGGTGTCGGCATTCATTGCTGTAAATGCAGCGTAAGGGTAATTAATTTAGTATTTTCTCTTTTTTTAATGTTTTTTTCAATTTGTGTGACAGAATAAGATAAAATGAAGTTACTCTTTATAATATTTGCTATCTATATTTGCTTATTATGTCTGTCTCCTGCACTTACATCTTTACTCATTTTGGTCAAGAATGTATGACAGTCACCAGGAGCAAGTCACTCATTTATTACCTCCATCTTATTGATTTATTCATGTCCTAGGCATCTAATCAGGACCAATGAAGAGTAATAAAGCATTCTGACTAAAAAAACACGTTCTGTATTTTTTTCTCTATTTAATGTTCTTGCAAATCTCCTCACTCTATCATACATAATGCAGATAGAGATGTACAAGGTAGACCTTAGACCTTAGGTCTGTCTGTAAAGTCACTCTTGCAGCCACACCAATGAGGTCTCAGGTGTCTTCCATTTTATGAGACTGGTGCTTTTCACCCTTGGTTCAAACCACACTCAGGCTGTGAACAGCAGTGGTCTCACCATCCTCTCTTTGTGTGTGCCAGTGCCTATGAACCATTTTAACACAATTTTCTTATCCTAGTTTTCCACAAATATCTAGTTATAAACCTAAAAAGAAGGTGAAAAATCAAGACCATTCCGGATCAAACCTGAGCACACTCTAGGTAGGATGAAGGGAGGGATGCGTGTGTGAGCACCACCAAACGTGCTCCTGTCTCCCACCACTGACCCCCCCACTTTCACTCCATGAAAGTCCTGTCATCTCAGCATTCAGTCATCTGTACACAACTGCTGGAGCCATTGCTTCTGGCTTCTCCCACAGACATACGTTATTCCTTCCCTTTCATATGGTTGTTTGATCACCTCTTCCAGATTCTGTGTTTCTGCTATGGACAATCCCAAATAATACCCAGACACAAGTGCATGTGTGTGCAGAAACTACAGAAATGGGCCTGATTAAGTAAAAAGCACCTGGTGGCAGAAAGAGGAGGGAGCACTCTGACCATCCTGTCCTGCCCCCAAGCTAGCAGTCCTGCCAGGACCCAGAAGGTGTTCCCTGAAGGCCAGTCCCCCTGGGCAGTGCCGTGCTCTCCCCGTGGGGCAGACAGACCGTGGGTGTGGGGTGAGCTTACTGCTGACCAGGGACTACAAGGCCGGCATTCTCTCACTCCTGCTGCAACTCCAGTGCCAAGGAAAGCATGGGGGGGGTAGAGGGAGGAGAGCCAAAAGCCCTTCAGTCACCTCCCCATGAGTGCTGGGCCTGATAGAAACTGATTTTGATTCTATGGTATAACTCAGCATGCATAATATCTACAAACAGATATTTCTCCCAGCTCACAATTGTTTTTCTCAGTTCAGTTATGACAAACCGTACAAGATCCGGCTCTGTGGTCTCTGCTTTAGCTCTTTCCAAACTATTAGCAGATCTTGAAGACAGATATCACCATGAGTCAGGGTGACTAGAATTCAGAAAAAACATTTTTCAAAGAATTTTGGAATTTCAAATAAAGGTTTATCAACATTATTTTCCCGGACATGGAAATCAAGCATTTCTAAAGAAAACTAAAAGCGTTTTTTTCCTTAGCTTCTGTCTCAGTTTGGTTTTTGGACCCAGCACTAAACACAAAAGCTGAACACCAGCTTGACCACACTACAGCAGATGGAGTCAGCAAACACTGGCTCTAGCATGTCGTTTGCAGAAATTCAAGTTTCCTTAAGAGGACTTTAGAGTTCAACCCTGTTTAGACAGTCCTATAGAGAGAGCTGTTCCAAGGATTTTTGTGGACTTGAGCTTCTCAGTGTATGAAGGAACATTTGGATCATTCCAGTGAGTAACTCTAGGGAGCTGGAAGATATTAGGTTCTTGGGGTCTTGACTGCTTGAGCTAGGGTTTGCCATAAATGTGGGAGCCTAAAACTTCCTTGGCAGGATTGCTTCTGGCAAAGGCCATGGCTGTCCTTAGATTGGCAAAAGCAACTTATGCCAGCACATTTTCATTAAAATGTTCCTGACCAATTTTCTATTTACCTGCTAAACTGGTCTTTTATTCAGACTTGGGGTATTTCAGAAATGATAAGAGATCAGCAACAGTCAAGTTTCTTTGTTGCTTATTTACAATATTGTATCCAATCCTGGCTTGTTTGTTGGTTTGGTGAGGTTTTTTTCAGATTTTTTAGTTGTAAATACATGAAAACCCAGAAAACCAGAGAACCTTTCTTTGCTTGCGCACCTGACCAAACACCTCAACACATCATTTAAATCAGTAATGTTCCCAAAGGTCTGACTCCTAAGGCTTCTTACTTCCAAAAGTAAGAGTGATGTTTGGTTCTCTCATCTAACTGTTTCTCAGCTCTTTCTATATATATCTCTATATAATATCTCAGCTATTCCTCCTTACGGCACTACTCAGCAGCAGCCCTTCATGTCTGTGTAGAGTCATACATACATATATAGCTTGAGTTTCAGATTTGGAACTGGCTTTTTTAGATTAACTGCTGCTATAAAGAGAGGAAATGTTTTCCTCCTATTTTCCCACAGAGAAGTTTTGAAACAAATAGTGTCAAAAGTCTTCAACCAAACCTGCAAAGAAAAATATTTCTATTTTCTCTTTATAAAACCTATGTAGAAGAGAAATCTTGGATCTCAAAGGATTTGGCCATGCCTATTTTAAACAATATCTTAGTTGATTTCAACCGTTCCTATGAGTTGAGGTGTTTGAACTAGCAATCCTGAACACAGGAAAGTTAGTACAACCTGAGGAATGCTGGGAAGGCAGCACTAGGAGTAAGATTGCCTCATGGCTTTGTGAAGACAGGCAAAGTGCCCTGTGTAAATACTACATCTCTGTGGGTTCTCAGTCAGTGAAATGAGAAAATGATGCTTATTTTATTTATCAAGTGCTTTTAAGTTCTTAGATAAAAGGAGAACCTTCAATATCTTGAAAGTCCTGGATAGATCAGTTCCTACCTTCATCTAAGTGCTGTTGAGAACCTCAAATACTGTATTTCCTCACCTAGAGTGAGCAGTTCAATCCAATCTGCTTAGGGCATCCCTAAACACACAGACAGAACCAAGCTTTAAAAAAAAAAATCATAATTTGTGATGTATGACCACCTCATTAAAAAAAAAAAAAAGAGAGAGAGAGAGAGAGAAAAAGGTTACCTATTGTTTAATGTAGGGATCCAATAAGGAAGAGCAAGGCTCAGTTGCTTTTTCTACTTCAAGGAAATCAGATACACTTTTTCCTACCTTTTAGGCAAATCCTGAATATCATATTATCAAAGCCCTTTCTGGGGACACTCACTTCATTTTATATTCAAATTTAAAATTAAGTAGGTTGGCTCTGGGTCTGGATGTCTCTGTGGATCTTGCATTAAGTGATTCAACTAAACCTGCCTGGAAAGCATATGTCACAGCAAGGAACATGCCATTCCTCTCTAATATTCCTAACAGCACATATAAAAGCAGGTAGATAGATGGGTCTCTGGCTCTTGGATGCAAATTAAATGAAACAACAATGTTCCAAATCTGGAACAAAATGGCCATATCTCTCATACTGAATTCATAAAAAGAGATTACAAAAAGAAAAGCACAGTGAAGTCCTTTGGTTTGACATTCTCAGCTGCAAAACAGAATAATAGTTTTCTATCTATTTAATATGTAAATATCTTTCTTATATTAGATTTGTCTTCATGAACAGTGAAGAAAGACTTTTAAAAAGGAGATATTATGAGGATAAGTAGATGAATTATGGAAGGGAAAAAAGGGGAAGATTAAGTTTAAGAACAGCTACTAGTCACTAGCATGCGGAGATTTGTTAATGCACTTATTCTTTTCTACTACATATTAGTCCCTTATTACCATGTTTTACCTGAGCTTGTCACAGTCTTATTTCCAAATTACAACAAATTACAACATTAATAAGTTTAAATAAAATATTTGAGATATTTTAATATTTGAGATATTTTCAAAGTTGAGGCAACTCTAAAAATGTTGTTGCATGTAGCAAAACAAGTACAACATATAAATGCTAGCTAGTGAAAACATGCATTTCATGAAAATATATGTTCAATAAGTATTTTGGATCTTTAATTACTAGGTAATATGCAATTAATTTGACAGAAAGTTTTATAAAGGATAGTCAGAAGAAGAAGAACCGAAGAAGAAGAACAGAACAAGAACTGAAGTATCCACTATTTTTAGAAATTACTGAATTTCTCAATTCCTGTTCATGTAATTCATTTAATGACATTAAGCTGGAAATTGCTCTGCTATTGGTAGCAAAATCTCTGTAAAATCTGTAACAGGTATTTATTTCAAAACTCCTTCAATTAAAACTAAGATAGATAGAACATAATTTGAAGGACTTTGTTTTTTCTCCATTGCATCAATAATGTTTAAACACATATATGCAAATAACTCCAGTTTATGGACAATATTTTCAGATACTCTTAAGATAGCTGAGCAGCCTTAGATTTTGAATGCCTTTTAATTGAGGCAATCAACAGTTGGCGGCCCAAACTTTGTGTGGCCATCAGTAGGGCTGGTCCTGGTTGCAGACAAATATATGATAAACCTCAATACTCATTTTGCTTTTGATTCCCTCCTCTATGTGTTTAGACTACCTTCTACTTTCACTGTAAAAACTATGAAATATATTGCAGATCTTCTTAAGAGTCCTGAAATTATATATGGCAAGATTAAGGTAACAGATTGTATGACAACAAAGTAGTAGGTTCTGTTGTCGTTCAGTGTTTCTGTTTCCTGGAATTATAGTTATTATGAAATATTCAGTTGCTTCTTGGCCATTAAAGATGCAGATCCCCAGCCATGGGCTCATGGAAGTTTTACAAGTGTCTGGCCCTTCACCATATTTGTGTAAGCTGACAAGTAAATTCTCCTGGCCTTCCCCATAAAACCTGCCTATCTAGGCTGGGAGGGCCTGCTCAAGTAAGGAAGGTTTTATTTCAGTGCCAATGTTGGAAGCAGGAATTCTTACCCATCTTAAATGTACTCTGTCCAGATGTCACAGGCAGCATATTGGTACAACCAGTATGCCATAAAGATTGCAAAGAATACTCTGCCAATATTTAAGCAATTGTCTCTTCCTAAAAAGCATCTTTACATCATGTACCCCTCAGGTAACAATGGTACAGAAGTTTACTGTGCACTAAAGGAACCAGAAATACTGTGAATCAAAGTGTTTCATGTTCATATCTTATTTTACATGTTTAGATTTTTAAATTTTCTGCACAATGGTTAATAGGCATGAAAGCTGTCTTACAACTTTGACCAGACAATGCACCCAACAACAATAGTTTAACATGCCCATCCTTTCTGAGATTTACCTCTACATCCATGCTTCCTCCTTTAAACCCCTTAAACCCCTTCGGTGGCCAAATATGTATGCCAGTATCAGAACATTTGCAGCTGCTTCCTGGCTCTTTTTAGAGCTCTGCAGTGATCTGCTTTTCTCTTGCTTTCCCATTGGCAAAGCTCATGTCGAAAAGTGACCTGATCTTCGTGGCAGTTTTCACCAGGACCAGTATAGCATTTCAGGGTTGAGTCAATCCCTGGTTTTTGGCCTTTGATATTCTGTGGGTCTAACAGAAGTCCCCTAAGGGAAATTGCTTTGCGCTTTCTAGCTGAGGTTTGTAGTGATATTTACCAAGAAATTCAGAAAACTTATGAGGGGGAAATAAAGGACTTATTCATTGGCATATGTTTAAAAAGGAAAAAAGAATCTGTCTATGCATTCCCCAATTTCCATACCCAGAGCTTTCAGTTTCATGGCAATCTTAGTCCATTTCATGCTGGAGATGTGTCAAACTGAGAGCCAAGGGAAAAGCAAGGATTGCTTAGTGAACAGAGGTTAGCAATATTATTATATACCTAAATATATATCCTTATTTTTAGACATCAAAGTAAACCCAGGATACATATTTATCATGTTTTTTCTCCACATTTACTCAAAGCAGCCAGATGGATTTGAGGGTCAGTGTAATAACACAGGAGGACCTGTCCAAACCTAATGCATTAATTTTCTGGTAATGCTGGTAGGAAAAAGCCTTGGAGATCACTTCTGTGCCACAGAAAAGGTGGAGCTCAGCTGCTCATGCTTGTTAAAAACTGAAATGAAGCAAATAATTTCCATGAGCAATCTCTTGGGAAAATGTTGCCTGTTGGGTTTGTTTGTGAACTGTCTGAGCAGATCATTCAATTCTTGGATTTCTCCATTCCTTTTGAATATTTAGTTACTTCCTAATTTAGTAATTCTTGTTGTGGGACCATTCACAAACACTTTACTGCATGTTCTTGAAATAAGTACTATAATTTTTGTGGTTTTCTGCATAAATGACATGGGCTCAACATTTCTGAGTCTGAATTTTAGCTTGCTAACTATTGCTAGCTCCTTTCCCACGGGAAAGCTGTCACCAGTTTTCTCTTTTCAAAACATCTCTCTCCATTTCTCATAAAAGGTTAAGTAAGCAGTGTTCTCTTTCCCATAACGACTGTCCCCAGGTGTTGTTTCCTATTCCTTAACCAATGGAGAGAAGTGTCAGTCCCATGGACCAATAATAGACCTTTTTAGCACAGCATGTTATAAAAGAAACTGTTGGAATTGTAAATAAAGCCTTCTTTCTCTTCTCTCCAGTCAATCTATTTCGTGTCCTACTGCGACAATGACATTGTATTCTTAATTTTTTTTCAGCTAAAATTCAAATAGAAAATTGCAAGAGTTACATCTCGCAGTGTGATTTTGAAGCTGAGTTTGTAGAACTAGTGCAGCAATTCACTTCAAAAGCCTGAACTTAATATATACTTATGTCAGTAAAAGCTGTGCTCTTGAACATTCCTGGAAAGGAAATAAAAGATTGGTGAGAGTGAAGTCAAACTAAAATTTAGTTTGGACCTCTAATATGAATATTTATAAATATTTTTTCCCAGTATTAGGGAAAAACTGCCATAGTATTCTTCTATTTTTCCAAAATACACTTTTTAAACTAGGAAAGTTAAGGAAGTGTTTGACCTATCCAGTATAGAAAAAAAAACCTGAAAAGCCCACATGGACATTGGATGTTATTGAAAGAGGAGGTGATTGCTCTGTCCAGAACCACTTTCTATAATTAGCTGGATGTTCCCTGAGGGAGCTATTCACAAAGTTCAGATCAGCTCATATAACACAGCATCACACAATACTGCGCATCTATAACATTTTCATCAGCTGCCTTCTGGTTGATGTTGAGGCCACAACCCCATGAACACCTACATGCTTACTCACCTGGGTAGAGCAGGACCTCTTATCACTTTGTGTTTTTTTGCTGAGAAAGGCTTTAACATTCTAAGGGTACGGGAGACACTTTAAAATAAAGAGCATATATAAATAATTGTATTATGCACATTAGTAGGGCTCTTCTTGTCTATTTTTTTTTAAATTTTCTTTTTATTACTACTTCTATTTCCAGTATGTTCCATCCAGTTTCAGACCACTTTTGTGCTGAGCTTCCTTTATAAACTCATTTTAATATTGCTCATATCCCTTGCACTCTCACTTTATTTTTGTTAAGCAAAACCAACTCTTCTTTAGTTAAAAAATTTACTTTGCTTTGCTTCCCTTCTTCCTCTTCTAGACTAATCTTGGCACTCTGTGCTGCTCTCTCTGCCCTCTAATGCCATTGGTATCTTCTCTCCATGGCCTCTCCACGACTTCATTTATACTATAATTCATAAATAATACTTAGCGTTTACATATCCTTTTACAAATATTAATTAATTAGTGCTCATGTACTTGTAGAGAGCAAGCATATTGTCCTCACTTGACAGATGGGGAACCAACAGTTGAGAGCACACTGCCTGCTCTCTGCTTTCATAGTGCCTAGCACAATGGGGTCTCTTGCAATATTTGATTTCTAGACATTAATGTAACAAATATTAACAGCAATTAGTGATTTAATCAGAACAGAAATTGAATTGGAATGCCACAGAGGTGTTCCTGCCCTTACTTTTGATTTTAACTCCAGCAAAGCACCTAAGCCAGAGCATTGTTCTCCCAATACTATTGTGAAGGAACTTCACTGCTCTCCATCACAGCAGGACAGCTGGACACCTTGAGATGTTCCAAAGGAGAAAACTGCCCTGCAGAGCAGAGAGGCAGAACCCTACAAAATTTTAATTTTTGAGGAAAACCCCACACGCTCCCCAGTCAGGAGAAAAAAATAAATCAAAACCAAACCATCAAAATAGCTAAAAATCTGGCTTTGATAAGTTTTTTGCCTTAAATATTGTTTTTCAGTTTCTAGGATATAATATATTAGGAAGGGCTGGAAATTTTATTTTTAAAAGGATTATTATGATTACCCTTATTACATTTAGTGTCCAGAATCAAGGAGCTGTGTTATCAGGTTCTCCTGAACCCCAAAGGCCCGTTGTATTTGCAAGAGTACATGTCTAAATATTGGACATTACTGAATCTATTTGACTAAGTTACTACCAGAAGCACAGCAGCTGCTGTACCGTTTTCTAACCTAACATGTGTTTGCCGCCCATATTATCAGATTTACACAGAGGTTGTTGTTGCCAAAAGCAGAAGAGAGGTAAATTCCAACACTGTGACTCTTTGCAATCAAGAAACCTCCATTTATTCCAGTGCCTCTCCATGGAATGCAAGGGAATGGCTCCCAAGGAACCCAGAAATTCATCCACAAAAGAAGAGTATGGATTCAGTCTTGAGGATAACAAGGTATCACTATGAAAAACAGTGAGCCACGGCAGTAAAGAGAAATTTGTGGAAAGAATATTTTTGGAAAAAAAAAAAAAGAAGAAAAATATAGCACTCCAAGTAACCTAAAAAATGAGAATTCACATGCCTTAATATATTTAAATATGTGTATGCCTACAAACATCCGCACACCCCTCCTGTATCCTTCACATTAACGTTGTTGGGAATTCTCCTGGAAGGGAGCTCAACGTTAAAGGCAAGCATCACAGCAGCACTGGACCGCGGGGACGGACATAATTCTCCTTCCCGGCAGCTCTTAGCACGACGTCCCCCGCTGGTGCCGCTGCCCCAGGAGCAACGGTTTAGGTAAAGGTGCAGCGAAGCAAAGCAGAGTGAAGAGCAAAGGCAGCACCAGAGGGATCGCGGGAGTTTCGGGGCATATTTGGCAGCAGGGACGGTCGCTAACTCTACCGACGGCCCCGCGGCGGCGAGAGGCCGGCTGAGGAGGGGCNGGCTGCCGGCTCCCCGGCGCCATCTCGCGGCTGCCGGGTGAACTGCCGCCGCGGCCGCCGAGACGCTGGCCCCGGTGGTTCTGCTGCCCGGGAGGCTGCCAGGGGCCTGCAGGGAAACTGCCTTTCCACGGGCCCAGAAATCCACTTCGGCCCGCGTTTCTACCAGGTGTCCCTGCTGCCTGGCATTGTCTTTGCCCACGGCTCTCACCTCGGTGCCGTTCGGTGCTCAAGGGCAGTGCTGAGTGTCAGAGCCGAAGCAGTGATAGGAGAAATGTTCCTGCACTGACCGACTTCGGGACTGCATGCCTACGCAACGCTACAAAAACTGTCTTTGTCTGCTGACAAAGATATTAGCCTACAAAAGAAACTTGGGAGACAGAGATCTTGCACGAGTGAATGGTATTTTCCTCTGTGCAAGATAGTGTTTGCAGTATCTCTGCAGCTTCCAGGCCGAAGCGTGTTGTGCCTAGCTGGGTTGAAGAAACTTAGCAAGAGTCTGTGTCTGTGAGTGTAGATACGCTTGAAGAATTTATTAGCCAGTGGGCTGTTTCATTGTAAACAAAAGGGAGGGTTGATACTGTATTTAAATAATCCTCAGGTGCAACCAAACTCCATGTACAGTCTTACCTGTGCTCACTGAATAGCTAATGGATCATTCAATTATTAAAGTATACGTTTGTCATAATGTCTGGAGTCTTCTGATTTCATCTGTGCAATGCTGACGTGATGGTCCATGGCACAATATTTGGCTGTTTCTCAGGGGGTTTAACAGGTCTAACAGAAGGCTGTTCCAGAGATTTTGATACCTCAGCTAACTTGAACATGCCAATACCTTTCTATATTGTTTATGGAAGCCTTAGGTTTACACTTCTTTCTAAGACAATTTCTTTTAACATTCCTGAGTACAGTTTTCTCAGCCCAAAGATATTGAGACTTTGTGTTGTTTAATGTCCACAGTGAGTGAGGGAATAAAATGCATGGTACATTAAATGAATTAAAATATTAATTCAAAAACCTCCTTCTTCCAAAAGAGAAAATGATTTTTTTAGTATTCCATTTTATTCCTTCGTTGGTCTAAGTAACTTGAGCTTATTATCTTTTGCTAGTACTTTTAGATTACCTCTTCAGTTAACTTCCTTACTTCTGATTTTTTACTTTGTCCATTTTCCTTTGTATTATAACCTGCTTGTTCAATTAGATTGGAAGGTTTGCAACAGTTTCCTCAGCCCTTTTATGAATCACAGAGAGTGTCACTTCCAATTCTTCTGCTAGTAATAAAGAGGTAATACAGAGTGTTATAAAAATACACAAAAATACCCCAAAAAATTTAAAAAAATGTTTTAAAACTTATGAGTGTTTGACGGAAATTTTGGATAAGAGTTAGTTGATGTACCCTTAAATCAAAACATGAACCTGAGGATACAAGATATTTGTAGGTTAGGATGTACACTTGGGAGCTGGGAGGACCCTCTCAAGAGGTTGCTTTCTGATATTTGCCTTCTTGGTAAGCTGTATAAACACATAGATGACAACCTACTGTGGCCTATCAACCAGTTGTGTTTCCCAAATAACTGGTTGATCTCTAGAGTTTATTCCCACCAGCTGGAGTAACACAACAGACAGCTGCTCCTATGTTAAATACTTTCCTCGCATTACTTTTCCATGTGCGCCACTACTGCAATAGTCACAGGGATGTTACTCACTCATTAATGGGAAGGGAGCTTGCCCACAAAATGTCAAGTAGGTAGAAATGCAGCTTGCAAAGTTACATCTGTTAAGCTGGGTCTTCCACTATGAAAGCACTTGAAAACTTCTCAGCTATGGATTTTGACGTGCGCTGCAATTATCAAAGAAAGAAACAGAGAGGAGAAAGTTTTACCTAGCATGAGCAAAGGAGAAGCAGAATGAATGTTAATCTTTTTTTTTAATCAAGTTATGATGAATACAGCATAAAATGCTGACTCGATATTTGTGAGTAACTTTACTCACATGAAAATTCTTTGAATTCTATGAGATGACTGTCTGTTGCTTATTTTCCTCTTGTCCCTCCCATCTAATCTCAGTGTTCAAACAGTATTTCAGCAGCAGTTGTTTGACAGAAGAGATCAGAACCAGACCTAAAGCATCCATTTATGGCTGAGGACTTCATAGCTGATCAATTTCTCATTGTTTTTAAAAATGTATGCATACTTTGTGATGGACCTTTCCTTTTTTACAAAATATTTTCAGCTGGGCAAAAAGAAGACACCAGTTGAAGTATTCAAAATAAATTATTTCCTGTTCTTCACTAAAAAAAAGAAATTGAGATTTCCAGGGAGTGGCACTGCAACCACAAGAAGGAGAAGCGTTTTCCTCTCAGGAGTAAATTGCTGTGTGTTATGAGTAAAAGTGGGAGAATTTTACTACACATCAATAAGATGATAGCGTGCAAAGTACATTAATATCTGTATTCATGCATAGATCCTGATTCACTGCTCTGATCAGATAGATTAGTTATACAGTATAGATGACACTGAAAGCTACAGGCACAATATAAATTAGCTATTGCATAGACTCACATATATTCTCATCTCTTCTGGCAGCCCCATGGGAGTCAGTGTTAAGAAAAACTGTAGCTAAGTTTTTATACCATTATAAGCTTACCATCCTTATGGCTTTCGTGAATACCAAATGAGCTTAATAGCAGTGGAAGCAGGACAGCCTTAGGTTCTTGTTTTGCTGGTGCACCTGCTGACAAAAAGGATTTTTACTAACCTGTCCATGTGTACTTGTATGCTCTATGTCAATCTTACCAAAATCATGGCCCACGTGAATTGCATATAAAAAGGCTTGAAATGCCTTTGTATGTGAAATCATTACCTAATAAGAAGCTTCAAAACTGTATCTATGATAAGGATACTTAGGTGCTAAGTGTGCAAACTTACCATGATGGAGAAATCATGAATTGTCCTAGATTCAGGATGAAAGAAAGGCTGTTGAATGTAAACATCTAGTACTGTTGAACATGCAACAAAGACTTGGTGCAATGCAAATATGGAAGTAGCATGGTAGAGATGAGTGGAAACATGGAGGTGATCATGTGTTCCAAGGGAAAGCTTCTGGGGATGCCATTCATCTTGCTACGGGCAGGTTGGACTTCAGTTCTTGCGCTGACTGCTCCAGTTCAAACTGTGTTAGGACCATGTTTTGCAGTAGACTGAATGATTTTTTTGCCCCAGAACCAAGCCTCTGATCACCCTTTCAAACAAGCCTCGTGCTAAATCTTCTTCCTTGTATCCCTGTTGGCACTGAGGTTCTTGAAACCTTGATACTTATTTATTGAACTCAAAGATGTCTCAGATAACAGCAGCAGAAACAACACTGTCTATATTAATCAGTGGCCTCAGGGAACACTAATGAACCCACATGATGCCCTGCTGATTTTTTTCCAGAGATTTGGTCTTGAAGATACATTTTCTCAAAAAAAGTCTGGAGAGCCCCAATGACTACAGAGCCTCTTTCCTCTGATTTAGAGGATGCTGAATTATATCCAGTGGGAGAAGTTTTCAACTGTGTCTTTTTTTTTTTCCTAAGATGCAATTGCATTGGTACTTTAAGTGTGTTCACTTAATTGAACATTCATGTGCTTTATACCACAAACATCACTAGTTATTTCATAAGTTAAAGGACAGGTGATCTGAAATGCTGTAATAGTATGATGTGTTCCTAGTGACTTAAATACCTGATGTCTTAGTGATAAAAATATGTATACACATAAAGGAATAAATAAGTAAATAGAAAAGAAAACGTTTAAAGATTATGCTGGTGAAGGAGGAAAATTATATGAGAAAAAGAACTTTGAAAAGAGTAATCTGCTCTCTAAATAATGATTAGTGCATATGACATGGAGGAAGATGTGATTTAAGTATTTTCTTGTAGTTTTTACCCTTACTCTCCATTTATATATTTTTTTATCCTTTTGCATGGAATACTTCTCTGCAAACTTGAGCAATCTGTTCACAGAAATTTATTACAAAGTGCTCGTCACACTGTCCTCTTTAGCCACTGCAATAGGCACCCTCAGAAGTTGGCTCATCCAGCTGGTACATTTCTCAGATGTACAGATGTTTTGGGGCATCCTTATAATTGCCTGTTGTTTAATATCTAAAAAGAAGAGTGATTTGCAAACTCTTAAACTTCTGAGAAAAATTATGTGAGTCCTTCCTGTGTTTTCTTCTTCCTAATATTTTTCTAGTGGCTATATATCTTTGTTTCATTGGCATCTGAATATGCAATTTTTTCCTCATATAAATATATATGTATATATTTATATATATATATTTAATTTAAAGTTCTATGCAGGACTCCAGAGATCAATTTTTTTTAATATGCATTTTAGCATGGAAATGGAAAGTGAAGATTTATAAATGGCTTTGAGAAGGAGCATGTAAAAAAAATCTGCACTACCTCTTGAATTACAGGTAGGTGTTTTTTATCTTTTTTTTTTTTATGAGGCAGGAAATCTTGAATGTAGGCCAGGTGTGGCAGGGCACTGACACGGGGCTGTTGCAGGACAGCAGTGTTTGGCTGTGCTGCCAGGGAGCCAGGCAAGCTGCCAGAACCTGACCAGCAGACTGGAAGGCTGGTGAGAAAGGACACAGAATTACTCGATTCCCTGTCAAAGGTTTGGATGGATTCAACAGATTCCAGTGAAATGTTTTGATTCTATTTAATCAGAATGGCTCTTACTGGAAAATTTCTGGCTGACCAACAATCTCACTTTCATTGCAGTGACGTGTCCTGCAGAATATATACAGTTTAGTCCCAGAAGTGCTTGACTATATTCTTTAATTCAATGCCAACTCAACAGAAAATAGTTTAAAGAAAATGCTATCCAAATCAGAGATTATTTGGTACACCAGCACTCATCTTCATTTTCCGTTTTACAGGTAAACAAGTCAGAGATAGCCAAGTTCATTATTTCCTTTTTACTGATGGTCAATTAAAAAACAAACACCCTCCCCCCCAAAAAAAAACCCCAAACCACACCAAAAAAAAACCCCAAACCTTTAAAAGTTGTAGATTGTTTCTAGAAACTTCTTTACGGCTGAGAGTTACAATCTGATGTTACAGCCAGCTGTCCACCAAGAGGAAACATCCTACTCCTCTCTGTAACCTGCAGCTCTTCAATATATTGTGAGTGGTATTCACATCTCACATGGCCTCAGCGTGTCTCAGGTCAGTGAGCTGATGCAGAGTCCATTTGTTTGGTTTGGAGTGTAATTTCAGCCAGATGGGCCACTTCACCCCACAGTCCCCATCTGGTGGATTAGGAGGGTGAGAAAGAACCCATGGACTAATAGGCCAGGTCCTTGCAAGGCAGCTAACCACTAATATGTATGTGTGCAGCATGCCCCCAGCCCTGCATGCACATACAGTTACTCCTAAAACTTCATTGCCACTGTCCACAAAAATAAAATGGTCTTCCACAAAACAATTACTGCTTGTACAATTTTAAGTGTTGGCAGTGTCATCTGACTTTAATCTCTTGCAGTGCGGTGGCTCATAACCAATGGCTATGACTGCAGCTTAGATGAATATTTATTATTAATACTGCATTTACTATCCCACTAAATTCTTTGAGACAATGGACCGTTAAGTAGTATGAGGCTGACTGAAGTGCCTCCACCATTTAGGGGTTAGAAACTAAACAGCATTATATAATTTGAGTCAATTTCTGCCCAAGATTCCTGGGAGTGAACTCATCAGGATTACTCATTGTTAAAGGAGTGCCTCAGGGTTTAGTACTTTGACTTTATTATTTTTTCCTTCAGCTATTCAAAACCTTGGTTGGTTTGTAGGAAATGTTAATTATCCTTTCTGTGCTGATGTCCCGCTGCTGTTTTATAAGCAGAGCTTTGCTTGTACAACTTCAAAAGAAATCTTCAAACTCAATATTACCAAGTTTGAATATTATCTAATTAACCTCCCAGTCTGTCATGCCTTGTTGGTTATCATGAAATAATCACAGCCCCTCAGGTGTTGAAGCTCTAGATGCAGCTAAGTGCCTCTAATTCCCTAAGGGGGTGATTAGCTCATGATAACAATGCTCCCTTGAGTTGTTTTATTGCTTTTATAAAAAGACTTTATTGTGGGGGAAATGTTTATTTTTATGCAGGAGGAAGATGGAGCTGACAGTTGAGGCTGGTGAGTGACTGCAGCTGTTACTCCTGAGCCATGGTGCAAAGCCTTGATATATTTGCTCATTTCTGATACTCCTTGGACAATCACAATATGCTGGCTGGTAATTAAGCTCCTGCTGAACTCACAGTGTGAAGACAGAAAATAAATACTTCTGGTTCTGCCAGAGGTGAGCAGTTAAAACAAAACAAGGCAAAACAAAACAAGAAGTCCCTTCTAATGCAGGGATTGTAACCCCCAGAGTCTGGAGTATTTCGATGCTCTGGAAGTTGCTGGGTTGATTTCTGTACATTGTTTCCAAATGAAAAATCTCTGTAAAAGTACAGAAAATGGAAAATTCAAGTCAGTAAATTAATAACATTTCATTTCTTTCAAAATCATTACAGCAAAATTTCTAAGCGTAAAACCCCAATATCAGTCAATAGGTTAATTGTAGGTCTCCAACCATTGACAACTGAAGTTATACAGACTTTCCTAACCCTGCTGCCTTCAGGTTTTTTCCTCTTCTCTTCTCCCACAACAGGTGTTCTCCAGAATATTGCTCTTACAGCACCTCACTGTACAGAGCTGGAAGAAATGTTGTATCTTTCTGCCAAGTTTTCCAGCTCCTTTTCATGTAAACAAATGGACTCTAGTCCAAAGACATGTATATTTGAGACTTGCCTAATAGGCTGTTGGTTTTCTACAGAATTATAATTCTTGGTTGCAGAATTTGTTCATTACAGATGAAAGGAGAAATTCATTACAGATGAAAGGAGAAAAAGAATGCTTAATTGCTAAAAAAGAGTCAAAAAAAAAGTGGTTTTTTTCTTGTATGGAATGACCACAAAGAAAAATAAGCCACTTTGCAAAACAAACATACTCTTAGGAGCTGCTGTAGCTAATAATATAAAACTTCTTCAAGGAGAGTTAATGTGGGTAGAATGTCTCAATCTGAGCATCACTGTAATAGTTTTTATATTTAGAGCTAAATTATCTGATTTTTTTCCCTCTTTTTAATATAAACATTTCTTGTGAGGATTTCTAAACCGTAGGTTATTGGCATACACATTCATCACTTGTATATGCTCTCAGCTTCATCTTGTATTTTTGTTTCAGATCTTCCTTTGTCCTTTTGTTGTAGTGATAGATATCTGATATCTTCCTTCTCTCTCGGAAATTATTTTGTGTTAAAACCCAGCCGGTTTACTGTGTTTAATGATGTATGAAAAGCTCAGCAAATAGAGGGATCAGGTCTGGATTTATTCTGAATAATTTGGCCATAGTATCTCAACACTCATTTGTTAACAACTTCATATCTATCAGATGAAGAATCATAGAATCCTAGAATGGTTAGGATTGGAATCAACCTTAAAAAATAGTTTACTTCCAACTACACTACCATGGATAAGGATGCCACCCAGGATATATACAGGAACCCTCAAAACTTACTTTTTAGATGTCAGTACAAGCCTCAGAGTTGATGGCTATGAGATACACCAATTTTTAGCAACTTCATTTCACATGTGGCTTTACATAATTACGTACAGTTTGGTATCTGTATATCCCAAATTACAGAATCCTTCAATTCTAACAAAACTTTCCTTTTAACTTTAAATGTAAAGATAATCCTCAAAATTTGTCTTTCCAGGGTTGAACCTTTTGAAAACTCAGTGCTGACTTTGCCACCAATGTGTAATATGCAACGGAAAATAAGGATGTAAGGTTGACTACCTCCACAGCAAACTGCAATTGTACACATGCAAGGACAGGAAAGCTCACATGACAGGTAAAATCTTACTATACTTGTCCAAAAAGTCCATAATCTTAGGACTGGAATAAGAAAATCAGCTGTGTGATTCAATATTCTTTTTTTTTTTTTAATTGATAAATTTACCTCAGATTTTGGTATCAATTTTGGCAAAAAAATGCTGAATTTAATGATGGCTACATATTTTAATCTTTTCCATGACATCTTTTTACTGGTAACAGCTTCCCACAAGTATGTAAGCAGTATGTTCACCCTCTCAAGAAAAATGGATAAAAGATGGTTCATCTTAACAAAAATTCTTTTTTTGTCTGAATAAGACTAACCAATCTGACCAGTTGTATGACTGGTTTTGATGATATTCAGACAAGGGTATAGCATAAGTATCAGTTCAAAGGGCTGAGATGTCTGGGAGTATTAGTGAAGAAGGAAACTCTGAAGGAACTCACACATTGTCCGTGAGCACGTTTTGTTTCCTAGGTAACAGCTCCTGGTGATACCAGTCGCACATCCAGAGCTGTATATGGGAGCCATTTGCTGTGTACTGACCAACTTTGATTGGTTAATAGCACTGCCTGGTTTTAAGCAGTGTATTTTGGCATAACACCTCTTAACTACAAAACAAGCAAGTACATATAACACCTTCTTTGCTGAACGTTCTTGTCATGTGTACTGCAGGGGGTAAGTGTGAAAAAATCAATTTCAGTCAAAATGAAATTGAAAAATTTGGAGGTACTTTGGTCATTAGGCTGTTCTGGAAGCAAAATTCTAGATGCTTCTCACTATTTGTAGATGAGGCTTGATGACAACACAGGCTCCCCCACCTGAAAAAAAAGCAGGAACTTTGCAGTAGATTTTTCTGGATAGATCTACTGTTCTATTTAGTAGTCTATAAACACATCCTGTGTTATCATAGAAAGAAGTTTATATTAGCAATTTAACTCTTGAGTTCTCATTTTTCCTAAAAGAAGAAATTAAACATTCATTTAAACAGAAAGAAGTATTGTATCATAAAAATAGTTCAGGAATGTGCCGGTCTAATGAATTGTGATGTACAATTTTATTCCACTTTATGATGAACTTCTCACAGCAATTTAAATTTTCTTCAAAAATGATTTTTTTTTCTATCCATGCAATATGTTATTTTATTGTGCCCTATTGTCAATCAGAATTACATATTTCATTTAATAATTGTTCCCTTATCACTTTGGTTCCAGGAATGCTTTGCAAAAGTTGTTCGCTTGTCTGTGTATGCATATGCAGTTATGCTTCTCCATAAATGAGACAACATTAAAAACAATTTTAAGGTGTTTTTATGATTTTGACTGTGATGAAAATATTGCCTTCTGATTCCTAATGAAATAGTACTTTTCACACGGTGTGAAAAGTTGCCAGGAGGTGTAAACCAATTATTATGACAAAAAGCGTGAGTTTGGAGGAGCCATTTCTCTCATGAAGAGCGTGTGTGAAAAAGCAGAATGAAGAAATCCTCAGGGAAAAAATTAATTTTAATAAGCTTCCATGCCTGCACAAAGACTGTGTAAATCTAGGCTCCCCATACAATGGGTAATGCAGTAATCATCTAGAAACTTGCAATAAGAATCCAAAACAACTGTCTTGCCAGTCTGTGAACAAAGCTTAGTTCCATTGCCAAATGACAATAATTTCATTCTGGTGATGACTCAGGTGAAGGCCCTGGCCACAGACTTCTCTCAGAGGCACATTCTTCCTCCCTGGACTACCCAACCACTTGCAGCAATTGCTTTGATGCTTTGCTTTCCTTTCATGATTACTTCCTTATGTCCTGGGGTGTTCTACACTGTCTGGGCAGTTTTTGTCATGGTTTGCCTCAAGGAAATGAAGGTTTAAATAAATATCAAACCCTGATAAAATTATTAATGCAATAAGGTAGAAAATGAAAAGGAAAAGCATTTCTAGAATCACTGATGCTCTTTGTCCTTAGCAGGCTCTATCTTCTTTTCAGGCCTGTCATTTTGTGACACCAGCAAAACCTTATTAGAAGGGGCACAGTATGCTGAGTATGAGGGTTCTAGGAGTTTAACTGATAGAACTGCCACATTCCTGGCAGACTAACTTTTCCTGGTATATGAAGTACCCGTGTACTGATCTTTACTGTGGAGGATCCGCCATGTGTGAAGTTCAGTCCCATGAACTAATTCAAACCATGTACATTTGGAAAAAGAGTATTGGGGTGTTTCTGACTAGAGACTTTACTGACAGAGTACAGATATTCTCTCTGTAAATGTATATTCCTCTACACATTGTTGAGCAGTGGCAAAGAGATATTTCTTCTGGGAACTTCTGTCCATCTGATGTTTTCTACTTGATACAGGGATGAAGTTCAAAGGCTTTTCTCTAACAACAAAGCAGTTCCTTCCTTTTCTACAGATGTTCAAAAGCAAGAGGGTGCCTGCAGTGTAATGTAGGGAGGGCACACTGAAAATATCCAGGAAAATTTCAAATCTGGTCACCAATATGGATTATTTAATAGGAGTGATACAAGAGTTGGTGAATACAAAGAGGTCAAAGGCAAAACAGAAATTAAATACTGAAGAAAAAATGTGCAACGGAAGTGGTCTATTTCAGCATAAATCCAGCCCTCCACTAGGAAGAGGGGATTAAATTTTTTTGCAAATTTGCTTATCCAGTTCCCATCAACATCATATTAATCACTCCTTTGTCAGACTTCCTCCTATCTGCAAAATTCCTACTTGCAAAACTTCAGACTCCTCCTAGATTTCCAAGAGATACTCCCTTTTGTCTAGTATCTCCCATGTATTTTTCCCCTTCAAAATTTGTTAAGAGAAGTGTGACTGGAAAAATTAGATGTAAACTGTAACATACTCAAGCACAGTAGACAAAGACCATGCAGTCTAATATCAGTGATCAGTAGTAGAAGAATCCTGTCTCAAACATCCATAATTTTTCTTGACATTTGACCATGCAGATATTAAGGCAAAGACAATTATATTGGAGAATATATATTCAATAACATTCCTTCATCTTTCTCTCAATTTACTTAGCCCTGGAAAAGTTCTCTGCCTGGAATCCAGAGGCTCTTGAAACCAGCTGGTCGAGGACATCCAGTTCACCGCTACTACTACCATCCTCTAGTTGTAGTGCTTGAATGACGCTTGTGTGTTTTCTGGTCATTGAAGCTGCCAAGCTGCATAACAATGAGCATTTTTCTCCCTGTTTAATTTTCACTGTCTAGCTGTACTTTTCTTTTCATAAATTCAGTTTCTTCACCTTTTTTCTCACTCTTATCCACTCCTCTTGTATGTGTGACTAATTTTAATTACTCTGGCATTCCCCTCTGGAAAGTGAACAGGAGACTTGATATTCTTTGGATTGGTGCCCAAAAGTGCAGCACTTTCATTGGCCACTTGTGTATTTTCAAATAAGACAAGAGAACACTAGTAATATTGTGAAGCAAACCCACCTCAGGAATGCAATAAACTGGAGGGGAAGAGTGTCCCATGCTTTTCTCACACAAGATGCAGACAGGATGTGAAACTTTGTCTGTGGTCAGAGTGATGCAGATATATCAGATGAAATGGAACAAATTCAGTGTGGCCCACGAGGTGGTTCTGCTCAGTCATACTTTCACATGTCTTTGGTTTTACACAATGCAGCTTCTGGATATTCAGCTCTTAGCTGCCCTGTGCCATGGGATGTTGCATCCTCACAGCAAGGCACTTTTTGTCTATCGTGTGTGTCTCCAACAGGCAGCGGTATGACTGCTGTTGCAAAGGAGATGAAGTAGTTCACACAGCAATGATGGCTTGCTGGTGTGACTGACTCGGATGGGCATGTAGTCTAGACTGCCAGCTGGGGAAAGAGGAAATAAAGCAGGAATTCACCACAAAGGAAGAAGACATCTGAGTAGAATCTGAAGCTAAAAATATAATTTTTATTTATCTTAGCATATTTCTCAGGCATTCCAATAGATACTTCACATTAAGAACAGGAAATGCCTCTGAAACACCATGTCTTCAGAGAAAGCTGGAAAAGAAATTTGAATCTCTACACAAGAAACATTAGAAATCATGAGAACTAAACCAAACACACATATTGAGAAAGGGGAATGTGCAAGTGATTTCACTACAGTAAAATGGAGAGACTTCTAGGCATGTGTCAGGTTTGGAATAGCTGGGAAACTGGCAGATATGTTAGCATGTCATCAGTGAGTCATTAGTGTGTCATCAGCAACAAATTTTTAGCAGCTAGTCTATTATAAAAAGAAATACCTCATGGCCTTTGTGAGCCTGAATTAAATGTGATATCTTTCTAAATCAAAATAAACTCAATAAACACTTCTCTGCCAATTAACCTACTGGCAGCAGCAGTGGCAGATTACTTCTGTGAGTATCTCAGCTTTCATGCAAGAGCAATAATTTTCCTAAAAAATATCTTGGTTCATTTTCTGGTCAAGTTTCTCACCAATGTTTTACGTACATTCATTTCTTTAAGGCAAAGTTTTAATGGCCAGATCAGAAAAAGAATTTTGTGTAGGTTTAAGAACCTAAAGCCAAAGTGAAGCTGTAGGTCCTCTTTCTCCTTTCCCTCTAGCCTACTCAATCACCTGAGAAGTACAAGAATCATAAATACTGTCAATTTCTCCAGTAGAATTTCCTTTATGTTTAGTGTTCTGCTCCTGACCATGACCAGCTGTAGAGCAGTCTGACGTTTCTTTCATACCTGGCCCATGAATGATTCTCCATTCAGCTCCTCTTCAGTACATGATTTATTAGACCCTGCTAGATCAAATCTAATGAATATGACTCTGAAAAAAAAAAAAAAATCTTGCTTGAAATGGTCTTCCCAAAAGCTCAGTGGTTTCTGTAGTCATTTGCCATGTGGGAAACATACACTCAGATTTGTCTAAGGGGATATGAACTTTTATTTCCCAAGACACTTTTGTAACCACTGGATTGTCAGATGTCTTTAGGTGAAATACTCATCATAACAGTTTTCTCCACCTCTAATGTCAGCTTCTAATGTCCTTGGGCACTTAGTGTCCTAACCACTAAGTCACACGTATATGAAGTTACGCTTTCTCTGGCTCCAAGAATATATAACCAGTCTACACAGATGGAATCAAAATGTTCCATTGCTTTCTGTCATAACTTGAATAATATGTTTCCTTAGGACGTGATGTGAATTTAAATTATGAATGCCTGAGTTAAAAAAAAAAAAAAAAAAAAAAGGAGAAGAGAAGGCTTGTGTCACTATTGTTTCCTATGGTGTTTTGGAAGTGAGACTTAGCTCAGTTTCTGAGGACTTATGTATCTGAAAAAGGTTCTGAAAATTGCATATTGAAGAGAAATGGCATCTTCTGTCAATAGTGTGCAGTACATAATGAATGCACAGCCTGAAACACTGTCCCATCCCTCAGCATTTCTGTAGGAGATCTTGAAGATTTTGCAATTGGGCCCATGATATTCTTCAAATCAAGCACCTGTCCAAGGAGAGTATTAGATCTCCCAGACAAATATTGTTCGTGCAAATTCATACACAGATGCATTCTCTTTTCTTACAAGAGTTCTTCCTGCATTAAAAATCCCTCATGCAAAGACTGGCTAGAGTGTGATCATAACATTGAAACTGGGTACATTTACTTCAGGTAACAAAAACTGTGCTCTGAGGTATACATAAATTTCCTTTATAAATAGCTGAAAACTCTTCATTCTTAGCCAAATTAAAAAAAAATCAGCAGAAATTAATTATATGGCTCAGATAGGATAAATCAAAGATCTTAATTTTGGATGCACTTTCAAATGACCTCTATATGGGGAAGATTTATGTACAAAGGAACTAGTAAAATTTATCAGGAAAAGCCCCAAATCACTGCACTATGTAATTTATTGGCACTAAGTCCTCTACTGTTATGAAATAAGATGTTGAAGAAATTAAGTCAAGTTGTCATGGAACAAACTTTAGCCAGATTATAAAACCGCAGAACTTCCTCCTCCTTTAGCAGCCTGGTACTCATAATAGAGTTGGCTTTATTTAAACAAAAAATTTTCGAGTGTGAACAATTATGTTGGCAATGTTAAAATGGAAATAAGTGCTGATTTAGAACAATTAATAGCTAATTTCACAAATTGTTTCAGGGGAAACTAGAGGTTACTCTTTTTTGTTGGTTTAGAAGGTATTAGTCAGCTCTTGAGAAGAAACAGTGATCTCAGAGTAAAAGAGGGTTCTCTTCAACACTTGCACTTAATACTGAGCATGTTAGGGGATATGGTTCATACTGTGTGGTTCATCATTCTAGAGTACTTCTGAGTACAAAACCCCTAAATTTTTGAAGGTAAGAAAAAATCTGGACAGTGGAATTTCGAAGGCTTGTGGATATGGTACTTAGGGACATGGTTTAGAGATCAGCTTGGCAGCGCTAGATTAATGGTTGGATTCAATGATCTTAGGGGTCTTTTCCAATCTAATCAACCCCATGATTCTGTGATATGTTATAATCAAAGTTTTTTTATAGGTCTGATTTCTTCATGCCTGGAAAGGAGAAATAGAGCTTCAATTTTGCAAGCATCCCAACTGAAAAATACTTTGAGAAAATGGCAAAAACCTGAACAGGTTTTATCTCTCTAATACCAGTTGAATAAGTACAATTATTCTTGGTTGCTCTCAAACAATTGTTCTGATATTTGACAATCATGGATTAGCTATTACTGAAATACAGAAGAATTTGAAAGTTTTTTTTGTTTGTTTTCCTGCTGAATACCTGGACATTGAAATTTCTCTGAGTTATTTTGCTTTATTTCTCATCCTACTCATTTTAGAGTCAAAACAGTATATTTCATGCTTACTGGTTAAGCATGTCTAAGAGGAACCTGATCCGTGAGATTTAAATGGATTCTTTTGTAGTTTACATTCTCATTTTTTTCTTGCTTTTTACCTAAGCACACTAGTCTTTCACCTCAGGAAACTGAAATTGCCCATGTGGAACAATCCCATATAAAATTTCTCAGTCAGGTGGTTAAGGGCATCTGCTGGTTTTGTTCTGGATGTGCTGTTTCCCCTGAAAATCAAAAATAATTTTACACCTCTACCTTCATCACTCTTTTGCATCACAGACTTAAAGGGTTCCAATTCCACATTACGGGATTGATAGAGTATATATATGTTCATATTGGGAGGTCTTCTAGAACATAAGGTAAACACAAAGTGTCAAAGTAATGCGAAACCCATAACAGTGTTTCAAAAAGCTCACAGATCGGTGACACTATACTGCAGTAGTTATACAATAATTTCTGAAGTTCTTCTCTTCCTTTAGTCAAGTTAAATTCTGTGAGTCACATTAAATTCTGTGTATTTTGTGTATTCACATCTTATGTTTGTGGGCCTCATTTTTTCCATTGCAAATACCTTTTTTACACAGTCTGGATCTCTCAGTTGCAGAAGTGTCATTCCTATTGTGTATTGGTATAACTGAAAGAACATTAGGATTTGTTGTGTAAATGTGAGAACCTGCCATCTGTTTGGCAATGTGAAGATAAAAACTGAGGGAAAACATTAGAGGTGTTAGAATACCTACCAGCTGGAAACTGAGGGAAAACATAGGAAGAAATAAAATATCTGCCTGTTGGAAGAAAGATACAGCTGGTTGCAAAATGCCTGCTCTAAGGGTGCAAATTCAGGCAGCGTGCTGCAGAAAGATATGCTGGGAAATCACTCCTAAAATCAGCCTTCAACTGGAAAATTAGTTGATCTAAAGAAATTGCTGGGGAAGACAATCTTGAAAACATGTTTTTTATTGTGGTGTAGCTACCATTTTCCTAGGGAATTATAAGTCTATGATGTTTATATTCCCAGAAAAAAAAAAAAAAAAGGCAAGAGAAAATGATATTAAGGGAAGGAACAAAATAACTTCAGTAGGAAGAATTACAGGCCCATTGTCAACTCCACAGTGTTCTCTGTGTGGTTTGCTAATTAATAACAAAAAGCAGAGATAAACACTCCTTTGTTCCTGTTTATTTGATGATCTTGATTAATTAAAGTACAAGTTTCCTTTAAAAAGTCAAGACTGCCTTTAATTATATTACTAAGTGTGGCACTTTGTTCTTCAGTAGCATTACACAGTCCATGCAGCCAGTTTTGCTGATGGAAGAGTTTTGAAAAATAAGGCAGGCTGTGTGGACATTTAGTAGCTGACTACAGCAAAATTGGTTAATGACTAGTATCATCTAAATGAGGCAGCAAGCTGAAAGACTCATAATCTCTCCCCATGCACAAATTTTAATTAAATAATTATAATGTCCTTGTTGTAATTATTTATCAGTAACTATGCTCCTGAGTATTGTCTTTTTTACTTTCATCTGTTCTCTCAGCTCAGCTGTACAATGGAAAAATCAGTTTCAAAG
Source organism: Donacobius atricapilla (assembly GCA_013397315.1). Classification (NCBI taxonomy): domain Eukaryota; kingdom Metazoa; phylum Chordata; class Aves; order Passeriformes; family Mimidae; genus Donacobius; species Donacobius atricapilla. The sequence goes on along the minus strand of WBMY01002190.1, from coordinate 1,055,044 downwards.
ATCTGGTATGATTAATTCTTATTACCGAGGGCCCTATTCTGCTGCCATTATTCAATCTGATTAGTACTTTACTGCACAATTAGTCGCATTGAGTTCAATGGTTCTGTGTGTGCTAAGGGACTGCTCAAATGGGTGGCAGAATTGGACCCCAACTAACAACAAATTTGGTACTGATGGTCTAAAAGGATGGATAAGATACCAATTCACATTTTCACCTTCTTGGTGAGAAGCCAGTCAAGAAAAGAGCTAGTCCTGTAAAGGCTTTTTGTGTCTCTGGGGCTCATTCAAACACTTGGTACCTGTTCTTCCACCTGGGACATGGAAAGACAGCTTAGCCACAACAGTCTGTAGCTGCCGCATAAGTACGGTTCCCATACCATTTCCTTTAAGCAGCTAAGCCAGACTCACTCATGTTTAAAATTATAGGTCTTGGCATCTCAGTAGCTACCAATAAGATGCAGTCCTTCAATAAAATTTAAATTATTTTATTGAGCTGTTTTCTTTTAATACGTAAACTGTTTTCACATGTAAGCATGAGAACATGAATACTCAAATCCCAAATACACAGATATCTCCTGTGGTGACACAACAGAGACCAAATAACCAGAATATGATTCAAATTATAAACATTGACCTTGAGTATCTCAAAAATGTCTTCTTAAAACTGACAACAACCTTCAGACACACTGAAACCTGAACATAATAAAGTCATGGGTGCTGCATGAAGGAAAAAAAAAATCAAGAGCTGCAGGGCAACTATTTTTAAATAAAAACAGTCCTTGTGGAATATGTACGGATGATATTTTCTTGAATGGGTAGTGTAGGCATTATGCTAGTATATGCATGTGTTATGTGTCTGTGTTTAGAGATATAAGAAACAGTTCTGGAAATAGGAATTTCTTAGCATTCAAATTTCAAAAAGAAAAAAATATTAAAATACCTTAAACTATATAATTAAATTGCACAATTAAGAAGTGTCATAAACTATTATGAAACCTTATTCGATGGGGTGCAATTATGGCAAAGTAGGAATGGCTTGGTAATCTGGATTTCTCAGAAATGCTGACTAATACAATTGTATGCAGAAATAAAAAAAGAAAGACAACTTTATTCAGGGTATTCTGCAATAGCTAATTTTATAAAAAAGATGGGGTTTACTTCTTTTAATGCAATCTCTGTTAAAAATTCAGAATTTCTCTCTGGAAACCTATTAGACTTGAAGACAGTACTGGCTGTATACAGGGCCCACTCAGATCACTTCTTTTGACAAAGGATTTAAAAGTTACCATAGAACATGGTATGAACAAATGCAGTAAATATTTGTCTCTTAAGCCATAATACACAAACTCAAGAGGATAGAGTTGATTTGTTGAGCTGTGCAAAAGAATTAGTTAGGAAAGGGAAAACAAGAAGGTTAATCAAATGGAGACATGACTTGTGCACTTAGACAAAGCCAGATTTCACAGAGTACTCAGCAGGTAATACTTGGATCCCAATGGGATCCAGCACATATCCTAAAGCTGATGCATCTTCCTGGATAGTGTGGACAAAGAAGATCCTTTTATTCTGAGTATTGATTGTGTTTTCAGTCCCAAAAATTCATCCTAGTAGTGACCCAAATAAAAACCGTCATGGAGGGCAGTGTCCCATAGTATCTGCCCGGTTTTCTGCTTAACACTCCTATTAAGAAAGTTACACAAAAGGAACTATGGATATCAACCTTCTTTTAAACAGCTGGACTGCTCATGAGAAAAAAAAAAATCATCTTTTGATACACTGAATTATAATTTTTGATGACAAATGTTTTAAAAAGGCTAATAGTCAAAACACATTAAAACAAACAGTAAGAAATTCTTTAACTGTATGAGGAAAAATAGGCTAAATAATGCCTGGGTCAAATGGACCACTAAAGTTGTAATTAAAACCAATGAAGAGATTGTGGAGAAATTGCATGAATTCTTTGTAAACACTCTTCACTAATGAGTATGAGGCCGACATTTCTAACTCAAGGTTAATTTTTACAGATGAGGCATTGTCAGAGAAAGTGGCCTCTGAATATGAGACATTTTAGCGACTAGATAAAGTTAATGGTAGAAAATCCCTGGGGGTGGATAATATTCATTTGAGAGTTTTAAAAAGGCAAAACAAAAAGTAGCTGAACTACTAGCTAAAATAGGCAATATACCTCTATAAGCAGGAGCCATTCCTGAGGATTGATTTTTATCTAAGGGAAGAAAGAACAAAGGATGACCTTGGGAATTACAGAAAAAGGAACAATGCTTTATAACCACTGAAATTGTCCAAAACCATTTTCATATCCAGCCATTAAAAAACCTTTTTAAAACTACCTAGGAATTAGTGCTATAAATGTCTGGTACGTTTTTTTTCATGGATCTTTACATTTTCTCTGTGTGTAATTTTTATTTTTTTCAACCTCACAAAAATTCAGGAAGGAAACCACTGATATTTCGAGAGGAATGCAATTAGGTATAATTTATGTTGACTTGCAAATCCTTCTAACAGTGTCCTTTGCCAAGGACTGTTGGCAAATATTAATGATAGCACATTGAGAACAAAAAATTCTGTCATGTGCCAAAACCAGTTTGGTGCAAGGGATAAGGTTTGTTAGTCATCATCAGCCAGCTTATCTGAGTTATTCAGGATTTAACATGCTTTAAATTTACACGTTCTGCAGGAAGGATAGTAATTTTTTTCCACACAAATTCTTGTTTTGCCAGGAGAGCATATCACTTAAAAACCCCCCAAACCATCAGCAACACCTGCAGCCATCTTTGGGAGAACCCAGCACTTCCCAGGTGAACCCCTGAGCTGTGGAGTGTATGCCTTTCTGGAGAGCACCAGATGAATACTCACTCCTCCTCACATCCAGTGGGATGTACTGCACTGAAGGGAAACAGAGCTGTGGGCTCAGATTTTAAAAGTAAACTGCAACCTGCAGGAACACAACTACTGAAGGATGGCAACGGCCAGGTTTTTGAAAAATTTGGGTGGAGATAGGTTTGTCCCAAAAAAGAAAGCAAAAATACCAGCAAACATCTTCAAGCCAAACATTCAAGATTTTCTTGTGCTTTACCTCATTGTTGAAGTTAGCTAAAGATTCTCACTCTGGCTTTTTCATGAAAGAAATAACCCTTTTAGGGGGGATATTTACTTTGCTAGTGATATTATATTGCCGGAAGAATAGAGCAGAAATAAAGATCGTGAAAATAATGATGAATAATGGAGACAGGTTTATTCCATGGCACATTAAATTATTAGGAATAATATGCAAAACTGTACACAGTGAATTACAGGATAAAAAAATATTTCAAAAATATTTTTCCATTCCAAGCTCTCTCATAACATATGGTCACCTGTGAAAGGAGTAGATTGATCCTGAAAAGTGATTTGCTGCTAAATCCAGCATTTTCTATGATTTTGTTTCCATTAGCAGAAGGATAAGTTATGGCAGGTGGTAAATTGCTTTCTGTAATCACAGTTAAGTCTGTGATAGTGTTTAGCAAAACAGTAGCTATAGTTCCCACTGATTATTGACAACAGTGAGGGTAGAACAACAAAACTTTTGACATCATAACAGCCTCAATGCTAGTTTGAATTTTTATAGCTTTTACTAGTCTTTAGAAAGAAGAATTGTGGCTTTGTTACATTTATGGACTATTCTTGTTGCTAAGATATCAAAGTATAAGTAACTAAGCTTTGATGTTTTCTTGTACTTGTATAGCTGAGGTGTTCCTACTTTCAAAGAGAGGAGACAATAGTAAATTAAATTAGTTCTTAATATAACCACACCATGCTAAGGCTTTTGTCAGCTTAATTGTGTTTATTAAAAGTATGATTTCTTCATGTTGTAACCAAATAGACCAGTGAAACTTTCTAGGGCACTGTAGACCAAGCCAGAGTGACTTTTTCATTTACATGTTAATGGAGTCTGCTCTAGCAGAGTTAATTGAAGAACGTGCATAAAGATTTGTTTGCTCTGCGGACAGATGCAATGGAAAAATCTGTTTAAAGCTGTACACTAGGGTATGAATATTGATGTGAATGGGAAAGTAAATTATTACAGGAAAGTAATCTTTATCACATACACAATATAGTTTGAATTCCATGGAGGGAAAGATGTATATGCGGTTTCATACATGCCTTAATTTCAAATAAGAGACGGTAGTGATTAAGAAAGTCATATACTCTTTGTTTCCCCTATTGTGCTTCCTGCAGTATTTCTATATTTCTAGTTCCAAATGGCAGAGTCTCAACTGTCAAGTTGGACAACCTCAGGGGTGTGTGTAGTATGTCTTTGAAACCTCTCTGAATATGTCAGCTTGACCTATGTCTTTCCTTTTTCCTTCCATTTTCTCCATGTCTTCTTTGGAAGCCATGTGAAAACAGTTTCTTTAAGGAACCATAAGAAAGCAAGTTTAGTAACAGATTTTCTGGAGGTGTGAGGGTGTTTTCCTGCCATCTCATTGGCCACAGCCCACCAGGAGATAGATGTGCCTTGAGCAGCCTTTTCCTACAAAGGAAAATGAAGGACCATAGGCTGGGCCTGCATGAATTTGAAGCTGGTAGGAAAACTGTGGGTATTCACCCATTTGAGTGCATGGAGCTAGGAGAAAAAGATGACTAAGTTATTTAAATGAAGAAAAGGGATCCAGACAAAAAAAAGGACACAACTGAGCAACCAACCAAATGAAACCCCAATTTGTGAATGCGGTTTAGGCTGTTGTATTTTGAGACAATTCCTTTCAGTGAGACTGCTTTTGACTCTGCACAGCTCAGAACACAATTCACTTGAGAAAACATAAGAGTGACTGCCTGCTCAGAGGTCCTTTGATTCCAGCTGTCATTGCAAGAGGGCACTGATATCTTTCATATATCCTGTGTTATATCTGGCACCCTCATATAGAAATCTGAGGTACTTTGGAACATCTAAAATGGCACTAGACACCTATGTTTAAGAAATGAGCTGAGCTTTCAGGACAGGATTTGGTCTGGGATTAAGACACCTGGATGTAGACATCTACATGTAGCTGTTGGCGCATGACCTGAATACCTAAATCCCAGCAAAAGGTCATAAAATAAGTTGCCGAAATATAGTTCAATTTGAGATACTCTTAGGCTTATCTGAGACATCCATGTGGAGTTGGCAGAAGTGATAGTCAGAAGTCTGAGACTTTCAGGAGTGGAAGATGGAGGCCAGGTAAGTCTCCTTATGCATTGGAAATCCCAACATCCAAGATTGTTTAGTCAGCTAAACAGTGATTGCTATTTGTTATTCAGTAAATACAGAAATAATACGGTTTTCCTAAAATATAATTCCAATGTTTTCCCAGAAAATAGCAAATTATACTAGCAAAAAAAAAGCAAATAGCAAATCATATCATTTTGATGTTCTTATGTTTTCTCACTGCTCATAAATGCAGTGTGGCTAATCACGGTGTTGCCAAAGATATGTTCAGGAAAAAAAAGAAGATATTTTTGGCATTGTTACAGAGATGGAACCAGAACTGCAATGCCATAACTTGTTGGGGCAAATTTCAGGCCCACTGTTTCCATGAACTCCTAAAAAACCGGTAAGTGATCAAAAAATAATTCTGTTCCTTGTTTTGTTGCAAGGGCAACACAAAATAGCAAAACATACAAGTGTCACAGCAAAGCCACATCTCATGAGAATTCCCCTGGGAAGAATTAAAACGGAGAAAATGTTTGTGCCACTCTTGAGCCACTTCTGCAGTAACCTGTGTCCCCTTTGTCCCTGGTCCCAGCCATATGCTCCTGCTACTTCCTGGCACTTTCTTTGGGACTTATCTGATCCCACGGAAACTAGATTTAAGGGGTTAAAATGACAGAAAACTAACATTTGCAAAGAGATGATCGGACATTTTTCTGCCAGTTTATTGAGTTGAGCCAGTTCACTCCAGAGGTGGGCATGTGCCAAAGCCAGCACAAATGGAGAAAACTGAAACAATGGTAAAAATGAGACACATTTCATAGCAGCCTGCTTTTAGTGGACTAAAGTGTCACGTATAACCGTAGTCTCAGATGCATGGGTCTGTTGTTTTTAAAGCATTCTGATACCTTGCAACAGTCACAATATGCTTTTAGGTTATCTTTTCCAGTGGGAAAATGCTTTTAATAATAGAAATTTTCATGCTATTTGTTTACCTCTTACAGATTTCTAATGTATGGTGCTTTATGAAAGCTGATGAAAACCCTGAGTCATAGGAGTGCCACACTCGTCAGACTACACTATCAGGTGAGGGATAGACGAGATGGGGAGCCTCACAGCATGACAAGCCCAAATCCCAAGCTCTGCAGTGTGCCCTTTTTAATGGAGCTCCCTCATCCTGGCTTGGAGGTATGTGGAGTGTGACTGTCACAAGCTGGCTTTTATTTTGAGCAGCTGAAAGCAGCAAACCCTGTACACAAGTAAGCAGATAGGGTTTCACGTGCGTAATGAGGCTATGTGCATGTGGGGAGGGTGTCCTGTTCATCACGCTGCATCTTCACACTAATGTGTAATTTTACTTCACATTTGTTGCAGTTTGCACTACTGGTAAGTTTTTACCTTATAAATTCTCTTTCACATGTTTATTTCTTTAGCACACAGATCTAATAATACTGAGTCAACAGGCTTGGAGCTGCAAATCTAGTCCTGTCAGATATGATGTTCTACAAATAGGGTGTCTAGTTTCTTTAGACAGGAGCTGGATTTGTCGGATACCAGCAGTTTGGTTACTTTATGCAGCTGAAAGAAATTGGAAACAGTAAGTTGCCTTTAATTTAGGACAAACAAAGATTAAAGCAGCAAAAAGGAGGAAAGAAACAGGACTGGAGGTCATATTATACCTAAGATTTTTAATAGTATCACTCTGATGTAAATTTAGGTCTGTAATGAAAGTATACCAACCCTGGCTTTGCTGTCCCCATAAATGCTATGGCTGCACTGGGGTCTTTTGGGTATCCCCCACTAATTCTGCTGCTTCAGGCACGTTGATCAACTGTTTGTGAAGAGAGACTACAGGGAACAGCCCCTAAACTTAGATCCTATGCATCACACCTCAGTTTCATGCCTTAGGTAGTTTTAAACAGATGATGTAAAACCCCTCTTTTCTATGTAAGTCAGTCAGTGGACCATGTGAAAACACACACACTAACAGACTCTACAAAACTGCAAGAGAGAACTTCGGGTCACTGCATACCATGCTGTTTCCAGCATTTGCATCTAAACAACAGGCACTTTGATGACACAGACTTAGGAGAAATGCACTTATTTCACTGGACTACATAAAACTGATGAAAAGAAATTAGCAGTAAAGAGTTTCCAGATCAGGGTTTGGCCTCTTGAGGGTAACAAAGTAGATTCTGAAAGATACAGAACAGCATTTCAGCAATTGGGTACCATGCTTTGCTAGGTTACTTAAGACATTACCAGTAATGTATTGCTTAGTTGTACCCATGTACACCATTAAAGTTATTCCAGTGTGGCATAGAGCGAGCAAGTTGAGGTCAAAATATGCCAGCTGGAGAATAAGAGGGAAAAATGTTCCTTCAATTTCTGCTTAATGTTCTGATAAAAATAAAGAAGATACTCACTGGCACTGTGGATATGTTTACTTACACTACATTATGACTACTCTTTCTGACTTACACTGGTTCCAACAATATCTCTTGCCATTTCCCATCCTTGGATTTCTCACATATTTTCCAGGACAGAGCAGTTTATGTCCATCATGTTTCTTTTGCAGGAAAAAAGAAGGAAAAAAAATAACATGAACTGTAGCAAGATGTTACTGTAGTTGTTTTGGGGTTTTATTTTTACAATAAAACTGTGTTAAAAGGAAAAAATTATATAAACACATAAGCTGCATTTGGAAATGGTATACATAAAAATTTTATGGAGACAAAACCCTATAGGGTTCTTTTGGAGCTAATTATTCCAATATGCAAATTAAAATTGTTCATTATTCATTTTTGACAAATAATTTTCATTTGCTTTGGTGTTCTTATAATAAAAATCTGCCAACAGGGTTTCCTCTTAACTCATCTAAGGAAGCCTGTGAAGAACACTCCATATTTAACTCTCTTTTAGATCACTGTGGCTTGAGAATACTTTTAATCTCTTTTCCATTTATAACTGTACTGCTTGACCTTTTTGCAGCAAGGTGTCTTGTATATAAAATGTCAAAGAGAGGATTATAGACATGGGACAAAGATATAGTTTAATTAAAAAAAGTCCTGTGAGACTGAAAAAGGTTACTGGCCCAGATCACAAATATTTAATGCCAGATTACTATTTATGATGTTAAAATAACAAAAAAGGGTTTATGGGTAACTTGTAATTGACCAACCTTTACAGGTGCATATGATAATATTAAGCTTCAAGTAATAACTTTCATATTAGCTTGGAAATTAGTTTTAAAAATTTAAGAAATATTTCCTTAATGTTTTCTATGTATTGTAGAACTATCTTTACAACATGAAATAGGTTAATGGTTGAAAGTCTGTTTCTAATTCAAAATGGTTCTGTAGGAAAGCATAAAATAAAGTGTGAATTTTTGAAATTTATTTGCACGTTCATTATTTTCTGTCTCTGACATTTAAGCTTGAATAGCAACACGGGTTCCATACTGAATGAATGATTGAGAAAGACTAGATTTTGTTGCTGACTTTCCCCACAGAAACTGTGAATACATTTACAAGCTGAATGGTCCTACCAGGTTTCTCCACTTCTGTTCACTGTGTGTGATAATGAGATGGAACTATTGTTTTTGTACATAAAGAAAGGGAAGGCCATGCACAAGTATTCCCATGAAGAACTAAATTTACCAGTTAGTTTGTGAATCAAAATGACTTCATGATGGTACTGACTGTGTTTTGGCTCAAGATTAGTTGTTAACAAATCAGTGATTCAGCAATGGAGAAACAAGGAAATCTGAAGCCCAGTTTAAAGAGTAGAACAGCCATAGGTCTCCTTGCCTTTCACTGATAGACTCATGGAGGCATCAGAGGAAAACTGGCACACCATTTGTGCAACTACTTCAGTAAAGCTGCAGTAAATGCGTTGTGTAGTGATAGCTTGATTTTTATTTTTTTAATATAAAATAATTTTTTGTGATTTTTGGTTAAACTTATTATATAAACGTCAGTAAAAAAGCATAAACAAAGTATAATACAGAAATTTCCTGGTTCTAAATATTTTTAGGGGAAAGTGAGGAAAAGGGTAAGATGAAAAAAATCCTCCTGCATAGCAGTGGTAATAAGAATCTGCTATAAATATCCGTGGTTGGGTTTGAATCTGAGCAGAAGTATTAAGGATATTATTAGAGAGAAATGCTGCCAGAATTCCCATGAGAAGTCCCATGTCACTATGGGCCACTCTGGAATTTCTAGTCTGAATGGCGAAAAAAATCCTGCTAGTAAAAGCACTGTTTAGTTATATTCTATTATGCCAGCTAGCACACTTCAAAAATTATGATAATATAGCAAGTGCACATGAAGAGAAGGTTGGTAATGAGGATGAGGATTTGGAGAGCAGATTGCCTAAAACATGATGCCGGTATTTACTCAACACCCCGTTGGGTGAAGGTATATTATAATTTTTATCTTACAGTTCTGAAGAGCTGATAAATGAAAAAGTAGTTATTCTAAATAAACCTGTGTGGGTACTGCCCGCTTGGAGAGCAGCACATACAGCACAGATGGGATGATCCATCCCTGGAAGTGTCCAAGGCCAGGTTGGATGGGGCCCTGTACAACCTGATCTGGTGGGTGGCATCCCTGTCCAAGGCAAGAGGGATGGACCTAGATGAACATAATGGTCTCTTCCAACCCCAACCATTCTATGATTCTATGATTTTAGAAAAAAAACCCCAACTGAATACCTGAAGTAACTGTAGCCTGATCTTAAGATTACACAGCAGTACCACAGTAAATAGATGTTAATAATTAAAGGCTTGTAAGTAAACAGAAAATGTAGTATGATGCAATATGTGCTTTCCAGGATCATCTCTGTGTATTTTACTTTTATCAGAACAAAAAAAATTATTAACAAAAGAAACATGATGGATATCATCTAAGAGGAGGTAATAAATTAGGCACTGTGTCATGTAGAAATTGATAGATAAGTTACAGAAGATGGGCATTACCAAAGCAATAAAGAAGACAGGGAAATGACTGGGATGTTCTTGGGTCATTGTTAACACACTCATGAAAGACGAGTTAAGAAAATTCTGCTTTTGAATTCCTCCAGGTCACACTAACAAGTTGTGATTGATCTTCAGTGTAGAAAACCAGACTAACATACATTAAAACAATGAAACCACACACAGTTTTCAAAGTAAATAATACAAGATATGAAGTAATTTGCTTGAAGGTCAGTGACAGCAGTTCCTTCTTCACTCTGCTGCCCTTCTGCTTCTCAGAACTCTAAGGCTCTTGGGTGCCCTGGAGCAGAGACCTCCAATATCTACCGGTGTTTTAAGTGTCCATGTAAAAAAGCTATTAACTAGCAAAGACCTCAGCTGAATTCCTAGACACCGTATTACCAAGTTCCTGTCATTTCCTGTGGGTGAATGAATATTGATTAAAACCAGCATTTTCTGCTGGGTGGTTCACACAACTCCTACCCTGCTTATTGGCAGTGGGTTATTTCACTTTTCCCAGCTTACCTCTCCCATGTGCCATACAAACCTGGAGCCTAATCAACCACTACGGTGCAGGGCTTATATAGGCTGAGCATTGCGACGCCCGGTGCTGTGGCTCCTTTGTCCTCTTGTGGAGCTAATCCTCAGCACCTGTACATTATATAAAGATGAGGACAAATCAAATACTTATTTAATTACAACACATGCCCATAATTTCAAACAGCATAGGCTGTAGGCTGTTAGTGTTCAGTCCAAGGTTTGGAGTGCAGTTAATTATGGACCTCAAAACCAACGCCATGGATTTTTACATTCAGAAATAAGTGGTATGTGTGCAACTTTTAATAAATATTTTGTGGAAGTAGAACTCACTGGTATAACCATTTATTTTTCTTGATCACAGATCTGTATTAAAACATATGAACCCTCTCATTTTCAACATGCATAATAACAGTCATATAACTTGACCCTTCCCTCATCCTGGTGTACACCTTCTCTTTCTTCTGAAAGAATATGAAGTTTTCAGATTATGAAGAGGAAATACATTTAGCAACATCAGCTGCTGCGATCCTGTGGATTTTGTCAAATGCCACCTATGCCACCAGATTTACACTTCAGATTTCTCATCTGTGTCATTGTTGCCATCTAGCCATTTCCCATCCTGTGAAACATAATGGACTGACCCTGCAAATCCAGCAGGGCCAGACCTCATGTTGACTTCACTGGCTCCAGCCTTTTTCATCAATTGATCTGAAAGGCAATAACAGAAGGGATCATTGTGTTCTGACATCATTATCCTTAGGCGTGGAGTTCAGATTTTGCCAATTTCCACTAGACTCCAATAGAACATAAGCAAGGGTCTCCCATAGTATGTCAGCAAAAATTGCTCCCAAACACATACACTTTTTTTTCCTAGAGTGGTGTTTTTCAGACACAGGGCCATGACTCTTGTCTAGGTGTGCAGAGAATGACAGAGATCTCCTTCAGTACCCTCCTTTCTGATAGTCTTTTTCAATTCTTACTCTGCTGGGCAAGACTTTAAAAACATGACTTTAAAAACATGGCTTTATAAATCACCTATAAGCAGAATTTGGTGCAGTGATGCCCATTTGAATCCCCATTTTCAGGGCCTGAAAAATTGGTCTTAAATTGAGAAGCAGATTGTTCATTCTGTGCAAGAAGTGCCCTGAGCACCTTCCTTACGTAGCAGAGCGCTTAGTTGGGGTCAATATACACACAGGGTACTGTTTCACATAACAGTTAAAATAAACTAAGGGCTTGCTTCCAGTAAAAGCAGGACGTGTCAGTCCCTTTCCCACCTACTTTGCTCCTTCCTCTTCTGTGTCTGCTCCCAGATGCTTGATGTTTTCTTCCTTTGCACCACTCTGGCACTCATCTGATCACACAATAAACTGGGTCAATATGCTAACCTTGCAAAAATTAATATTTTTGAGTCATTTTTGCTAGGTTGTTTTGTTTTGTTTTTCACTCTGCAGCTTTAATGAATTAAACTGGCCTCTTCAGCCATCCACTGAGCATTGGTTTGGTGTGGTAGCAGGCCCCATCTGGACTTCAGTCCACAGTGTGTGTGCAGGGAAAGCAGGGGTGCAGTGCAGGGCAATGGGACCCCACCGAGGTAACAAGGAGCCAGTACCTCTGTCACCACCGCCCCCATGTATGAAGCTGAAGGCAAAACTTCTGGAGTATTAGACATAATCTTCAGTTCAGCTTCTATTCTCTTCTCCCCTTGAATTCCTCCTGAACTTGTTGAATCCTCCATTTTCTGGTTTCAGGAGAGGCATTACAACTGAATATGCAGAATGTACACTTGAAAAGACGCACAAGGGAACATCATAGACCCTCTGCCCTTTGTGCATTTCTAAGGTGGTCATGACTGTATCCCAGACCCTAGAAGCCATACCATGTAACAGACTTAGACAACAAGTTACCTATAACTCCAAAGCAGGCCAGCACTTTGTGCAGTTCAAAATTTGATCTGCAAATTTTAAAACTGAAGACCTTTTCAGGCATGTTCACATTTCCTGAGCAAAACTCATTTAAATTCTCAGGGTTAATCTTAAACTGAAAGCCAGCTCACTTGATTTGTTATGTGCCCAGTAGCTATTGACAAAGATATTACTAACTGTTCTAGTCCTTTTTTTACCCAGAGAAATCTTCCTTATCTTCTTCTGTCTTTCAGAAGTACTATTTTCCATAATCCATCAGATTTCATATTATCAGGTTGTTTGAAGATGTATGTTCAGATTTCTTTGCTTGCTTAGCAGTATGTAAACACTGGAGACCTCAGTTAGATTTATATGACAAAGGAAGTGACAGGATCTCTTTGACAAAGCTAAGCAAGAAGTCTAAAGTGTTAGACTTCTGGAAGCTGTACGTTGAAATTAGTGGTTAGGACTTGTCCTCCACCAGTGACACAGCAGATACCCAGTGTAATTTACCCCTATAAGCCAGTGAGTAAAATCAGGGAGTTCCTGTGAGCACTAAGGTATTTGCCCTGTTCAAAAGCTAAAATTGGTATCTATCAACAACTTTGCCCCATATTTGAGAGCTGCCCTGACTTCTCTGTGGGACAACATCCTGTCATAGAAGACAGGGCTAAAATTGGTACCTCATTAGGTCCTTATACATATATACATAACATAAAAAATAATTATGGATAAGATGTTATTATAAATATTTGCAAGTTCAGTTGTTCATTGGAAGTTTCAGATTTTTAAATAAATAATTAGGGAGTAGACACAGGTATGGTCTTTTACTGAGGATAAGATCATAATTTGCCACATCTCACAGTTACCAGTTCTACAGTTTTTGCAGTGGCATATCTTCTCTTGGTTGGAGTTTCGTCTTGAAGAACTTTTTTACAGACCATGTGAGAAAAACTGCCTTACCTGCATGTCACTAAAGTCTGTGCTCTTGAGTGCTCTAGGTTTACTGACAGCAGTATTGCAGATAAACAGTAGAATGTCCACAGTGTGGTTTTATGGCAAGTACTATGGCCATATGTGTTGTCATTGCCATACAGCTACTACACACAGCTCCTTCAAATCAAGCCATCCAACTGTTTGTTCAACATCACCTGCTGCTGTGGTGGAAGTTTTCTAATAGCATTAGCAATTTCTTACTAAATAAACTGAAAACAGACCTTAAAATGTACTATTTTCCAGTTTGGTTTAGAAACCCATATGATCATCTGCTCTTCAGCGCCACTGAAGTCTTTTATGATGTAGCAATATGTTTTATAATATAAGTAAATACATGTGAAAATATGTGAACAATTTATAGCATCAAAACCCTATTTATCATAACATTGCTTAATCTCAGAAGACTTAATTTTTTTGATGTTATCTTGAAAACCATCATCAGGAATCATAGGTTCTAGGTTGTGGAATTCCAGGAACCATGGAAAATGCAAGAAAGAGTAAGCAAATTACTCTCAACTTCTGGTATGCTCCAAGTTCACCAGATGGGTCTGCCTGTTCAAAGAAGCTTAAAAAGGGTCAGATTTGGCCAGCTGGGAATCCCTGCTACACTGTCCATACGGTTTAACAGGTGGAAGGGTTGCTCAGTTCTTTACTCTTCTGCTAGGAAGTGGGCGATGCTTGGAGGTATCCAAGGGGTGCCCACTGGGCTGGACCACTTCCAGCACTCTGAAACTGCAACAAATAGGGTAAGGAAGAGACATTTACAAAATCAATCTTTAACCCCCGTGCAGTGGAGAGAAATAGCTTCCTTCAGGGAACATAGAGAGCAGCTGAACTGGGCTCCTGCTTTCAATCTCTTTTCAGTGACTCTGCTGGGATCTCAGGGAGATAGTTTAACTGGTCCTCTCTGATACACTGTTATAAATAACGATAAAAATCATACTTATTTGCTCCATAATTTAATATGAAATTTTCTACCAAAATGCATAAAATTCATAATCACCATTGTAGTTCTATTTTTATGATTCGTGCCCCATTCACTCATGGAGAAGGAGAGGGAGAGAGACAAATGGAAATTAAGTTAATACTGAGGAAATGTGTCAAGTCCTTGGAAGTTTTCAAGGTCAACAACATGACAAAGTGTGGAGGAAATCTAACAATTTAAAGTTAAAATATTTAGCAAGTAAAATGACCACACATTTATGACAACTCAGGTAGAAGAATATGGCTTTGCATTTGCCCTACTTCTGTTCACATTTCCTGTCATTTTAGTTTGCTGTTCTTAATAATAAGAGATTATTGAAGCAAATAAGCAACATAAATTTACACCTCCATCTATGGCAGGCAACAACGGCTATGCAACTGAAGGGAGTGTTCTCACTCCACGCATTCGAGAACCGTATTTCCAGAGAAGTCTCTCAGGACTCATCACTACTCTTCAAACTGAGAGAAAATTACAGGCAAACATTCACTGTCAGGTGAATAGCAACAAAAAGCTTTATAAATGAGGGTTTCCTTAGCCCAGGAATATTTACAATTTCACATTTCTCTAAAGGACCTTTACAACATATCATAGTACACTTGTGATATTTATAATATTGCAACCAAGGAACTTTAGGCTGTAGTACAATGCTGTTATAGTTTTAACAAGGTTATAAGTCCAATGAGATATATTTTAAACCCATTTAAAAAGTAATGCATGACCATTTTTAGCACATTTTCCATCCACTTTAAAAGAAATTTAAAAAATCGGGATATTAGATTCCTTTGGATGCAATTTTGCATGTCTGTTCTGAGGGAAATTTTTAAATTTTCAAAGCTTTCATGTAAAGCCTGATCTACAGGAACTCTATCCCCCCAGAAAATAGTAAAGCACGTGTCTCTGGTGCCACTTATTTTTCTCTCACTTGAAAATACAGCAGCTGTCTGCCATAACAGTTACAAAGTTGTCAGGTTATGTAAACTGGGAAAAATCCAAAGAAGTTGGTATTAAAAGGGATGCCTCTGAGAATTCGAGCTGCTCATTCTGTCTCCCTTGTTTTTTGGGCTCTTGCTGCACAGTAAGGACTTGAGAAGCACTGGTCTCCAGTTGTAGAGGTGGTACAAAAGTCTCCTCAGATAGGTAGGAATGACATTGCTCTCTGTGTAGCCCTTGGAAACCCATGGTTTCCTTAGGCTAAAGGCTCACTAGCTTTTCCTGGTCCTTAGCAAGCTCCAAAATGTGGTTGTAGGACATGAAAAAAGCAATTACTCCAAATATTTTCAGAAGGCAAAGAGTATAGAGAAGGCTTTATTGTCTAATTCTTACTACCTTTTATAAGGTGTTCTGATACAGGCTTCACACGACTGGTGAATAGGAATGACACCTCTTTAATCCTATTGGTTAAATTACAGAAACAGAACTAGAAAGACAAATATCACTTGGAGAAAGATTGTTTTGAGAATGAACAGTTGTTTACTAAGATTGTTTTGAGAAGAAGCTTTCTCAAGATATTTTTCCTTTGGAAAAAGTTAGCATCTGCTAGCAGGCTAAAATCTCTCAGACTCAAAAATATCAGGCCCACAACAAAACAAGCCTCTAGAGAACAAGGTAGCTTTAGATTGAAATGTTGCCTGCATTTCAAAAGAGGTTTACCAAATATACATGCCCCTATATAGTTAATCTTATTTAAAAGTAATTTTTCAGGAAGAAAATTCTGAAGGTGTTAACTGTCTCTCTTCAGACCTGACATTGCATTTGGTTGGGCTCCACTGAGAGACTGAGCAGTCAGGGATAAAAATAAACCATTGGTTCATGTCATTCATGCTCACAGAGAAAGATTCAGGACATGCTGACTAAGCAGTGTTTGACCAATTAAAGTGGTCCTTTCGTGGTTTGTTTTATGAACTACTCCACTGATAATGACTATGACTATTGAGTGTCTAAAGTTGCAGTGGTTTAGATCTCGGCTAATATTCCTACATTATCTGTCCTTTGTGCCTATCAAGGTTTTTATTCCTTTTAACCTCTAGGGAACACAAAGAACTGTTCTAGTTCCAATAATATTTAACTTTATATGATTCCCAGGGTAATTTTTAATAAGCTCTTCTACCATACCTAGAGCAGGGAATAAATGTGTTTACATTGTTGATATACTTTGCTGTTGGACTGTGATCAGGTGCTCATGCCAGTTTCATTAACTGTTTTGGTAGTTGTTTATGCAAATGATAAAAAACCGCAGCTAATTCATTTTCAGGGTCTAGCAGCAGTGGTAGGAATTGATTTTTAGGGCCTTATTTTACATCTGCTGGAAAGACAGAAAACATGGTGGCACACCATGGCTCATGCAGTTCAAGCACGTTCTAACAGTCCTTTAGGGTGAATTTTTACCATTGTCTCCCTCTCACCATGTTTGGTCTGCAGGGAAAAAACAGGAGCATTGTGAATTGGTGATAACTACATGGAGTCGTGTTACCAGACTAGCTCTTGCATATCCATGTTAGCAATGATGAAGAGGCATGGCGCTCTCTAGGCCAATGGCTATTTTAATTTCTGGCTCTAACTAACCCAGTGGAGCAGGAGTTAACACCAGAGCTATGGAGGGGAGATTTGAGGTGCTCCTACCATGATGTGTGTTAGAAAATACAGAGCCTCTGAGTTTGATTACTCCTATTGTCTCTTTAGAAACCATCTCCTCTAGGCTGCCTTTTCAGACAGACACCTTCTGAACAGAGAAGGCTCAGATTGTGTTCATAACACCCAGTAACAGCATGGACTGAAGGGATAGCTGAGTTGGAACTGTAAAGTGCGCATGACAAAAAAATTCTAGACTAGTTTGCAATTTTTCTCCTCCTCTCCCAGAGGAGCTGCAGCCAGATGGGATTCACATGGTGCTAGCTTAAGCATTAACATGCTTACTACCCCAAAGCAGACACCCAGAAAGACAGACTGCTTCCTGGACAGGAAGCCACCAGTCAGACAAGAGAAGTTGTAATAATCTGTTCTTTGGTCTTTCTGAGGTCTCCAAGATTTCTACTGCTTTCTAGCTTGGATCATAGTTTAAATAATAATAGCATTTTCTCTTGAGTCCTTCAGTTACTAACTTCTAGAATTTTAACAATTTCATTTCTATCAGTGGGGTTTTTTATATAGTTCACAGTTTGGCATATAAAATACCTCCTAGCTCAACATTTTTTAAAGAACAAGTAGGCCAACGTCACACGCTTGTGAATATAAAAATGGATGGTTGTTCATAGACATGTACAGCTCAGGGTGTTATCTCTTCTACCCAGTGGAGATTTTCACTCAAGTTCAGGAAACTTCTAGGTTGACCATTTTTTTCATAAATAAGAGCACTGCTGATGTTGATGTTCTTCCCCCCCTTCTGTTCAGTCCTGGATGCCCATTTGGAGTCCTCAGGCAAGAATAGCTAAGATATGGTTGATGTGGCCAAATTTAGGGACCTAAGAGTCAGGGTCAGATGGGTTAAGGCAGGCACTGGTGGCAAAGTGAGGAGTACTGGAGGGATTCTGTGTGTATAGTCTTCAGGAGATGACCATACCATGTTCACGTGTTTCATATTATGGGGCAGATTCACACTGTTGGGGAGATTCATATATACAGGACAGAACTGGTGATTTGCTTTTGTTTCACAAAGGTAGTCGGTTGCAGTGGTCTGTTCATCAGATGTATTTTAGACACCACATAAAAGATCAAATTTTCCTACAATAGCTTCTACTTTTTATGTGGGAATGGCTGGCATGATCACTGTCTCTGTGCCATCTATCTATCTATCTTTGTTTCTGCTTAGTATTTGAAATCAAATAGCTTATTGACCACTTCCGTCAGGTCTTTTCTTTTGGGGATGAAATAACCGAACCTTTCTCATAGAAGGTCCCTGCCATGGGAATTATCATCTCCTCTGATTTGTACCTCTTATCTGTAGCTCAGATAAAAGTCACATTTACTTACTCTAGGCCTTCCTTAGAGCTAGCCTGGGCAAACAGCCATAGAAGAAAGAAATATAGGACCAGATTGGTTTGGTTTGTGCCAGCTTTTGATAGAGGTTATTCTGGAGTCTTGATAACTGCAGAAGTCATAAAGCGTGCAATAGTCAGTGTGATACTAAAAACCAAAATTGATAGCCTATTTTTAGGGACAGTTTGAAGTTCACTTCAGGACAAAAAAGAGCTGGCGATCACTCTACAGCAACAAATGCCACATGATTGCGTCAGTTGCATAAAAGCTTTCAAGTGTAAATCTCTTTAAAGACTTTCCATAAGAGGAAAATGTCATTTGGGAAACCTGGTCAAGTGACAGGGACAACCCTGTGGAATGTAGTCACAGACTTCATTTGGTGAGCTGGATGGCTTCCCAGCTATCAGCAATTCCACTGTTGCCTGAGACAAAAACCGAAAGACCGAAGTTGCTATATTTGCTATAAGCCAAATGTTTTCTGAGCCATTAGAGCAACAAGGGGGTCTTTAAAGGGTTGTTTCTGAAGCTCCTAGACAAATAAAAAGCTTGAGATTCACCCAGAAGTTCCAACTCCAGAGTTCCACCTCCACTTTCCAGGTCTGCCAAGATTTTTTAAATTAACCTGACAAATAGGATTGAATTGACTACCTCTTCCAACAGCAGATGGGCAGTCAAAGGCTGTTGGGCAAGCAGTCCTCTGGCAGCAAAGAGACATTTCTGACTCAGTAATTCTTAGATAAAGTATAAGTACCAGTAATTATCACTGAAGAGGCTGTAAGAACTAAAAGCAAGGGCCATGATTCTGGCAAATCTTAGCAATATCAGATCTTAGAAGAATTAGTGATGTGTTTCATTTTTATACCTTTTCATTTAAATCTTCTGCATATTTTTATTTGTTGTACTGTACCTGTACACTCTTTGTAGCATTTTGATATGGTAGCCAGGTAAATTCTATCTGACACTCAAATCTTCATACCAGTGGTCTCTAAGGACCTATAAAGAATGAGATATTTGGATAAAATATAATACAGTTTCTTGTAATATAATACAGTTTTTATACTAAATACAGAAAATCTCCATTTCTAAGATGTGTAATATAACAGGTTAGAAAACAATTTTATATGCAATACACATTAAGTTTTGGCTATTATATATAAGCATATCCCAGTGAAGGCAGTGGAGTTATACCAGTTTAGGGTGGTTAAGAAATATGTTGGTCTTAGATTGAATACTTGTTTTTAAGCATTACATGCATTCTTACAACACAGTCCAGCAACCTGTGTCACTCCTATGGCCCCATGTGCCATCTAGTGGAAAAGGTCAACCTTAAAAGATACTGTCAACCTGAGCTAGGAGGGTTTATAATGGCAAATGAAATGGAAAAGAAATACTAAGCAAAAAGGGAGTCTTTTATTCTGAAGAGCAACCTACTTTCAAATGCAGATATATTACAAGTAGGTGGATAGGGAAAATATTTGACAGTTTGGAATTAGTATTAAAATTATTTCCAGTTTCAATAAACGCTTTTCAATCTTTAACTGCATAAAGATCAATATTTTCTGAGGGACAAAAGGCCTTATTTTTCTCATTTTAGTGATTAGTCTTGATTTCATAAAGGCAATCTGGAGAAGGACATGATAAAGGATAAAAATAAAAAAGTACATGTGGAACTCAGAATTGGAAAGAAGTTGTAAAAACAGTTCTTAGAATTGATATCAATTTTCCTGCTGTCTGAAATGCAAATGTTAAAGAAATCAGTGGAATGTAAATATAGTAGATTATACTAAGAATTATTTCATGACTTTAAAAAAAAACAGGTTTCATAAGGTTTTTCTCCTTTTATCTTGTTGTCTCTCTCCAACTAGTCTGCTCTAGGGATCTATTTTCCCTTTTTTTTTTTCTCTTGTGGTAGAATATATCTGCTACAACCCCTGTCTTTCTTCAGTCTTTCCTTTCTTCAGGAGCTGCTTACAGCTGCTTTTGCAGATCCACTCTCCTTATCTTAGTCTAATTTTCCTCCTGTCTTAGTCTAATTCTCCTGTAGCCTGTAGTATGTTTGTGACTGCAGAACTAGTTTGAATCACCTGGCGAATAATTCCTACAGTATTTGTCTTCACAGATGCTTTTCTGAACCAAGTTTTTCTCAACACTTAAGTCGTAGCAGCAATTCTTAACTGTACTAGAAACACGTAGAATACCTGTTAAATCCAGGGAAGTCCCCTCCATGGAGCTGGACATGGCAGCACTTCTCCTAGCATCATGTGCTTGGAGGGAAGTTTACCTGCAGTTAAAACTCTTGTTCTGAGACCAAACAGGCAAAAACTTGTTGGTGATTAAAGCAGAATGAACTGAGATTCCTGCAAATGAAATTTTGGGCAAGATACCAATGCATCAAAATGCAACACATTCCCTATGCCTTTGCATGCTTGAGTCTTGGATACAAGGTATTGGCTAGGAGAAATAGTCCCAATTAACAATACATATTTTTTCTTCCTCCTGTTGAAAAATCTCAAGCCTTTTCAATGACTTTGACTGAAAAAAAAGAAGAAGAAGAAAAAAAAGGCCGATAAAACAAATGTGGGCCCTAACTGTTTCCACTTAAAAGATCCATGTGTATTCATTATATGTGTGGCTGCTGCAACTTCAGCAGCAAGGTCAGTTTTATTACTTTTAACATGCGACAAAAGTTGACCTGAAAAATGCAGGCAAAGACACAACAAAAGTTATGCCAGCAGCTTTAATCTCAGAAAACATATTGAGAATTTTGTGAGAAAAAAGTGTACTCTTCAATCTAACAGCGCAATCCTGTCAAGTAAGTTTCATCACTGCTGACAGGCTTAGAGGTGTGCCAACTTCTCAAAGAAAATACTCCCCAAAATACTTCACGGTGAAGTGTCAGTCAGCCAAAAGATAGAAGCTGCTGTCTCCCTCTTGTTTCTCTATTAATGGATTACTGACTACGTGAAGTCATATCTATACGTCTTCATATACTAACATCAAATAGACACTTGCAAAAGAAACCAGCACTTCATTCCATTGTCTTCTGATCCAAGACAGGGCTTCCACCAACAAAGAATATCATGCCATGAATGAATTCTTCAGGAAGAAAAAACACTACTGGAAAGTGTAGAATTTAAGGTATTCTAATTGCATTGCTAAAGCAGTTCTACATAGTCTCCGGTTCTGCCACTCACTGCTTTAAAGGCATAGCTTTTTGATGAGCATACTTCAAATCTATGAAATGTGTATTGACACTGAAAATGTAATCCTGAGCTGAGGAGATTCTGTGAGTGTGTCTATGCTGGTATTCACTGGGAGAGCTGAGTGATGATGAAGGGGAATTAGAAAACTAAAGAGTTAACTTCCCCAAGTGCATGTAGTTGGTGCCAAGGGAGCGAGACCTTCTTTCTTTCAACAAATTGGTCATAAGTGTATTTTCTACTTGTGTGTATATACACAAGTATATCTAGATCTAGTTTTAGATCGATAGATAGATATATCTCACACTTGCAGAGATTTTTCAGGTTATTCCAAAAGTGTGTTCCAAAGAAAACATGGACATAAAATATGGTGTATTCCTTTCCCTTTATAAAATGTTGGTACATGATGTTAATTTCTAATCCTAAAATCAGGAGGAACATAGCAAGTACTCATGCTCATGAGAGTGGGCAAGATGCTAGCCCATCCTGTGACAAAGAAAAAACATGAAATAAATCAGAAATAGCTACATTAATTTGGGATAAAATAATTAAAATATAAAGTGTATTATGTTATAAAATTTTTGGCATGAATTTATTAAAACACACTTCAGCAGTCAGAGCAGAATAAAAGCTAATTTGCAACTGGTTGTAATGGGCTTGAAATCAACTTTAATATTAGAAGAAAGTTCAAATACAGTAGAAAGGAAATGCAATACATTAAAGCTGTGACTCAGGGGGATGATTGGGGTAATGAAATGCATTTCAATGAATTCTGATGAGTAAAGTGTTATTACAGAGGAGCTTATAAACAAGGGAAGAGATGAAATTTGCCACAATAGCACTACACTGTCACAGTGACTTTTATTACTATAGAAATTATTTCAAAGTGTGAAAGGTACTGTGCTTGGTGTTCTAATAACTAATCTAAAGTGATGATCTCTATTTCAGTGAGCTTTGTTGTTCATCAGTATCAAAAGTATAGACTCTGTGTCTACTTGGTGACAGAATTGATAATGCTCTGTTCACCTGTGAGTCTCCTCTGCATGCTAAGATCATAGAGCAGACATTCTGCACATCTATTAATACAAAATCCAGGGAGGCTGCGGAAATTCGCTGTTTTGCCTGCTCTGTGGGGGCCTCCTGTGGCCTGAATTAGATGGCTCCTTCTCTCACAGCAAGGCAAAAATAACTCTTGAGTTATGATTTGTGAAAACAGCAGAGCTAATGCCAAGATCAGAGAGCTGTGGTTTACTTCCTGTGTTTTTGGGAACATCATAAGCAACATTTTATGAACTTTTAATTTATATATAGTTTTCTTTATGCAAATATATACTTGTTGAAATTTTCATCATTTTATAAAACCAAAATCTGACTTGTCTCAAAATGGTAATTAAAACCACACAGTTTTTAAACTTGTATAACTTTTTGATAGATTTCTGCTCTACTCAACCATGTAATCAAAGCATATTAGAGACTGTGGATCACAGAGCAATGACATAATTTCTTTAATTTCTCAAGTCTGTGTAGATACTTTTACAAAATTCTTTAGATACATTTAGTTATAAGGAAAAACTGTGAATCTTTGCAACTTATGGAATATTGTTTTAGAATTTCTGTGAATGGTGCTGAAGAAAAGAGGGTAGGTGAAAAGATGATCTGTAATGCATCCTTTAAATATATTTAAGATAGCATTGAAATAATTTTGCATCTTATAAAACATAAGATATTATCAATGGCTTGATTAATTGTAAACAAAATATCTTTTTTCATCATCTTTTGTTCTCCTTTGATTGTGTTCTGGGTGGGATTTTGCATGACTTCTACAGGGTCATGCTTTCTTAGCACACAATGTGTTTTGGGCATTACCACAGAATAAGAATATGTTTCAATATCATTATTCTGCTTGCAGCATATCTGACTTAAGATGCCTTAGCCAGTTGCCCACTCACTGGTGATAATTTCTGGTTCTACTCCAAGAGGTTATCACACACACCTCTTCTTTGTGCCATTTGCACATTTTTTGTGATCTGGGAAACTTCACTTTTCAGAAAATACAGCCTCTTGTTATTTCTTGGGAAAGAGCCATGCAAAGATCTAGTAGATGATGCAGCCATATCATCGAAGAGCACAACTAAAGAATAGAGACCTCTTGCAATAAGTGAGAAATTAGCACCTCCAAGGTGAGGAGGAAACTCTTAAATCACATCTGCTGCTGAAAGTGAACTCTCATTCATTAGTCCTAGTCTGTTTGCAGTTCATAAATGTTTGTCTTTCATAAATTATTAAATATCTTGCCCCACAGCATGATTTGTAACACCTAATGACAGCTCATGTTTTACCTGAGCAGTCTGTGAAACATGTTGAATTCATGCCCTCTGTAAGATATTTGCATCACATGTCTCCTTATTTTTCTCACATCTGTTGAGGGCATATGACAGAAAGGGAACATAAGCCCCAGAGGAAGAGCACATGAGCTTCACAGCAGGAACTATTCCAACTGCCAACAAAATAAATCGTATTACAGGAGGTAAATGTGAAGCCTATGAAAGTACCACTTGAGATGCTACTATGAGTAGAACTGCTTTCATTAATTGTGTTTGCAGGCATTACCACCAAGGGAAAAACAAGGAGCATACAAACAGATGTGACAGACCACAAAATGCTATGTGTTATATAAAACTAGTCCTGAGTCCATAACTGAGGTTAGTCAATAATAGGCAGTGCCTTTCCCATATGGAGTGCAGAAGAAGAGGGGAGAAAAAACCCATCTTGCTCCTGCCCAAAAAATATTATCTGTATTGTGTGTGGATGTGTGAGAGCAAGGGTCACCCATTTCTCAGCTACAAGCAGCCTTTGGAAAGTATCAGACTCACACAGCAGGTAGCCGGTTTCTGCAATCACCATGCATCATGTGGGCCTGGCTGTCAGTGGAGTGCAGGAAAGCAGAAGAAACAAGCATACAGGGAGGTCAGCTTGCTGCCTTGCTGTCTTCAGTTTCTCCCGCCCTCCCACTCAGCCTCCTCTTCTGTCTGTTCAAGCTCTACAGTTGATGTGCCAGAGCAAAACAGTGCAGTTCAAATGCATTCAATAAACAAAATTGGCCTAAAAATTGGTGGATGGTCAACAATCTAATATTTCTCTAAGGCAAAGGGTCACAACCTACCATGAGTTTGTTTTGTACACCTATTTGATGCATGCTCTAAGCAAGTAGCAGCTTTCTGTCTATTGGGAAACAAATAGTTTGTAGTGCTCACAAAAGTAGAACTGTCTGAATTCAGTCATTGATTTCTAATAAACTGGACTGCATTATGTACCATGCTCTGGGTTAATGTTTCTTTATTCTAAGTTGAGAGGACCAATAGTTGTGATTGCAGCCCATCAATAATCAGATAAAGCAGTTAAGCAGATGTACTGATGGAGAAGTCAGAGGAAGAAGCTTCACTGACATTACCTTGATTACTCCTGACTCTAAGTGTGAGCCAAAGGGATTTCAAGGGGACTAAGGTGAGGATCTGTCCCTTTACTAACTCCTCCACAATGTAGTATGTCAGAACCTCTCCCTGGTAAACCCCCCATGGGAGATCTGCATCTTCATTGCTCCCTGACTTATTCTTTTCCCTCTGGAACTCCATGGTGCATCTTTACCCCATACCTCAGCCAATATTTATTAAAGAAAAGTTTCACCAGAGATGAAACCTTATCTTCCTTCCTCTCTATTCTTTTCCCACTGTTAGAGATATCCTCTAAATATCACCATGTCAGTCTCAGAGAAGGATCAGGGAGTAAAAAATATACAAGTGTGAAAGGATTAGGTGAAGAGGGCCAAAGCAGTTGCATGGTTGCAGATATCGAGGTGTTATTGGCACCTTTAATTTCAATACTGCCAGTGTCACTCTTTCTTACAGCTGCGGCAATATCATAACAATGGTATATGGCATGTCATTACTACAAAGCAAAACAACAGCTTTGCAACACAGAGCCATCAGCTAAGTAACATCCGCATACACAGAGAGAGACACGATAGGAACGTGATCGGCCGTCTTCCGAATTGCGCTGTATGTAAGAGCCGAGCTTGATTGCGTCTAAGAGACCAGAGAGGTAAAGCCTTTCCAACGACGAGCATCTGGCGCTGGGAAAGAGCTCGGAGCTGCCGTGGGGCGGCGGATCCCGGGGGATCTCGCCCCGCAGCGCTCCCGCGCCCGCAGCGGAGCCGAGCGGAGCGGGGCTGCGATCGCGCANCGCCCTCACATCCCTCCGGCGCCCCCACATCCCTCCTGAACCCCCGCATCCCGCCCGGCCCACTCCCAGCCGGCAGCGCCCTCACATCCCTCCGGCGCCCCCACATCCCTCCTGAACCCCCGCATCCCGCCCGGCCCACTCCCAGCCGGCAGCGCCCTCACAACCCGCCCGGCCCGCTCCCAGCGCCCGCAGCGCCCTCGCAGCCCTCCTGTGCCCTCACATCCCTCCGGCGCCCTCGCATCCCTCCGGCGCCCTCGCGTCCCTCCTGCACCCTCACATCCTGCCCGGCCCCCTCCCGGCCGGCAGCGCCCTCCCGTCCCTCCTGCGCCCTCCCATCATGGGCGGCTCCTTCCCAAACCCGACTGCTCCTTCCCATCCTCGGCGGCTCCCGCCCACCATTGGCAGCTCCCTGCCAGCCACGGGCGTCGCTCGCTGCCCTGGCCCCATGGACCCCACAGCTCCTCTCCCTCTTCCTCTCCCTTTCCCTCTCCCTCTCCCCCTCCTCTATGATGTAATAGAATGTGATGTTGATTTTTTTTTCTTTAACCATCTGAAAACCTTCATAACTTCCTGCAAAGGCACATACACTAACTAACTTAACAAAGACCTCTTATAATTCCATGACAGAACGATTACCAGGAAAATTCCAACAGCAAAAAGGCCTCCATGGCAAGCACAACCCGTTTAAATAATATTCTACCTTTTTTTTTTTTTTTAATTACATGGACAGGTTTTTCCCCCAGTTTCAGGTCAAAGGAACCAGCCAGAAGGGCAACACCTCAGATAGAAGCTGGCATCTGGCATGTAACCAGCAGTCTGAATCAGCAAAGTGTTAAAGGAAAAGTTTCAATGCTTTCCAGAAACAGGAGGGGCTTAAGCAGATGTTTACAGTTAAATATGTCTGTAGGGGCTTTGCTGTGTTTGAGAGCAGGAAAGCACAGAAATGTCAGCCCTGGGCTTGCATCTTCATCTTGACAAGTGTGAGAGGAGTGTTACCAACTGAGTTCAGTATTTTACAGGCCAGTCCAAGAGGAGCACTGAATGCCTGAATAAATGAACATCCCATAGGTTTCACTATGGAGGTATGACAGTAATACCGCAAGTGAAAGAAAAGTTCTCTTCCCAACATTCAAAATGTTAATGGGACAGTTTTTGATATGAAAAAGAAGGATACCAGGAGAATCCAAGATATCCTACTTAAACTCAGAAAGAATAAAATGTGTCTTCAATACGTTTCAGTGTTGTGATCATTATGTGATTATGTAGGTTGGTTCTAATAGAGGCAGGGTGAAAAAATGGCAGCTTTCTTAAATGAATCTTCAACAATGAAAAATTGTTGTTAGATGCAGTTCTGAAAGGTGTTCAGGATCATCCCATTCTTCTGAAAACAGAAAAAAGAATCCTCTGTTTTGTGAGATGTATAAGAATCAGGGGAGGAGAACTGGAGAAGGAACCAGATTTCATTTGATGCAGGTCAACAGTTAAACACATTCAGTGGACTTACACAAGCTGAAAAAGGAGCTTGGTATCTTGAGGAACATGGATCAGTACTGCCAGTTGTCATCACCCCAGCTCATCACTCTTCCTCTAAAATTGAAATAACTAAATGCTTTGTGTATTCTAGAGGGATTTGCTGGAGGAGGAACTTTTCCTCTAGCAGTAAATGATACCCCTGAAAAACTGGGTAATTAATCAAGCCTGTATAGCTATGATACTGTATCATAATAAGATTGAGTGATCACAGGGTGTACTGTGATGGAGACAGGTAAAAGAAATAAATTACTGACATGAGCATATTAGGAAGTTTTGGTGTGCTGTGTTTGGTGGTGTATTGGGGAACCTTGTCACACATCACCTAGTGAAAAATGAAAAAAAGTAGTCCCATTGGGGAAAAAAAATTGGACTATAGAGAGGAAAAAAGATCTAAAAAAAGACTTTTTTTTTTCCCTTGGCTATAGAGAGTGATGTAGGATGTAGAAATTTGTTTAATAAAGTGTGCCATATTTCCAGACCTAGCTCTTAGTAATTCAGAAACATAAATCATCAATATTTCCTAATCTTCTAGTAATTAATGGCATTCTAGATGGCAGGTCTTGGAGAAGCATTTCCTAGAAAAATGTAGTGGGTTTTTCTAATGAAATATTTGGTGAGATGGGAAAAGAAATTTGAAAAAATTGCTATGAAGAATGAAAATGAATAGCAACAAGGTGAAGAAAGGTATTAGCACCATAATTGTCCTAAAATTGAGAGAGTTAAGAAATAAAGAAAACCAGAGACACTACTTCAGTATTTACTGAAGTAAATCAGAAGAGATTTACCATGAAGAAAAAGGAGCTTTTCAGGTAACAAACATCAAAAGCATACACTGGTTTAGCCATCCTGTGCACACTTAGCGCACTTTAGAAAGTGTAAAGTTGTACTGTGGGAACATACAGTAAAAATAACACTAGCATAAGGTATTCTCCTACTGCCAGATCTGCT
Organism: Donacobius atricapilla; assembly: GCA_013397315.1. Classification (NCBI taxonomy): domain Eukaryota; kingdom Metazoa; phylum Chordata; class Aves; order Passeriformes; family Mimidae; genus Donacobius; species Donacobius atricapilla. Next base: position 1,026,564 of record WBMY01002190.1, on the reverse strand, counting down.
AAGCAAATAGGAACTTCATTTTGCACCAGCTGCAGCATCCAAGTGGTCTACAAATGTGCCATATGGTCTGCAATACATAGATTGGTGCTCTAATACTATGGCTACCCCCCACTGTACCCAAGTATGTAGGACATATGCTACACTCCATTACTTAATTGTGCATTACCTTGCATCTGTAGGCATTAATTTGCAAATTTCTGATACTTTTTCTTCGATTTAAAGGATTAAATTTTCTGATTTTTCTGCAGAAACACATTTGGATTCCAGTTAAACATTGCAATGAATCAAATCTCTGTTGCACGCCTCGTGTTATTTTTATTGAATTAGGCATGTGAATCCATAAGCAGGTTTCTTTGCTTTGGCTGCTATGTTATGCTAGGATCTGTTTCGGGATGGAGTAGAAATGTCTCAGTGGAATTTATAGAGGTTTTCAAGGGGATTACAGATACATCAAAGACAAGAAAGAGTGAAACACTCGAACACTGAAGAAGTTCAACATGCAAGTTCAATAGGCAATAGTTAGGTTAGGGTAGTTTGTACATCAGGCTAATCTTTAGTAGCATACATTGATATTCATATAATAAAAAAAGGATGTGGTGAAAAGTTCTTGAAATCAACAAAAATAGAAAGGACGAATTGCTTTTGGACTGAAGAATTCCACAATATTGTTGATAATTCTGCTGATTGGTGAACTCTTCATGTTGAGATTTTTTAGGATAGTAAAATAATTGCTTAAGTGTTTTAGGTATTATCTTTTAGGTGTTAATGGATTGCTCATAATTCTGTAATTGTCCTTTCTTCCAAAACATGTACCAGTAAAATGTTTGATTGTTTTTCAGTGTATTTTAGTCCCAAAGATTTAAAATTTCATGAAATACTGGACATAATTTTGTTCTATATACTGAAAAGTCCATTTCTTTAAGAGGAATTTTTATTTTAATCCACGGAGTTAAAGTTTTAGAGACTACATAGTTCTTATTTTTATATATTTTGTGTACAGGAAAAGCTTATGAGTTCAATAAGCTCCTGATGGACAATCACATTCAGCAGAGGCTTTGTTCTGTCAGTGACTTCTAGTTCCCACACTGATCATACTGTCTCCTAGATCGCAAATTAACGGATTCAACAGAGAAAAACCTCTTTAAAAATAGTTTATCTCTTAAACTCCTTTATTACAGCAAAGAAATGGCTATATTAGCATTCTCTAACATGTCTTAAAAGATGAGAATATCAGTATAGCAATGTAAAAGTCCTCAAAATAGCTCCATCTGCTTTGCCATAAACTGCTGCAGAAAACTCAGTCTGTGCCGGATGCACCTTGGAATAAAAATCCATCTTTTGTCTCTCTCATCCACCTTTTTACAGGGTTCATGGCAAAGATTTATGTCCCTTTTGCATTGCAGCATGCTATCATACAATATGATCACAACATTGAGATAATCTAGCATGTAAAAGTTAATAATGGCTAACAGTATGAACAAATTTACCTACTACCACTTCACATATTCATCTTAGTTAATGGTCCTTGATATTTTCATATACACAGCTAGCTGCCTCTTTAATTGTTGGAGAAGTAACCCGTAGATTTGTAGGAGACTATATGTACTCTGAAGGAAATTTTCACTTCTTTTTATGTTTATCCTAAACCAAAGCTGTTCTTTGGAAACGTGCATGGGGAAGACAAACTTATGTCAGAATCAGAGCACTGGCCTTTGCTTTAATCATATCCAGTAAGCATATATTTACAAGCCTATGAAATTATCTTGAGTAATCAATAGCATGATATGACCAAAAGTAAAGAAAATGACAGTGTTTGGTGTTGACGCACAAATTACTTTGGCCTATAATAAACTAATTTGACTGAGGTCATCTAGACAATTAGGAGCAGGAGGTAGGAGTTCTAGTTTGTTCTTCCATTATTAGACTTCTTTTTAGCTGTGCATAATGTCCCAAGATTCAACAGGACTCATTTTCTAGATGGCTGTTGAAGAAAATGGGGAGGAGCTAAAAAGTAATGTAGCAACATTTTGCAATGTATGCCACCATATGGAGACAACATAATTCATACCTTAGAAAGCTTGTACTGTCTGATCATCAATATAATTACTTCATATTACTTCAGTTAAGATTACCTGTGGGGCATGAGTTTGGACAGCTCACTATCAAAACTCATTTTTGTTTTGAATCTCTTAGCATGATTTTGGGTTTTGTTTTGATGGGGTATTTTTATTTTTAATGGAAGCTTTTGTATTTGGGCATTTATCTGCCTGTCTGTCTCAGGCCTCAATTAAATTGAAATAAAGTTCCTGAACTGGTGTTTCCAGTTGGAAGTTTGATAGCAACCATGATGACAGAAAGCTTAGTTCTCATTAGGAATTATAGTGGCTCGGCAGCACAGGTCATTTGAGGATGCTGATGCAGAAACATGGGATTAAATCAATTTTATATTTCCCCTTAATATTCTATCAGAATAATCTTCTTATCCCATATCACTAAATCACATAAGAACTTAAGATGACAGCTAAACACAATTAAAATTTCCTAGAGGATATAATAAGGCATTGGAACATGGCTTCAAATACGTGTACAGGAAACATGTTCCTCTTTGAAATGATTCTTTTTTCCAAGTGTTCTGCCGGGATTAAACAATTTATACTAGAAAGCCCTTGGTGTAGCTCCCTGTGCAACCAGGTATGTTACTAGGCAGTCTAGGACAATTCAAATTCATTATGGTTGAGGCCACAACTTTGAAATATTATGGACGTGACATTTAAAATTTAAAATTGGGAAAGAGAGATAATTTTCTAACCCTCTTAAAACTGACTTACTTCATGTACAGTATGTGGCTAATACAAGAGATAGGAACCTCTTGGCTCTTCCAGTCCTCTCGTATTTTTAGTAAGTGTGCAGTGCCCTTTACTGTATTTTGATTAGCCATTTTTTGAAAGAAGGGACTGAAACTTTCTCCTATCCATCAAGATAAACATTAATTTTAGGGTGCATAGTTCTGTTAAAAAAAGAGATCCTCATAGACATTCATAGGCTTAACAAGGTGAATTCCATGTTTAATTGCAAAGGTTGTTCAATTAGCAGTCAGGAATATACCTGGGTCGCCACCAAAAATAACTAATATTTCAGTGTCTTGGTCCTTATTTTTCAAACCGTGATTGTGTTTCCTTTACCAACGTGTTTAAAGCATTGTGTTACATTCATCCTCCATTTGCTGGATAATGCAAATATGGTATAGGAACGTTAGTCTAAATAAATGAAAAGCATATAAATTCTGGGTGCATGTTCATGGTGATGCCCATTTCACATCATAAAGGTTAAGGGAGCATTGATTCTTATTGCTATAATCTATTTTTGATTCCATTGATGGCTGTCAATAAAAATATTTAAAGTAATTTTAATTTTTCAAGCAATCTTTGATAATGGGAAATGAGTTCCAGAGAAAAGTTAAGGACAAATAATTTAAGTAAAAAGAAAAAAATCCTCAATTGTTTGTTTACTCTTTTAAGTTTATCACAACCTTAATTCACTTCTTGTTCTGCTAATTTCTGTCTAAACTCTCCCTGTCACTTGACTCTTTTCTGTCAGGGTCAGGTCCAATAAAACCCCTTCATTTCTTCATCTCAGATAAAATGAAGCTAAGACAAAAAGTTCTTTCTGAAATCCCCCTTTGCTTAGCTGACACCTAATGATGGAGGCATAATTCACTCAAGGTCTCACTGGAAGACTTTCCATAAGAAAATTATTTTATGGAGACTTGTGTGACTAACACATTTCAGAACCTACCAGCTAATGAAGATTCATTTAGTTACCTCCTCAATCCCACTTCACCCAGGAGAGTAGGATAGCATCAGGCAGTCTCTTAACTCAGAGGCAGAGGAGGCAAAGAGGAATGTGACTTGTTCTCTTAGGACTCTGAGCTTTCTGTAGGGATCCTGGGTTCTGTTCAGGGACCACAGCTGTATTTTGTGCAATGCCTGTTTAAAGGAATTACTCAATAAATTCTCTGCTGATTTGAATTCATTCTGCTTTCATTTTCTTTCCATATTGTAGGAAAGCACAGTCTTAATATTTGCTAAATAGAAATAATGTCAGTCTTGGCGCTCATAAGAAGAGTATTTGTGGGCCTAAGTTTTGAGACACCCTACTTGAAAGACCAAGAATTTATCTGAGAATTAACTCTTTTTTTTTTTTTTTATCTTCATTTTTATTCTTTCTCTCCATAGATTTCAAAAAGGAAAGTGTACTTACATAGATTTCATTAGAATTCATTGCTGACCTATGAATTGCTTGATTTGCAGTGGTGGATGATCCAAATGAGTCTACACAGAAGATTTAGCTAGCCAACAAAATGGGAATTGTGGCACATGTGAAATATTGGAGGCGCAGTTGAATAATCTAGCCACAGAATGTCCCCCTCACTGAAATTTGGCAGGGCCTTAGGTCCTTATGAGCTCTTCAGCCACCACAGGTCCACACCTACCATCTCTTACAGCTACAGAGCCTACATTTCAAGCATGTCTTCACAGTTGAAAGCTCTCTTTCAGCTGTAAAAACCCCTGCACAGTACGCAGAGACTGTGCCACAAGGAGATTACTCATCCCTTCAAAGGCAGAAACCACTTTTCTCTCCCAGGCTCCCGCCGCCCTGAGTCAGGGGAGCGAGGATGAAGTGTATTTATAATGAACCTCTCTCCCCGCGCAGCCCAGATTCCCATCCGTCAGCTCTCCTGACAAGTCCTTAGCGCTCTGTCCGCCCCGAGGGTAAATCCATCCTCATCAGCGGCGCGAAACCCTGCCCAGCCCGGGGGATGCAGCCCGAGCACGCAACCGGCTCCTGCTGCCTTTTCCTCCGGTTTATCAAGAGATGGCAGCAAAAAGCCGTTTAACCTTTGATCTCGGTCCTCGGGGCTCTGTCTGTNCACAAAAAAACCCAAAAAACCCAAGGCATATGAAAAGTAAATTCTTTTATATGGTGTAGACCTTCACCTTGGGTTCATGGGGGTGGGATTTCCCCTTTAAGAAAGGGCCCCAAAATATTCAAAATATGCATGTTGCTATCGTGATGCGATGTCCAAGGTGAGGGATACAGGAATGAACTTTCTGGTTCACTGTGACAAGCTGGCGCTTCATTTTCTACTGTGACATTTGTAAGAGCAAAAAAAATTGGTAACATAACATGTCAATAAAGACAACTTGGAAAAAAAAATTGAAATTAGACATGATCAGAAATATAACACCAGGCTCTATTCAAAAAAAAAAAAAGTTGTTAGCTTTCTTGCTTAAGATAGGAACAATTGTCAAAATAATTTGATTTAAACTGGATTTTAAAAAAGTTTACACTGGTCATTAATGGATTAATGACCTCATTATTAACTCTTTGAGGATGCTTTTAGAAACTGATTTCAGATGAAGTGAGCTGCATTGCAAGTCAAGGCAAGCTCCGGAGCTTTCACTGTTGCTGACTTTTCAGTGTCAGTGAAGAGCTGTCAACAGGTATGAAAAGGCACCAGCTGCTTAAATCATCCAGCAGTCATCAATCCTTTTTCAGTTGGAGACAGAGGCAATAGGAAATGTAGATGGATGGAAATTTGGTGTTCAAGAGGATGGAAAGAGCAATATACCATACAAGATGGACCCACTTTCCTTTCTCTTCTTCCTGTCCTATGGCACTGTAATTGCATTTTAACCGATTTTGGCCAAATTCCATTTTCCTGTCTAGAAATATGAATGGTGATTTCTGCTGGCAAAATAAAGTCCCTCCACAGTAGTTAGTTTCAGCTTACCTGAAATTAGAATTTAATCTCGGTAGTGTAGGAAGCAACAAAAAAATGACATTTTTTTACTATGTGGAAACTTACACTGTGATTGATAGTTTTATCAAATGTTTGTGTTGGTCATATTATGTTATGATACAAAGAATAAATCTGGATCAATAAAATTTGATACAATCAAAGAATTGTTTCTAAATTAACATCAAGAAATATGATGCAACTGATTGTTTTAAATTTTTTTATATTTACTCTCACTTTTAAATTTCTTAAATCATCTCTAATATCAATCAACAAGATTAGGTTAAGAAGATCTAATGCAATTAGATTAGCAACAGGACAAGTGAATAATCATCCCCGCAAAAAAGCATAGACTTCATAAGAGGATTGTGTCCTGAGGTACGTCTGACATTTAGTGAAAATTATATTATCCATTAAATTTAATAAATGACATAATGTTTTCTTTTCCTGCCTGGATGTTAGAAATCTGAGAGATATCTGTAGAAGATGTATGTGTGAGCTCTGCTTCTTTGGGTTAGTCTCCATGTTTATCTCAGAGCATCCACCAATGATATATTTGATTAGTTGAAGCAGCCTTAAATGCTCTATGTCATGACATCACTAATGAAATCATCTCTGGAGGAAATATAAGCTTGACTTCAGAGCTGAAATGCCTGACCTCATAGGGTTTTGACCATCAATAGGATTCTAAGTCTTCCAGGGACAACAAATAAAGGCATTAAAGGAAATAATTTTGTGAAAAAGACATCACAGGAAAATTAGCTTTCCTTTGTATCCTTTTTCAGTCTGAGTTTTTTACAGCACTCACTAAGGAATGGTAACCAGCTGAGTGATGCTGTATCATTGCACTGAAGTTCCAGATACCAGGCCACAATCCTACTACCTGTGGTTTGAGACTTTACAGTCTCTCTCTCATCATCCAGACGTCCCTTAACTGAAGAGCTGGGCTCAATTATTAATAGGTCAATAAGAATTTTGGAGCATAGCATTTGGCAGCTCACAAATAATTTCATAATTTTCCAGACAATTAAAAAATTAGTAGCAGCCCACGTTATATTGCAAGTATAATATTTAAAAAAATACAGAAAACAAGCAGCTGATTCCTAGGTTGTAACCCTGGAAGTTCAGGACTTCCCTCTCTTTGTCTAGTAGAGTTACTGTGAGTTTTCCCAAAAATCAGTTTTCTTTACTCCATGCAGGACTTTCCCTCCACTTAAATGCTACAGAGTAACACAAATTTGGGTGTGAAATGTGGGTCAACTTAGAACCGCAAGGTAGTGCGGAAACTACTGGGTTTCCTTTATTGGTGTTATGTTTTTCAGAACAACAGTTTGAAAGACCACATAAACAGTTTAGGCTGCCACGGATCAAATACTGAAAACGTGTTGATGGCTTTCCTGTGGGTAGGACACTTCATTCTTCCCTCAACCAACTATCGTCTTTACTATTGTTGAGCTTTATTACACAGATATAGTGACTGCATTTACAAGTGCAAAGCTGCCATATCAAGTATCATTTGGAATTCAAACCATTCGGCAACTCACATTGTGCTTGCAAATAGATATCTCCTAAGAAATGTGGTTGTAATGGTGATTTTCAGGAAAGTTAGTTGTTTATTCTTGCTGTAAAAAAATAAGGTACAGAAAATGTTTGGTCTTAGTAAGATGGGAAGCCTTAAAGTTTAATGAAAATACTGTCAACTTTATTTGTATTGTTTTAGGCTATGATGTGTTTTATGTGACTTCAGAAATTGCAAAATGTATTATGTGAATGGCAAAATGTGAAAGGAAATTTCCACAATGCATGTAATCATATATTTCATACTATACTATCCATACAAAATTGAGAACAAATATTTGAAGACCTAATCATACAGGAACATGTACTATGCATGTGGTAACTATAGGATGCCAGCAGTGCAGACATAATTTTAAGATAAAAAAACAGTGCATTGTCAAAAATTTTCAAAAAAAGAGTTCAGATTTCTCTAAATTCATCCAATTAATTTGCTTTCTTTATAGTATTTGTGTAACATTCTTTTCTAGAGTAGTTACCATTTCATTTCAAGGAGCAATAGTGTGTGGTATTGTCAGACAATTGTGGTGGTCCTGCGGTGCTACTGCCTTGTAATTCTGGGTACTGCTGCAGCTCCTGGTGCCTTTCTTATCTGCTACCAATCCAAGCCAGGACAGAGAAGAAGCTTCAGCTTAGTTTCTACAGCATACAGCAATACAGTGCCAGGCTGGCCCTTGTCTCTAAAGCTGGGGATTTTTCTGTGTCCCTGTGGATGTGCAGTTCCCACCAGAGCTTTACCAAATTGAGAATTCGAGCAGCAGCAGATTTTTTAATCACGTGTCTAGACTTGGAGGGATCCTTTCTTTGCTGAGAACTGCAGCAACTCCCATCAGATAAGTCCTGTGCTACTTCCACCCTTGCCAAAGGTATTTGACTCCCAGTGGTCTGGAGTGTGTATCAGTTGCCAGCTTATTGTGTGTTTTGTTGAGGAAGAAGATAATTTCCACTTTTCTTGCTGTCCAGCAGAAAAGGATTCAGGATTCGTTAAGTCAGAAAAGGAAAAGAAGATTGATTAGGTCAGAAAAGGAAAATTAAATGCGACTTAGGACATTTGAAACTCTTATATTCCATGTTCTAGGGACTGGACAAAATACCTAATGTTTGAAGATTAACAGCTTGGTTTGTTTTCACTCATTGTGAAACAATGTCAAGAGGTAGAGCTGACAGCACTTTCCTATGCTCTCAGATGCCTCTGTAAACAGGTGGGTGAGAGTTGTTCCTTACAGATCTAAAAGCACTCAAGGGGAGAAAAAACTGAAAATAAGATTTTCTGACAGAAGAACAAAGGTGACAGCAGCTGGTGGGAGGTTGCCTGTTCCCTGTAACATAATCTTGTATCTAACCATTTCTTATTTGCTGGTAGACTCTCAGAGGTTGCCTATGGAGGCTGAAGTTCATCTCTGGTAATATCTGATGTCCAATGGATTCAGCTACTGACTCCTTTGCAATCTCACCTGCAGGGTGCACGTGGAAAGTGCCCTATTCATCACTTTTGTGACAAGCAGTGTTTGAGCCCTTTCAGTAAGAACTCTAATGCCACAAAGTCTGGCAAATCTTTGGTACCAAAACATAGCAATTCTGTAGTGATGAATATCTGGTTTGGAAAGTGAATCATGCTGTGTTGACCGTAGCCAGCTGCCAGACATCCACACTACCCTCACTCCTCCTCAGCAAGATAGGGGAGAAAATGAGACCAAAAAAATAGCTCATAGGTCAGGTAAAGACAGAGAGATCACTCATCAATTGCCATCATGAGCAAAAACATCTCAACTTGAGGAATATTAATTTAGTATATTACAATCAATAATATACTAGGGTATTGAGAAAAGGGGGAAAAAAAAGATTAAAAAATATTCCCCCCCTACTGCCTTATTCCCAGGTTCAACTTCATTTCCAGTTCTACTTTCTCCTCTCTGAGTGGGTCAGGAATGAGCATTATCATCAGTTCATAATGCTTCATCTCTGCTGCTCCTTACTCTTCACACTGTTTTCCTGCTTCATTGTGAGGTCTCATCCATGGGATACGGTCTTTGACAAGCTTCTCCAGTAGATCCTTCCCAAAGGCTACACTTCTTCAAGAACAGCTCCAGCACAGGTCCTCTGTACTCTCCCCTGCTAGAAAAACTTTGCTACACCCACTCCAAACATTGGCCCAAATGCACTGCAGTTGCATAGCTGGGTCCTTGCTTAGGAACAGCAAAGGGTCAAACTTGCTCTCACAGCATGTCACTCTTCTTGCCTGAACCTTCTCCAGACAGCTTCCCCTTTCACAAAAGCCCAAGATCTTTTTCATGTATCTATACAGTCTCTTGCCATTTCTTTATCCAGTTCATGTCCTAAAACTGTTCCATCAGTTTGCTTATTTCTTCAGAAAGTCCCCAAGCCAAATTTTGTTCAATCTGAGAAAATATTCTAGGAAAGCATCACTATCAGTGGCTGACATCTTCCAGTACTTCCCCTAAGCAATGCTTCCAGCTGGTGCAGGGGATTATGGAATAGACATACTTTGAAAACACCCATTGCTCAGTTAGAATGGGCTTTTTCCCACAAAAATCGGAGGGCTTCTTTTATCTGATCTATTTTTCCCATTATGACTTCAGCTCACAGAAATACACATGATGTAATTTTGGGCTAGCTAGCTTGGATGCCACTGGTCATCCAATAATACTAGTAATAGCAGCATATCTTAGCAAACTGTAAAGTTGTGAGCGGTTGACCCAGGGTAAGCTGTGCTTACACTGATCACTCTCTTGTTGTCAGTTTGCACAAGTCTGTGTGAGCCGCTGTCCGTTTAAAGTTAACCAAACCTGCTTTATTTTTCAGATCCTGCATTTTTCTAAAGCACCTGTTCTCCTCTTCCATCTTTATTTTCTTGAAGGGTGAAGATAGGTTTTATTTTGAAGGTAAGATGCATACTCTACAGCCAGATTTTTTCAGTTCCTAATTGTTTTTGATATCAGCCTGTGATAGTCTTACCTTCTTAATGTAAGATAAACAAGGTTGAAAACAGGGAAAGAGAGTTACATGACTTAAGGAAACAGCACTAGAGATCAAACTAGCAGTCACAAGCCACAGTGACAGATTCTGAACTATCATAACATCTATTTAAGATGGAATAATTTAATCCAATTTCTGTCTTATAGGAAGATGCATATTCAGGCATAGCATTTGACGATAATAACTGAAATGGTTCTCACTTTATATTGAAGAAGCTATCCTAGCAGAATTCATTGGAAAAATATGATGTGATAAAGACTTAATTTCCTTAATAATCTATGCAAAATTTAAAAGAAAATACATGTTTTAAACATTGGATGTGCCACATTTCTTTTTCTTTTCCCTCCATCCATATGTACATAATGAAAAACTGAAAGAACTAACTGAAAGAACTTAAGTAAAACTATACATTAACTAAAACAGATTACTTACAAGTCTAAGTGCTGCAGTTCCCCCAAAATAAAAGGTTCTATATGAGATTTTGGGAAGTGTATTTTTGTTTCTTTGAAACAATCAGTGTTAAAATCTAGAGGCAAAATTCAGTTCTCAATATTGTTTTTTTCTTAATGAATAAAAAGCGAAATAGGTACCATAAAGACCTACAAAATACTTCATGCTCTTCCTTTATGTCATTGAGAAATTTCCAGCCTGAAAAAGAAAATTGAGATTATAACAAAAACAAAACACATCTCTACTGTGTATTAAAGAAAGCAAATTATTGATATAAAACTGACAGAAGCTGTATTAGCTTTTGGTTTTTGATCCTATTCACATCTATGTACCAATGAATTCCCTTTTCAAAGATTTAAATAAGTTCAGTGATGAATTTTCTTGCAGTAATTACAGAAATAGTGAAACATTTTAAGTAAAATTAACTTTTTGTTTTCAGGGCAAAGTTGGCTTCATTCTGAGATGGAGTAATTTATAAAGTTGCATGGTTGAGTGTAAGAATGATGGAATGCAAAAGAGCACCTGCTCCTTTTATTTTACTCCCTTTTATTCTGCACCACGTTTTATTCAAGACACTTTCTCCTTTCTCTGAGAGAATGTCTGCATTCCCTGGCAGGGAATGACTGCCCCAGATCACTCCTGAAAGTGCTTAGAAGAAATGTGTGGGCGGCAGTGCCCTCTTCAATCAGGAAAAACCAAAACCCTAAACACTTAGGATGGAAGCAGCTCTCCTCATGGTGAAGTAGGACTAAGCTGGTCAGGTCGATCAACCGATTACTCTTCCTGGCCTACATCAGAATATGGTGAAACCAGAAATTTCTAGGGGATCAGATCCCTTACCTGGGCCCTGGGAGGCAGAGTTCACAAGCTGTATGCAAAATAAGGAGAATTCTTGCCAGCTATGACCTTTTCAAAGCACCGTCATCTTGTTCCTCGACCCCCACAAATTGTGCCTTTAAGTAAACAGGGTTTGAATATATGGTGAGAAAAAAATCCACTAGCCCAGTAAGAACATTATTAAGTCAAAATTTAGGGGCAACTGGTAGGTTTCAACCTGGAAAAAAAATTGGATAATTGGACCGTGGAGGCATTCAGTTGTCTGTATTGCCAGGCTAGGTTGGTACAGCACAGATCTATAACTTCTACTTGGTTTCACTGAGAATTGACTTTAATATGTGTGCTAAAACTGTGCAGGATAAGAAAACAAACACAGAGAAGTTAAGATTTTGCAACTGCAGTAGTTAGCATGAGGAAAACACTTTCTTGAAGTAAATAAAATTCCAGGAATAGAGGATCAAATTAGTTGAAAACTCAGCAACCCTGATGAGCAGCCCATTTGAAGGAGCAATGGAGACCAGTCCTCTCTGACATGACTGATGACTGCCAGGCTGGCGAAGATGCATTGAATGTCTCATTAAGGTTGTGAGAATATTAACACCTAGTTCTGTAACTCATTAATCCTAGATATATCATTTGTAGCAGCCAATAAATAATTGCACTGCACTCTCAAATTGGCTATATTCTGCTTGAAAAGTCTTTTTGAAAGTAAAAGGTGACTGAGAGAAGCACCCAGTGCCATCTTGTCTTGACTTGGGTGTTGCCCCAGAGCTGAAGTGCATCCCTCCTCCCAGCATCCCCAATTGCAGCCCACTCCTATCTCCACAGCAAACACCCACACACACCATGGCTGTGCAGAAGGAGGTGGTAGAGACACAGTGCTACCATACGGGGCTGTGTCTGGCCTCTCCTGACATTGTCTGCAGAGTTTTTCTTCACCTAGTGTTTCTCCAAGGATTTTCTCCATGGAAAATCTTTGGGGTCTGCAAATAAAAGTTTCTAAAACTGTCTGAAAATCAAAGCTCGTAGGAAAAGAGCTGAATTTCAAAGGAAGTAACATGGTGAGGATTTTAACCTCTAAATAAAAATTATTTTATTTCTAAATATGTTTTTGTGGTGCAGCTAGGGGTAAAGAGTAACAAGTAATTGTAGAGTAACCACCTGTGGCCAACTAATTGTTCTTCAGCAATAGCTCTCAGTGGTATTTATTTTTAAATACAAGCTATTTGTGTAAATATATGTATATATTATACATGTCCTCTAAGGTGAGCTAGTTTCTATTCATTAAATATAACATTGTATAAATTACTGTCTGTATTTCCCTGAATAAGAGAAATGAACTATTTGGCACCTATTTGATATATAAAGGCATCCATGTCATTTTTCTTACAGATATGTTCAAGGAACAAACTATAATATGGCGAAAACCAAACCCAAGAAAAGAAAATAATGAAATGGACAAAGGTATGCCACTGTGCCTCTCAGAGTGCCCACTGTGCCAGCCCGGGCTAACCCTGGCACTGGGCAGCAGCAGGTACAGCTCCGTCTGCCACACACCCTGGGCTGATCCTGGGGGTTCCTCAGTGCACCCAGCTCACGGCACCGGCCCCAGGGCTGAGGTGATGATCGTGAGAGAGAAGGAGGGCTCTGCAGAGGGGCTGGCACACGAGTTTATTGGGGCCCCTGACAGGAGCTCTTCACCTCAAGGTCTGTCCTTGGCAGAGCCCAGAACAAAGGCTGAGCAGTAACTTTTATGCCCAGGTCGGGGAAAGGAAGGAGATAAGGGATTCACCAACCAGGGAAAACAGGGAGTAGCCCAAGGGGTGAGGGACACCCTTGGGAGCCAATCTCCCTAAAAAGGAGGAGGACCCCTCTGTCTACAGCCCATCACTCGATGCCCTTCAGGGGCTTTCCAGCAGCAGGGACGGACCCCTGGGCTGATAGATATGTCCCTGGAGGAGGGGAGTAGGGAATGGATACGTGGCTGTGGGGAGGGGATAACGGGGTACAACCAAAAATGTATAACAGTGGGAGTACATGGACTGAACCACAAATTTACATACAACACAAATTATAAAACACACCGCTACAAAGGTATAACAGGCAATTTGTCACATTTCAGTTCACTGCAGAGAACTGATGTCAATCTTTCTGCAGATACTTCAGGTAAAAAGGTGGAGCTTTCTTAGATGCGATGATCCAAATTTTGCTCTTAATTACACCACGGTTAAACTTCAGCTTCAGTACCTCAATCAGTTTCAGTCACATGCTGCTTACTCTAGGCCTTTGAAACAAAAAAGAGCAATTTAGCACAATTCACATTTCCTCAAACTTCTTGCTTGGCCTCCAGGACTCTGAAAGAAACAAAGACAATTTTTTCTATGAGAAGGGAAAATATTTTTAGAAGTACAAAACCATTTAGATTTTTTGAGAGTGTATAAATGAGTCTCATAGAGACCAAAGGCTTTCTTCGTCAAGTGAGGAAAAGTGGCAAGGCAAGTGAGGGAGCCATGTTCCTCACAAGGTGTTTCATGAAGTGATGCTGACCATAGAGCCTGTTCCAGTAGCAGATTGGGATAGGTAAAGGAATTAAAGTAAGTAATGGAATTAAGTACCTAATAAAATCCTTGAAGGAAAAGTAAAACCTCATAGCCTCTGTTGATAGTCATCTGAACCAGAATAAATTTATTTTGAGGAGAACAGTTGGGTTTGGAGCAATATTTTGAGCGTATGTGTCCTATAAGGTTCTTATCACAGTAATATTTATAATAGGTGAGTTGAAGATCCTAAGGCCTTGTCCTTCCACTGTATTCACACTTTGAATTCTTGGAAAATAACTCATGTAATGAGCCATGTGGGTGGAAAATATCTTGTCTGTGAACGCCACCACAGAGCATGCATGGGTTGGGACCCTGAACTCAACAGCATCAGGATTTGTTGTATTCTTTACAGAAAATATTTGTATCTGCAGCCCTTTACAAGTTGGAAGGTCCAGGTGCCCAGGTCCTCTATTACATACAACTCAAATTAAGTTGTTGTTCTGTAGGAAGAAACACTCAAAACTATTTTTGTCTGAAAAGAAAAATTAGCTTGGAGAGTAAACATCATAATTTTACTTGGAAATAAATTGCATGGATTTATTACCTTAATTACTGATATCGTTATTTCCAAAATTAGGAACTAAATAAAATGTTTTCTTTGTAATAGAATTAAAATATCCTTGAGGATTAATCTTTCCCACTTTCAAAGAAAATCCTCTTGATAGAAGTACTTTATATAAACTAGAATATGTAAATACTTTTCTCGATGACTTTTTTTTCCCCTCCAAAATACCTGACGGGAGGATTGTCAATCTTTGAGCATTGCAGAATCCTCTTGTATTTTCCCAGATAGAAAATTACTCCTAGTAATTTGTTTTACCTCCATATTTCTGGAGCTTTTCTGGACCAGGTACATTGAGAATAATGCTCTTAAATTAGAGTTTTGCTTGTTATGATTATTCGATCAGATCTTAGCCATATTTATAGGAAAATATTAGAAAGATCTCACTAGTCAATAGAAAAGAAACAAATATCTGCTCCTACAGAATAGCTTCCTTTGGGAATATGTGATGAGCTCTCAGACATGAGCTCACTAGAACCAGGAATAATAAGGCTATTGGAAAAAAATCCTTTATTCAAAAGAAAAACTGCTGAAGTTACTCAATTATTGCTAATGTAGGAGAAGATTGCAGCTTAGCTGTAGAAACTGTGTGCCCTTACATCACACGCACAAATAAAACACCTAGAGAAGGCAGTGCAGAGGAGTTGCTGAACTGTCAGTCTGAACTAAATCTTGTGAAGACAGGTGCAGGCAGACCAGAGAGATGTAGAGGAGAAGCCTCCTCAAGAGATGTGTGTTCTGGAGCATGAGAGTCTCAGGCTGAGCTACATATTCGTACAGCTAAAGAAAGATCTGTCTCTTGCGTACACAGGTCAGACTCCAAATCACTCAGTAAACACTGCGTATTTCAGGAATTACCTCAGCATAGCACATCTTACTTCTTGTTTGAAACTGGTAACAGTGGGAGGATTCGATTTATCTTATAAAAACAGGTCAGTGATTTCCTACAATGAGCAGAGAGACGCATTTTTTACACATTTACCATGCACAGAAATAACTTGTTCTTACCACCAAAATAAAAGTAACCTCCTGAAATGTTACATGGAACTGCAAAAAGGAATATTATATTTAAAGAAATCGTGAATTCAAATCTGGAAAAGAGAATTATGTATTTATATTGGTTATTAGATGTAGAAATTCTTAACAGTCATATACCAGCTTTGCCAGTGTAGTTTCAGGGCAAACAAAAATGGATTGCCATAATAGACTAAATCTTTGGGTCTTGATGAGGACTTTAAAACCTTCTCTATCATAAAATTATGAATACTCTTTACAGCTATAACGCAACTGGTTTATGGTTAAAACGAAATTAACAAATATCTATTAAAAATATGGACTGAATTAAAATTTTATCTTGAGTTACTGTTAAAAAGTTATTCAAAGTCCAACAAAGTAATTCCTTTGGCTCCCATTTATGATGATTCAGTGCTTTGTCCAGAACAACTTACATGTATTTCATGTCTTAAGACTCTGTGATAAAATATATAAAGTTGTTTAAATACACTAGTTAAATTTTTTTAAAGAACTGTTTTAGCCATCCTCTGCCTGTCGGAAATACAGTAGCAAAGTACTACAAGTGTGCTATTTGGTATTCCTGTATAACTTTTATCTCCAAAATTATAAACATGTAATAATGTTTCTCTGCTGTTCCAACAGCCAGGCTAACCCTCTGTCACCACAGAGAAAGCCCTCTGTAGTATGCACCTGAAAAATTAGAGGAAGGGAAGAAAACCCACAAACATTGTTTCAGTCTGACCATAATTCACTTTTTGGGACTCTATTTGGTCTGCAGGTAGGTTATTCTGTCTGTCTTTCTCAGCTCCAGAAAAATAGACTCAAGTTACAGCCTTTCCTTGCTGCATGACTGTGCAGAGAAGTGTGACAGCATATGGTGTGGGAATAAGCAAAAAGAGTAAAGGATAAGATTGATTTTCAAATGGCAATCTGTCTGAGACCTCCAAGACAGACAAATTGGTTTCCCCAGAGTCTGACCTCTGTGAAATGTTAAAATAAAAATGTTGGAAAGTACTGGAGCATAAATGCTCTTCTGATCTTAGGCTGTATAGTCATGATCCAGACCATCTTCTGGGAACCTTACATCTATCACTTTCATTGCTTTATATTAAAAAAAAAAAAAAAGTTTCAAAGAGCCCTGAATTTTTCAGGTGTCCTTGTAAAGATGGATACTAAAAATCACTTTTATTTTCCACTCTTGAAAGGCTAGTTGATAGTAAGTAATGGCCAACTGCTGAGGCCATACTAATGAGACTTAGGGAGTGTCCAGTGCTTGGGACAGTGACTTATATTTTAATAGCTGACTGGCAAAACTCAGTTCTGGCCAAATCTGTGTCCTGTCTCTTTGCTGCATTGCATTGTATCAGACTTCACTGAGTCACTGTCATTTTAAAACTTTTAGTTTAAAAGACACTAATGTTTTAATCTAGTTGTCAAGAAATGCTCTGACCTGCCTGATATTAATTCAGGAGAACAACAAAGCATTTGTGCATAGTAATTTCACATGTAAATGTTACTATAAATTATGGTATCACCAAGAATGATTTTTTAATAGCACTTCAGCTCACAAGATGAAGATAGGTTCAAAAGTCCAATGCATAGAGTATATCAGTTTTCTTGCTGTAATTGTAATTTGTTTTATGGTAATATTAAAATAATTGGATTTATAGGTCATCATTTGGGACTTGGGTGCTTTGGTATCATCTGACATCTCATCTGAAGGACCAAGTTCCTCACTAAATCTTTAGTAATCTTTTAGTAATCTGCAAAGTGAACTTTTCAACTTCTACTCAAGTAGTCTTTCTAGTTGAGAGGTAAATTTGTGATTAGCATGGATTCTGATTCCATCTAATTAAATATTAAATATTTTAAAAATACCTGAGTTAAATTTGAGACTTCTTTGAATAATTATTATTAAGATGTTCCTGTATCTTTTACCCTAGTTTCCTTTGATTTTTGCTTCTCAGTTATAGTTTTGAATTGCTTAAAATAAGTGCAGGTCAGAAGTTTGCTAAGCTGTTATTATACTGCAGCATTGATTGCTAGTGTTAATCGCAGTAGTTTTAGAGTGACTTCTAATTCATGTGGTATCTATTTTGATTAGATGCTTGGGGACAATACAGGATAAAGGGGAAAACTAAATATGGAATGACAGTTTAAAAAACACAGTCTTGTTAAATGCAGGTCCACCAAATGAGCATCACTTTGTGTTCTTTGCTGTGCGTTGGAGTCTCCATTCAGTAAACCCTTGTTGAAGAATTGTGAAAGGTTTGACAGATGAACTGCTGAGGTAATTACTTAGTTCCTTTCCATCTCACTAGCTTTTTGTCTGATAAATGAAGGCTTAAATTCTGCTTTCAACTATTCTAATCTCAGTAGCACAGTCAATTACAGTAAAATGCTTATATATTTTTTTCCAGAGTCTGGCCTATTTAAGATTCCTTCATTACAGTTATTTATTGCTTAGGTCAAGAAATAGCATATATATGATAAATTTATCCAGTCACAAAAAAAAAAAAGGAAATGAAACTTTCAGTGACAGATGCATTTTTAGCTAGTGCTTTTACCATCTACCAAATAATACCTTAATTCTGTTTTGAAGCAACAAATAAGTATAAAATGAAAACTATGAGAGAAAATTAATGCTTTGTATAAATATCTCACAAATAGAAATAAGGAGAGAGAAGAGTCTCTTCCAGGAGAAAAAGCTAACAGTGTTGTCACAAGAACACACGCTTTTAGAAATTTAAGAAAAAAAATAGTATGCTTGCCAATGTATTTTTTCCAAGTATATTATAGCATTTCTTTTGCCAGTGTAGCTTTCATAATTACAATAGTTACAGTGATTTAAGTTTCAAACATCACTATTTTTGACACTATTCTGTTATGATTTTCTTTTCCTAGCTAACTATTACAGTGCAGTCAGTATTCATTCTGTATGAACTATAGTTCAATACACATCTCATGTAACTTGAATATAAATGCCATGTCTAAATCTAAACTTTTCAGAAGTGTTTTATAACTTTCAATAGTGCCCTTAATATCAAGTATCAGGATACCTGATATATAAAGGAATTAACGAAAACATTATTTCCTGCACATGTTATTTCTGTGAAAGGTTTTCTTTTCTCCATTTAGTTGCTTTGGAAATTGAAGCTCCATGAAAACCCCGTTTAGCACATTAGCTAGTTTCCTGAAGTTTGATTATGAATTACTTTCTACCTTTGCAGGAAATACATTCTTTATGTTAGGCAAAGCACACATTTCACTGTCAAGCATGACATTCTTCTTTTAGCCCTTTGACATGTTAAATAAAATAGAACTCAGATTGCCATGGGTGTTTTTTTAAAATTTCCATAAACAGAACTGGTTTATGTCTTACAGTCAAACCAACCCTGTCAAATCCATATGTCTTTCTAAAGCTCAGATGTGATTGTCGCAAAAAAAATTTAAAACTGATACAAAATTGTAAGGTGCTACTCAGTGAGATCACTGTCAATGTTCGCCTTTCATTACATTTGTAATCTTAAATGTGAAACAAAAAGTCAGTACAAATGTATCCAACAGGAAACATCACATAATCTGTGAGAAAATAGGTAATTCTGGAGACATACACTCTTTGATCCACCATATTTATTAAAAGGAAGATTCCTGTCCCAATATAACTAAAAAGAATTGACATGCCATGTATATTTGTAGTCATAGATGGAGTAATCTGTGTTAGGATTTAAGAGCAGAGAAAATAAAGAAAAACATGAGCGTTCTTCTCACATGCTCTTACAGCTTTAATATAAGCTAAGTATTAAAAATTTTAGACATTAATTTATTGCTAATTTTCTAAGGGCTTTTATGCCCTTTCTGTTACCTAATTGTCTCTGTCTAATTTATTTGAGGCTAACACACTTATGTAGAGAAAAAAAAAATAACTCTTAGAAGTTCCTCTAGCTTCTGAGAATGGTGATTTTGAACAATATTTGTGATCATTATTTGTGTCCTTTTGCAGGTAGATGTTATCTAGAAGAAACACTTTTGTATTCTTGTAGAAACTGTGTGTTAGCAAAGAATGAAAATTTTAAGAAGTAACAACGTCATAGTGTTCCAAATGAAAATGAGGGAAACCCACAGTGCAACTGCTGTCATTACATTGAAGATTTTGTGTAGTTAGGGCAACCATGTTCTCTGTCGTTTCTTTAAGAAGGTGGTTATTTTTCACTACTTAGCATTTTATTTCTTCACTTTCAAAACTGCCACTGTGTCACATAAGAAATTTCATTTGTCATTACAATTTCAGCATTATTACATTAAATGTCAGCATACACATTTAAATGATTGTCAAGTTTTTTTCAGTTGGACGTGAGGGGTCTTCATTCATATAAAGCACTATGTTCGACCAGGCAATTGCATAGCATGTGTTTTCTCACACCTGGAAGTAGTATATATATGTTTACAAAAGGATGTTCTTCAGAGTGAAATCTGCTGCTGTTAGTGGAAAGGAGCTATATTGTCATGATGTTCACCTGAAAAAAAATGTACTCTAACATTACCACACGTCCAACAACAATCTTTCTATATGCTTAGATAAATGGTATGTTAAATTGGAAGCAAGGTGAGACTTTGTATTTGAAATTGGGAAACATTCCACATTTCAGTGAATGAAACATTACAAATGTGGGAAGCCTCAAGATTACACACAAACCTCAATATATGCATGGAAAAAAATGCATTGACATCAAAGTATGGAAGATACCCTTTGTTCTCTCTTACCTCTGTCCTAACTTTTGAATTCTCAGAATGGATATGTCTGATGATTTTTTAAAATGCATATTTGTTCTTATAAAATAATATAAAATGATTCTTATGAAATAATTTGAAATCATTAGCATCAAATATTGCAGGTGAGTGTATGGATATACACATGAAGCAGCAGTGACAGAAAAAGTGAAATTAAACAAGATAACGATTTTAATGTTTACTCAGAATAACAATTTATGTGGGTTTGCTAGCACTTCTTTAATTAGAAGTATAAGATGTATGATAAAAAATTACAAACATATATATAGAAACTCATTCTCAAAAATGCCTACTGTTTTGGGACCAAGTTCTCTTCTACCTTGTGTTTAATTCTGTTTTCATATTTCAGTTTTTTGAAAGGTTTAGCTTTTATTTTAAGCAGAGTATTCACTTTGTTATCTGATTGTTAGTGATGTGGCCATTTTTAAATAATACATATTTACATGAGATACGTGGAAAGAATTTGACTCCAAAAGATTTCCAGTATCTGTATTTTATAAATTATAATAAAAGCATCAGAATTTTGTCTTTGCTATATTTTAAGTCCAGCGGAGAAGATAGAAAATTTTGATACATGTATTGGTTTAGCATAAATGGTAGGAAAAAAACCCAATTGTTAATCCATTTTGGAACTAACAGCTAAGCTGGCCAATCAGGTAAAAGGTGTACACCCCCTGGGACACCGCTTAAAAACAGGAATCTTGGGAGACCCGCCCTCTTTCTACAGACCCCTTCCATGAGGTAACATCGCGGCCGGGCCGGGAGGGCCCCGGGCCCAGGGGCCGGCTGGCCCCGGGAGGCCCCGGGAGGCCCCGGGAGCCGTGGCCGGGC
>WBMY01002190.1:915034-1004966 GCA_013397315.1 Donacobius atricapilla | reverse complement strand
TTGTGAAGCTGTGCATCTTTAAAAGGTGAAACCCCGTGCTTTAAAATCCACAAGCCCTTATGTAGTCATATAAAAGGCTGCATTTTGGGAAGCTCACAGATACAGTGTCGGGCGGGCTGTGTTTATAAGAGCTGGAAGTCACAAACAGACTGTGTCTCTTGTGGAAAGTTTCCAGAAGAATCAGGAGGGACTTGTCTCTCTCAAAGGACTAAATGAAAGACTATTTTATTAAGTGCTGCTGACTTAAGAGTTCTGATGTTTTGTCCCTTTGCATTGTTTTTCGTGGAAAAGTAGATTGTTGCTAGGGAGGAAGAGGGGTTGTTTTTGAGAGGGTTTCGTAGTTGGTTTTTGTTTGTTTACCTTTACTGTATGTTAATAAATCTAACTGTTTCTATTTTTGAACTGAACCGGTTTTGCTTTTTTTTTCTTTTAATCCTATTCCACTAAAATGAAAATTAGGCGAATGTGATAACCACTACAATACATAAAATTTGTGAGCTGGCTTAATGCAGTGGAGGTAGCCATGAAAGGCCTAAATGAATTTAAATATGGAAGCAGTTCAATTTTCAATTACACCTATAGAACTCGCCAATTCCTTGCTGTCATTTTGCATTGACGCATGGACAGTGTCAAACTTGTCCCAAGGGTTTCTCCTGAAATGGAACAAGTTAAAATGCCACCCTTAGTTTTTTCATTCTCTATATAAGCAGAAAGTTACCTTCCTTTTATTGCTGCTTGCATTTGAGATCGGAACCAAGTACCAGAACAGAGAGAGGGAACTGAGAGCAAGAAAAGAAATCTCAAAGGTCTGAAATAATCTGGAAAGTTTTCAAACTACTCCATTTCAGGTTTTAGGTTTGAAAGCGTTACAGATGTATGTAACTACACCATACTTTGTTTCAGTCTTATGCCAGGTCTCACTGGAGTTTTTTTTACCTCTTGCTAGTGCCATAGCATTGATTTACAAGATTCTCACACTTGCAGACCTGACTGCTGTGTAACTGTTTTGCTGAAAAACATTAAGCCTACTCAGAGGCTTTTGCATTCTGTGAGACTTAATGACAGATTTCCAGTTCTTCACTGTGTTTGACATTTTGACTGAGAACAAATTTTAGACTAAGACCTATATTTTCAGTGTCCAGAACTCTTCTTACTTGGTGAAATCTGATTTTGAAAGTTATAAGAAGTAGTGTTAGTCCATATCAGGCTGGTAAAAAGTTACAGTTTGCATTCTGAAGGTTATTTCGGTGTTTATAAAATTGGGGGCAGAGGGAGGGAAGAAGAAAAATAATCATTCTGGTACCCCTATTAGAATTCTATGGATTTATGAGTGAAGAAAAATATTTTTATGTTCTTGAGCTTCAAGGTAATCAGACAAAAAAAGGACAGTTTCTGTCTTCATATAAATATCTTCAATGATTGCTTAAGCTGAGATTCCTCTCTCTAGATTCCCTATGAGTCACATATAAATTCTTGGTCAGACTGTATGGAGTTTTCCTGGTCTTTTGTAGTAGATCATCTTGGAATAATGCTGGGCTGAATAACTACTAACAGTTAACTAACAAGGGGAGTGAGATACTCAAAAAGTTTGACGTGGGAACATTTCTGGAGCTGGAGAGGAGCAGCCCCTCTGCTCTGTGACGCAGCCCTGCAATTCTGCCCCTCTGACCGCACTGTGTGTGTTCCTACTCAGACAGCACCTGCACAGAGACATCAGTCCAAATGCACTGAGGAACTTAGTACTGTGTGAAAATATGCCAACCTACCTGTTTCAGAGAGGTTTGATCCAGCCTGAAACATTACCTTGTAAACTATACATTTTAAATAAAGCACCAAAAATACAGGGGAAAATTAACATTTTGTTTCTTCTGATGCCGTTTTAAAACAGCTGTAAGATTTCACCAACGTGAAGCTTACTAAGATTTAGAAGAAATTGAGAAACATTTCGTTTAGTTAAAGAACCATAAAAATATGTTGAGGCTAAACGTGAAGTGTTTAAATGAATGAATAGCAACACCTTTGCCACTTGAAGTCAGTGTTTCATTATTCCCCAAAATTTTATTTTTGGGTCACAGGTGGCAACCTTTGTCAACATTTGGATTTTCATGAATTTCTACTTTTTTGAAGGTGAGATGTGGAAATGCACTCAAGCCTACAAAGAAATCACCTAAAAAGAGATTCAGCAAAAATGTGAACCAAAAAGGCCAGGTTTGGCTTTTTACTGGTTTGCTTTTTGGTATATTTGTCTTTGAGAATCACTTTAACTGCTAAAGAACAGAATTGTTGACTAACTAAGAGATTTCAGAAAATTACTGAAAGTCTCTGAAATGTGATCTTCCTACAGTGCCCATGCCCATTTCCAGGATAATAAATCCTTAAACACTGTGAAAGTGATGCATTAGAGAGTGTCAAAATTATCATTTGTTCCAGACAAGCTGGTAGTGAGTATGCATATGTTATTAGTATGTGGTCTGGTGTAATCTGTGAAAAATGACTTTGTGAGCACAGTCAAAAAGGAGTCCATCCAGTAAAACATCTAAAATGGTTTTTTTCTCTCTTCTGTGGATGACAAGGGCGAGTTTAGATTCATTTAAAAAATCCAAGAAAGAAAAGTATTTTCATATTAGAAACAGTCCCAAGAGATTTTCTTTTATTCTTAAGCAATTTTTGCTATGCCTAAAAGCATTGTATGAAAATATTGAGCATGTAGCCAAATTAACCCCAAACTTAATGCTATTCATAATAACAAATAATATAATAACAATCACAATATCTAGTGCTAGATCAGAAAGCACAGGCTGGTTTAATAGTGGGTTAAATATCTTGGAGATTTATTAGATTTACATAAATATAAATATTATTACAACCCTTTAATTGTATTTCCACCCCTTTCTTCTAGAGAAAGACATTGTTAATGCAAACTTAAAGCAATGGCTCAGTTTAGTAGGGCATTCAGTTAGAAAAAAACAAGGTTTCTTTTGCAAGACCATCTATTTTACAAGTCCACTAAGGGAAAAAGAAGGAGGAAAAGTGGTTAATGACAGACTTAGGCAAAACTGTTATTGTGAATGATTTATTTTCTGAAAACCATGCTTTAAAGAGTACTGAAACCATAAGAAAATTAGAAGATTTGATAGGTCCAAAAGAGAAAGATCAAAAATTGTTGGAAATAGTAAAATAAAACCATTTAAATATAGTTTGTGTTGAATTTAGCCAAATACAGTTAAAAAGATTACACATGCAAAAAAAGTCAAAGCTTTGCCTTGGATTGAATTAAATTCTTAGTTGAAACATTTTTTTATTTCCTGTTGGTGAGAGAAAACACATTTTCTGTTTCAAGTTGACCAGAAGTTCACTTTCTCATAATAATTTTTTATTTTAAATATATATATTTAAATATACTTTCCCTCCCCATTCTTTTCACAAGAAAAATCACTTTGCCTGCGTTGATAGCAGCGAACTCTTTAGATCTACTGTGTCCACTCTTGCAGTGACACATTTAGGGCTGTTGACCCACGAGGAGGGGTTATATCAGAGATGAGCAAAAAACTGAATTGACCCCAATTTTAAGTTCTGCTGGGCTTGTTGGCACAGTTCTCTGTGTTAGCGTCATGGCATTAAATTTTAGGGGAAAAGGAGGAAGGAAGAGCCATTTTGGGGGAGACCAAAGCACCAGCACACGTCTGCAGCAAGCAAGGAGGCTGCAGGGATGAAGGGAGCAGCATCCCGCGCCGGTGAAATCTGCCAAGGAAACAGTGCCTGGCCAGAGATGCAACACAAGGCAGGCAGAAGAGAGGCTGGCTCCGAAAAGCTTGGGAGATGCTGATCTGCAAGAAGCAATTGGAGGTGAGATAACAGCTGCTCCGTGGCAGAGGTCAGATATCAATCAAAACTAACAAGTTACAGAACTAATTAAATTCCCAGTTGCTTTTAGGCAAATGAGTAATACCATTAATTAGGATGGCCTTTTTCCCATCTCCAGTGGTCAGAGGGCTCTGCCTTTTTGTTTTGCATTCAGACTGCACGATTAGAAACTACCTCTGCCGTCTCAGGAGAAAAAGATATGCTTTCAGAAAAGGAATCTGTGTCTGATGTGATAAACCATTATTTATATTTGGGGAGTGTTCAGAACTTCCTATGTACAAGGGATTCTGATCTCAGCAATTCCACATAAATCTGTGCCTTAGCATTATTATTTTAAAAAACAACCAACTAAACCACCCCTCTCCCCCCAACAAACCACAACTAAAAAATAAAGGTGAACAGGAGATATTAGGAGGGTGGCGTTCTATTTAATTTTGAGTTACTGTTTTCCACATTGGCAAACAATGACAGCAACAAGCTCACAATCTCACAGAGCAAAACGTAAAAACTCTTGGCTTATGGAGTTCCACTGCTATTTGATTGCTTGAATTTGGCTCAAGGATAGTTGCATTTTTAGCTGCATAGTAGCACAATTCCAAGAGCGCTCACTGTGGGTGTTAGCCAGCAGCCTAGTTGTTCAAGCAGTAATCTGTGAACAGATATGGAATTTATTTCCTTCTAATTTCAGCTAGAGGCTAATGTGGAAACAAAACCCAGCTCTTCAGCTCATAGCTCTGGCAAGAGCTATCAGAAGTAGAGCCCAGACCATTATTCTCAGTTAGTTTTTTGCCTCCTGTGTGTTTTGCTGTTTCAAGGTTCCTAGAATGAGTTAGCCATGGATATACCTGGAAAAGGGGTTCCTGGGGAAGCAGGCATCAGCAGTGGCTGGTTCCTAACCCAGAGCAGTCAGCTGGTACTCTGGTTCCTAGCAAAAACGTTCATGTTGTGCAATGAGATTCAATGAATACTTTAGCAGTTGGACAGTGCTAGAAAAGAAAAAGCTTTTTTGACTGCCTTCATTGTTGCCATGGATGTAGAAACTTAAATTCTTCCAAGTTTTGATTGGGTTTACACAATTTACGTCTTCATCAGAGCCCTTACTCTAACCAATGCATTGAGGTACATTTTGATCAAGTTTTTTAAACACTTGTCAGACTTTAAAATATTGTACATTTTGGGTTTGTTCCTTTTTGAGCTGAGGGCTCTCAAGAACTAATTTCTAAACTTTTGTATTAATTTTCTAATTTTCTTATGTACTTTGTTTTGGACTAAGCTGGGGACTGTTGCCTATGAACTATTCAGGGGATGCACTCTGTAACCATGTATACCAAACAGCATTTAAATATTTAATGCTGTACAATAGCATAAATGTGATAATGTGTTTCCCTCAGAGGTTTATTCCATCAAAATTAACAAATAAAACTAATCTATGCAGGGTACTTTGTTTTCCTATGCCAGAGATGTCCAAAATTGTTTAATGATGAAGTTTTACATTTCAGTCTAGTGATCTACAGCTGGTTTCTGTTCAAGATTTACAGTTCATAACAGCACATGATTTATTTTTTGTAGATAATACTAATAGTATATCCATTAGGTTTATACAGAATTTAAAAATCTATAATAGGCATAAGCCATGCTGAAATTTATCTGATATTCTCTTTGGAGCTGATGACTGTGTATTACCCATGAATTTAGTCAGTTTCTTAATAAATCTTAATTAATCTTAATTTATTGAGCTCTGTCATGTCTTCACTTTACAAGTCACATCACATATAGTCAGTCAGCCCTTGAAAAGCTCTTTTGCTCATGATCAGTCACGACATGGTGATATAGCAGGACCAGAGGTTTAGAATAGAGGCAGCACACTTCAGGGGCTGCCTGACTCCTGAAATTAATTTCTTTTTCTTCCCTTGAATATTAAACAGTTTGAATTTAGTGCATTGTGGACATGCCAGAAATCTCATTTTTTGTGGTGGGCCTGAGAGACAGGATTTTGAGAATCATGTAAAATACTTTTTATTTATTATTATCTTTCTTGCTTAGCAATTTTATTAAGAAGAATTCAGCAATCTTTGTATGTACTGCAATTTGAAAAGATGGCAGAGTATCTTAGGAGTACAACAGAATCTGCAGATATTTGAAGTTTGAAGAAACTAAAGATATGAAACCAATTCATCTTATAGCCACTTTAATTCTATAAAAATAAGCAGATGGATTCAGCTAAGGTGAAAGTGTAAGCCAAACTCAGTTTCTGCTAAAAACAAAATGCAATTTAATTACTTATTCTAGCTGATCTACCAGTTTATCTCCATGATGCATAGGTATTGAGGATGCCAAGAAATTATATCAGTGTCAGTATGAAGCTATTAACATCTACCTTGTGCTTTGGTTGCAGTACAGGATACAAAAATATAGCATGTTCAAGGTTTGATGAGTAACACCTTTATTATGCCCATTGACTATCACTAAATTAGAGCACAACACCCCTGGCAGTACACATGACAGCTGCATGAGCATAAGATGAGTTCCTTTCATCAGTAAATTACAATTAATGGCTTGTGAATTCATAATGAGCAAACACCTCTCATTCCCAAGATATTTATCAGCTATTCAGAACACAAAATGTACCAGCTCATCGAGGTACCCTTGGAATGAGTGGCAATTTTTAATAGGCTGGTGAGTTAGAAGAAGAGGTGACAAAGTCATTATCAAATATATATTTGTCATCTTATTTGACACTTCCACAATGGCAAAGGTTTGACAAATACATTAACATTGGTGTTGAAGATGTTTAAGGAACCCAGGAAACTCGTGTCTTTTGTTCACTGCTGACACTTGTCCCTCATGACCCATTCAGTCAGTCAGGGCAAAGGACCAAGCTCAGTCTTTCTCTTGGCTTTATAAATAGGGCTTGGAGGCCTGACTGTATTTTTTAGTCATACTGCTATGCTTCAAAATGCACAGTTCTAAGCATTTCTGTAACACCTATTCTGGTGGCAGCTGAGGATGCTAATGACAGCTACCCAAAAGGCACCTCTTTGGAGAAGAGAACTTTTTCCCTTTTAACTGAGATACGGTTTTTAGAATTAGGCTAATGAGGGATGATCCACATTGCTAAGAACTTAACAAGTGTCACGTCATCCTTTTCTGAAAGGCTATATACAGCACATAGCACCTAGGATTACCCCTGAGGAGCCAAGTCCAAGAATGTGCTCCATTTACACTTACAAGCCAGCAACCCCTGTCATCTGAGTTTAGGTGGGGAAAAAACTCCAGACACATGTCCAAACAGGAGTCTAACAGTAGCATGAATTGTGGAAATAACAGAAAAAGAAGATAACCCAGGTCTGGTAGGGCCTGCTGAGCCACTTTCCCAACTGACTGTGCAATCTAAGAATAATTCTCATCTCCAAGTGGTATTTTTGACACATATTTTCTGAAAATTTTATTTTATCAACCAGAGTTACTAAATACTTAGAAATGGGAGCACATACACTTTTGGAAACAAAATTCTTGTTTCATCTGGATTGTATTTTGCTTTATTAAGTTCTACTAATTGCACCATCCACATGTACATTGACCAAGGCAAGTCACTGGCTTTAAATGTGTTTGGGATTAGGCAAACACAGTAAGAAATATATTTACTTCCAAAAACTGTGAAGACTAACCCTCTATTCAAATTTAAATTTTCTGTCATGTGCGGAAAAGGCCTAAAGGCTGGAATGAACCCTTCTACTTCCTAGAGAGTGTGCTGAGAGCTCCTTCTGTAAGCAGAGCAGTCAAAGCCTGGAGACTGAAGAGATGTATGAAAGACAGGTTAACTTCCATAGAGCAAATTGTTCTTGCTCATTTTCCACTAAAGGAGTGATGCCAAATAGAGGACTTAGCAAGAAAGATGGGGAAACTTAATCCAATCACAAAGCTATAATGACTGAATATTGTTCTGCATTGCCTTTCCATTTATTAATGTCTGCTTCCAGCCTGATATCTAATAAAAAGTCTTCATTCCTAAATTGAAAACTATATTTAAAATTATTTTCGTATAACCAGTGTTTTCCATTTTGTAATATTTAATCTCTTTAATGCAGCAATAATAATAAGAAAAAAATTGGAAGCCCCACACAAGTAAATTTAAAAAAAAAAAAGAAGAATGATGAAAATTACTGATGTTTGCTCACCTTGCATAAAATTGC
This sequence comes from Donacobius atricapilla, assembly GCA_013397315.1. Lineage (NCBI taxonomy): Eukaryota > Metazoa > Chordata > Aves > Passeriformes > Mimidae > Donacobius > Donacobius atricapilla. Next base: position 996,909 of record WBMY01002190.1, on the reverse strand, counting down.
TATTACCGGATGATATAGAATGATCCCATTCTAATCGACCTAATCTTGTTTAAAACTTTAGCACCTATTTGTATTTGTATTCGATTAGCTGTGACTTATCCAAGTGCTTTGTCTTGCATCTAACTGGCTCCATTTCATCCTTTAATGGATTTGCATATTGTGCTTGTATTGTGTAAGATTTTGCCAGGCATTTGTTCATATTAAATATTCTGAATTCTCTTTTATGCACCCTCAGAGATATCTTACCTTCAAAGACTCAAAGATGTATTCAGAGATCTGTTTCAAGAGCACCTTTTCCACAAATACACAACGAATGAAATCTTAAAACGACTCCACTAAAATCTTTCAGGCTGTCACTTAATATGCCACTAGGGAGAATATCATGGCTCTAAAGACCATAAATAAACTTTTATTTCTTCCTCGGGAAAATAATTGCCTTGTTTAGAACTGAATGAAGTGGCAGGAAATCAGCCAGTAATTTCTCACAAAGGAGCACTCACTTTAATGCAATCAGGCTTAGAAAACAAAGAGGTTGGTTTTGGTTGTGAAATATTCACACTTGTGGCAGCACTGCATGTGACTGTACAAGCAATCCCATTTGAGATATAAAAATGATAAAGTAAATCAAGCTTTAAGCCCCCTTAAAGTATTGCTGTTGCAGTCATCATTGTTTCGATGGCTCAAAAATAGACTGACTTCTTTCTGAATCTTTGATCTTTGTCATCCAATGAATGACACTGCCTACCAAAAATATCTTATTTATTGCTGTTTATGGCTAAAGTTCTTGGCAAGTTTGAGGTTAATGAGAGCAAAACCCCTGCATTCTATCATTACTTTTCGCTGGAGCTTATCCTCTAAGCTTCCATTTGTGTAGTATTCCTCAACATTCCATGTAATGCTGGGAACTGCATAAGTCTGTGAAAGTTATTGAATTGAATTTCAATTAAGCAAGCAGGATCAGCAAATAGTAAACTGACATCTGGAAAGGTTGGAAAACAAACTGGACTGGAAGATGGCAGGTTCTTATTCTTCTGCCCTTGCTTAGCAGTACATGACAGAGCACCTCACACTTTAAAAGCTGTTTCTCTGGGAACTGAAAACCACAGTGGGTGGCAGATGGTAGTTTGCTTCTGGTTAAGAAGACCACTGTTGCTGCTAGGACTTCCTTCAAACATAAATGAGGACAATTTTTATAGAACTACTAAAGGACAGATGAAAAAGAAATACCTTGAGCAGGTGGACCTGAAGGGCTAATGATGATTTCAACAGCCTTTTCATTTTAAAAATTTGAACTCAACATTCTCCAAAAGTGGCTGAGGAGATAAATCTGTGTCACCACAGACTCTGTATTATATATATTATATTACTTATTACATCACATATACTATATGTTATAAATTATATAGTGAAATTAATAATATCTATAATTTTCTATTGGTACATGGTACTAGATATAAATATATAATCTATTCTATATTATATCTCTATTTTATTTATATTATGAAGTAATATATTTAATGTATTATAAACTGCAGACTCTAGCAGTAGCTGGGATCTGAAGAGATTATTAAGGACTAGCCTATAGGCACTTCATTGTATTTCAAGTTGGATGAAGACAAAATGCTGATATTTGGGACTATTTCTTTCAAACTGAAATTTCTGTAAGCTGCTGCTGTCAGGCCTCTCTGACCTGCCAGTGAAAATTTTTGTTCAATACTTATAAATATTAGGTGTCCACCTGGAAACCTCTCTATGGGCTAAGAAATTTGTGACTAATTTGCTGCAAGTGTTCATTCAGAAATTAATGCACTGGGTCTACTCTATTTTAGGAGCTCAGTACCATGCTTCAGAAGGCTCTTTTACATAACTCTATCTTGTCAGAATTTGTAACTCATGCTCCCTGGTCACTGCCAAAAAATATCCTCAGTGCTGCAGTACAGGATTTGGAAGAATTTCCTGTCAATCTGTGCTTCCAGGACAGGTACAAAAATTAATATGACAAGGCAGGAGCATAAGAAGACCATATCAGGAAAAATTAGTCAGCAGATGCTGTTGGATGATATACCTGTGTCGAAGGTGAAACAAAAGGTGGAAAACCAGAATACAATATTTCTGTATCTCTGTTTTCAAGTGGCATTAATATAGAAATATTAAATGTACTCATATAAATTAATTCATAAAAATATATTAGTTATCATATAATAAAGAAGACTTCATCAAGAAGCCTTGTCTGTATATTAACCTTATTGGTTGAGAGACTATGCACAGACCTAAATCAAACAGAATATGTTTTTACATCACCTGGGCAAATGAGAGGCTAATTGGTCAAAACAGAGTAAAGACACAGTGACATCCAACTCTTAGGAAGTAATTTTTCCTTCCTGACAGTAATTTTGTGGTACTGTGTAATTCTTTGCTCTAACTTCAGTCTTATTACTGCAATATTGTCACTTACATCTGGTAGTAGCTTTGACTTCATGCCAAATAAACCCACCTTTTTATATTTGTGGCTAAAAGAAGCATTTTTCCCCAAAAGAATCAGAAATCCACTTTACTGTGGAATACAAAAATAGATATCTACCACACCTCTGCTCCAAGAAAAGAAATGGCTTTGCAGATAAAACTAAATTGCTGCTTCATATCCTCAGGTCTTCATAATAGGTAAATTTTCATATTTATTGAGATCAGTAATATTGATACAAAATACTTTAGTGCTTGATATATCTACACAATTCACAGGAATTAGACAAGAAAATTAAATAATCAAACTAATACTTGGAAATCCTCCTTTTCTTTGCCTGAGTCAACTCTAGAAAGTTCAACTAAAAAATAATTCTCTTTTTATTTTATTTCTAATTTTAAATTTCTAACTTGATCCTATCCAAATTTTAAAAAATAGACATATGGAAATTTCCAGGCCAAATGATCTTAATATCAAAAGATTTTTTTTTTCCAATGAAAATCTCTGTTTCTTTAATTTTTACTGTCTAAATGAAAAATTGGTCCTATTCTGCAGCTAATATTGAAGTTTGCCTTTTTTTATGCAGTGAGAAATGACCTTCAGTAGTGTAGGCAGGGAACAGCACACCCACCCACACATCCAGGCACACGGGCATTCACTCGGCTATAAAAACATGACCTAGCTTCACTCTGGTTCCAGCACCACACCAGGGAACCCCGGTTTTCTTCTGGCAGGGGACAGACTCACTCTGTGTAAAGCCTCTCCAAAGGAATTATTTTTGCAGTATAGAATTTTTAGGGGTAATTCCAGAATGCAAGCATGCTACAGACTATGTAATAAAGTACAAAAACAAGCAAAGAAAAAGAGTATCCAAGATGATGAAATGAAAAAATACAAATATTGAAATAAATTATAATTCTGAAGTCAACAGATTTATGATTATTTCAATTACAAAAAGTCTGTAATATTTTAACTGAACAACTATTTTAATTCCTGATATATTTGGGCTGTTAAAAATTCAAGAAAATATTATTATTTTTACCTCAATTTATTGAAATGATAAATGATCATGGGTTCAAAATTATCAGTACAAGATAATGTATTTTTAATGTGTACTATAAAACAAACTTCATGTGTCAGTGATCCTTGTTCGATTAAACATTATTAATTATCATTTTCCTCATGCTTGATGTCAGTAAGAACTACCTGCATCAGTCACACACAGATATATTCAAAGGTGGTACTACTCCAAATTGTTGTGCAGTCGTTATACTATAGCCTCTCCTTCTGTGATGAGAGATGGAGAAACCATAAATAAGATCCTCTCTCAGCAGCCCACATATTCTTCTTTCGGGAGTATCTGAGCTATGCTAAGCTAAAGTGGATTTTGCTGGTGTGAAATATCACCTTTAGTTACATCTCTGTCAACAATTGTCTGCTAGCAGCACCTGCACAATTTCTTCAGATTTTGTGAGTTTTAAAAATATTTAGATTAGAAGAAGTTTCTCTTAGACAGCAAAATGGCTTGAAGGGTGTAGCACTGAAATCATTCAGCCATTCTGTTTTGTTTGTTGTTTAATTCTTTCACTCTCCAAACAGAGACAACAGAAATGCATACAGACTGTAAGGACAAGCTGACACTGCCCCTTAAAACCACAAAACTGCACTGAAGGCATGAATATGGAGGATAAAAAAGTCTCAGGGAAGCTCTGGCTAGTTGAATGATGCAATCATTTTAATAATCACAAGTGTAAGCCATATTAAAGTGTGTTATTCATGACATGAACAAAGACAAGTCTGGGGGGCTGCTTCTTCCCTTTGTTCATCTTTCTAAAACCAACTACAGTGTGTCTGATTCAAATCCAACTCTGAACTATGCCATATGTTAAAAGCACAACTGAAAAGCACATTCTGCTTTAGAGTTTGTAGTTGAGATAAATACTAGATTCTCAATTTCATTATTTTTAATGAAAAAGCGTCCAGTTTGGAGGAGTTAAAGGGGTTACTCTCTTTGCTTGGCAGACAGCTCATGAAAAGCCTCCACTTTCCTGGGCACTAATGCTTCTCACAGGGAGTTCATTGTCCAACCCAGCAGGCTAATCAAAGATGCTTTTTTTCAGCCAGTTCTGATAGTGGAAGGGAATATATTCATCATCAATCTTAGACTTACGCAGATGTTCATTATTCCAGAAGAGAGACAAGTAAAAAGCCAAAAGATCTTGTAATCAGTGAAGTTTTCTATCATTGGAACTAAATTAAAATACTGTACAAAGTTGTTCAAGGGCTGCTCTAACTTTAGTCAGCTGTCTGACCCCTTGTGCTCGTGTGAACATTTTCTGATCCATACTCTTTTTCTTCGGACTTGTCTCTTTGTCAGCCTCAGGGATGGGGGTATTTCTGGACAGATTTCATTGACCCTATGCAATTTGAGGACTCCTTTACATACCTAGATTTACATGTAGGTACAGATAGATATGTTCATGTCTTGTATTGTGTCCTGTACTGTGATTTAAATGATTGTGTACTTCAAGTGATTTAGGTTAAAAGGGGAGTGTCTTCACATGAGTTTTCACTGGGCTTAGAGTTTTCTTAAAAGCTGCTTAAGAATATTCTATGGGAGTTTAGGGAAAAAATGTAAATGCATATTTATAATTAAGGAGGACATTGGGTTACTTTCTGCAAGTCTGCATTGATATTCAATAATACAGAGTATGTTAGAATAAACAGTATTGATTGAGCCTTGATATTTTTTTTCAATTTCTTATTGACTACCAACCATTTTTTTTTTATTATTTTTTATATTTTCTTAGGCCTGTACTTGAAGATGTTTAGACTGATGCTGTCATCAAGGAATATGCAGTCACATACTTGGAGCTCTATACTACTAGTTTAGTCTATAAAAAGATTAATGGGATATCTTGGGTAGATATGAATTGTTTATAATAACAATTTGATTGTGAAAAGTTGTTCACTGCTTTTAGTTCATTAATGTTAACTAGTTCATCAATTAAATCTTAGAACTTCACAGAATATGTTCGTTTGGTTCTGGCAGGTATCATGCTTAAAATTTAATTAATGTAGCATGTACGGTGTGCTGTGAGGACTCAAGAGAAGGACTATAAGATATCCTCTATGCCTGTGCACATGATTTAGGGACATGTTCCACCTTGAGGACTCTGACTTCAGTGATTTTTAGGGGCCAAGGAGCCAAGATGTGGCCACATCTTTTCTGGCTTTTGAATATTCAGCCTTTTCCTACTGTGGCTTTTTAAATTTCTTGTTTTCTTGGTACAACCTCTTCCAGTCTGGACATTTGGACAACACAATGCTACCATTAATGAGAAATAGTGCATAGAGATCATGGTTTTAAGGGATTGCATTATCATTAAAAAATAAACATGTGGTTTGAGAAAGGCCCTACATGTATTCAAGAGGAAGGGAAAAATAAATTTCAGGGACCTACATCTTCTCAATGGCTTCCCAAGTGCTTCAAACCAGTACTGCAACAAGGACTCTTATGACACTTTTTCCTAGCACAGTATTGCTTTTTATAGTGAGCAGTTATAATGTCTATTCCTTCTTTGATTCCTTCTTCGATGATGTGGATTCTAATAATGTTTCCTCATAATGAAATGTGATTCAGCTATTTCTGCATATTTTTAGATAAAATGTGTATCTTTCTGTATCCAGTGAAAGAAAATTAAAAAAAAAAAATATTAGATATCAGTACCAGTTTATTAAGCCTCCCATACTTGCAATTTGCTACTGTTAGCAAAAAAATAAGATTCATTACTGATCTGGGGCCATTATTTGCCCTTTTGCTCTCTGACAACCACAGCGAAGTCCTGAGATTCCTAAGGGAGTTGGGCCATTTAAGCATTAATCTTTTAAATGCCAAAAATTCCTACCTCTTGCTTTGAATATCTAAGAACATTTCTGGCTAATTTTTCTTTTAGAAAAACAGAGAAGGAAATCAAACTTCCATGGGTCCAACAACAAGTTTATCATAAGTTGTGGATGACATTTTGCCGTCCAACAAAAGAGGTCTTCTGCTTAGCCTTTTTGAAAGAATAATGTTATGAATAGGCTATTAAAAATATATAATAAAAAAATATATAATATANCTCCAGAGAAATTTGGCTCTGGAGGGAAATGTGTTTTCAAAGCACACTGCTACAAATACCACACAATGCTTTAGGGAATCCCTGCTGTTTACATGCTCTTCTGAGGTGCCCGATTCCCATTTTGTAAAAAAAGCCAAGTGTCTCAGAACACAAATGAGTACTTAACTCTGAAGGTCTTAAAATTTTACTGCTAGATTTACCTATTAGAGTCATAACTTGTTGTTCTCAGAGGTAGCATATAGCTGTGCTCCAAGCAAGAACTGTTAGAAGAAAACCTAAGAGTAACTTAATGAGACTCAGGTCATTAGGATAAGAATGGTCACCTCACAAACAGGGACATGGACATGGACAAGGCAGAAGTGTTTAACACATTCTTTATCTCAGTCTTCAACATGGGTGATGGATCAAGGAGGTCTCAGTGCCCTGAGCTGGAGAACCATGGCTATGAGAATGATTAGCTCTCACTTGACCCTGAAATTGTGCAGGATCTGGTGTTCCAGCTAGAACTCTACTAATCTATGGGGTCTGATGGGATTCATCCAAGAACCCTCAAATAGCCACTGATGTCATTGCAAAACCTTTTAAAAAGATTTTTTAAACAGTCTAGGGACTTCAGAGAAGTCCCAGCTGGCGGAAAACTGGAAAATATTCTCCCAATTTTCAAGAAGAACCCTGGACTACAGGCCTGTCAGTCTCACTTCAATGCCTGGCAGTCTTACTTCAGTGCCTTGCAAAGTTATGGAGAAGATTAGGTAGGTATTGAAGAGCGCCTGAAGAACAACACAGTCATCAGTCACAGCTGGCACAGCTTCATGTGTGGAAAGTCCTATTTATCAAATTAAACCTGATTTCCTTTTATGACAAGTAATCCACCCATCTGACCAAGGGAAGCCCGTTGATGTAATCCCTTTGCATTTCAGTAAAGATTTTGATACTGTCACAGGATCCTTCTGGACAAAATGTCCAGCACTCGGCTGGATAAACACTTTATGTGATGGGTGAGCAGCTGGCTCATGAGTCAGGCACAAAGGGTTACAGTGAATGGGGTGACATCAGACTGGTGGCCTGTCACCAATGGGGCTCCACAGAGCTCCATCCTTGGCCCTGTGCTCTTCATCATCTCCATAAATGACTTGGAAGCAGGACAGGAAGGGATACTGAGCAAGTTCACAGACAATACAAAACTGGGAAGAGCTGTTGACTTTTGAGGACAGGGAGGCCCTGCAGAGAGACCCTGACAACACAGAGAATGGGGCAATCACCAACTGTATGGAGCTCAACATCGGAAAGTGCTGGATTCTGTACCTGGGATGGGGCAGCCCTGGATGTACAGAGAGTCTGGGGAATGAGAGGCTGGAAAGCAGCACTGCAGAACAGGAGCTGGGAGTCCTGGTCAATGGGAAGTTGAACATGAATCAGCAGTGCCCTGGCAGCCAGGAGGGCCAACCCTGTCCTGGAGGCATCAGGCACAGCATGGCCAGCCGGGCAAGGGAGGGATTGTCCCCTCTGCTCTGCACTGGGGCAGCCTCACCTCCAGTGCTGGGGGCAGGTTTGGGTGCCACAGTGTGAGAAAGATATAAAGCTATTAGAGACTGTCCAAAGGAAGGCAGCAAAGATGGTGAAGGGCCTTGAGGGGCAGCCGTGTGAGAGTGGCTGAGGCCACTTGGTCTGTTCAGCCTGGAGGAGACTGAGGGGAGACCTCATTGCTGTCTACAACTGCCTCATGTGGGGAGGAGGAGGGGCAGGCACTGATCTCTGTGGTGACCAGTGACAGGACCTGAGGGAATGACCTGAAGTTGTGTCATGGGATGTTTAGGTGCAATATAAAAAAAGATTCTTCACCCAGAGGGTGGTTGGACATTGGAAGGGGCTCCCCAGGGAAGTGGTCACAGATAACACCAAGTCTGACAGAGTTCAAGAAGCTCTCAGGCACCCTGTGTGACTTTCTGTGGCTGGTGCCTCTGCAGGGCTGAGAGTCGGACTCAATGATCCTTGTAGGTCCCTTCCAGTTCAGCTTATTCTGTGATTCTGTGAAAATCTGTCCATCTGTCAGATCGGAATTGTTCCAGCATTGCCCTTTATGCTGTCTAGATTGTCTAGCACTCATTTATTAAGTAAATATAATCAGCATTAAGTAAATATTCAATCAGTACCTGGTAGATATTCAGCTGTGCCCTTTCTACATTCCTAGCAATTCAGCCTTTTCTGATGGAAGTGGTTGGAAACAGCCAGTGTCATGAGTATTTGGCAGCATCAGGTTGGCTGGCCACAATAATCTCACTATTTTACAGAAAATAAAAGAAAATTTATTTTAAAAAGATTGCATTTTGGGTAAGTTGTCTGTATGACTTTGTTGTGTGAAGTGGTATGAGACACAGCAGCCATAGTTTGCCATCTTTTCCCAGTCAGGCTCTTTGTTTTCTTTTTCTTTATTTGAGCTGTAAGGTATTTAATTTTTAAGCATCCTCATTCAAGAACCAGGATACATCCTGCCACAAGAACAGTTTAGCCTTCCAATGTGCAAGCCCTGTTGCTGCAGCAATGCAACTTATCTTTTAACTTCAATTCTCTATTCATATTCCTGATGGAGGAATTGCCACACATTTTTTTTCTGTTTCTAAAGGATAGGGGCAAATTATGTGACACAGCCACTTGTAGAAATTAGCCTTGCCTGGAATGTTAGGCTGCACAACCAGTAAAAAATGGAAGACTTCCATCAAAAGGGTGTCTCAGTGGTATTCTCTTTTCATCCATCACAATAGAAAATTGAAATACTGGGAAATAATTCCTGCAAGAAAGCAAGCAAACACAAAAGAAAAGCATAACGCAGACAGAAAAGGCAGCAAAATCTTTACTTTTTCCCTGTAGAGTTTTCCACGTCTGAAATGGTTAAAATTTTACTGTAATGCAGAGGCAAGCATTTACATTGGGAAAGTTACCTTGTTTGTTATTCCCTCTCAGTATCTTGAAGACATAGCATTTAAAAACAAGGTGTTTGTGACTCATGCAGCCCCTGAAACTTCCATTCTCTAGAAAATACACAGGGAAATAGAGACAATTTTGTTACAGATTTACATTTCCTGATTTAAACAATGTAGCATGAAACTCGACCAAATTCAAATAGACAAGTTCATTTGCTGATTATGCTAATTTACAAATTTAAAATAAAATGGGGGAAACTATGCTCTAGGTTGAGAAGAGTGTTGAGTCAATAAGAAGACAGCTGCTACCTAGTACACACTCTTATTTGTTTTTCTTTGGAGTGGTTTTCTCTCTCTCTGAAACACAGACAAGGGTTTGACCAGTTGTTTTTACTCTAGCTTTGTTTTCTGAAAAGGACAAAACCACAAGAATATTCTGTTAACTTTAGCTAAATTGTCCTCTTTCTTCTGACATAAAAGAGGAGACCAAAGAATTTCGTGTGGAGTGTTGTATGTTCCAGGTAAAAAACTGCAAGAAATGTCTGAGTTATAGCCAACTCATCTGGTCATGTAAAAACAGCAGAAAACTTAGAAGTGTTTTTAAAGGGTTGATTGCATAATCGCAGAGATATCCTTGCTCTCTAGTCTAACCATGTGGTGTATGGACAAACATCAGATATTTTCATAACAATTACTATGAATTACACTCATAAGAATGTGGAGTCAGAACAGCAAATAAAATGCTAGTTTTCTCTAAACAATGTGGTGTAAATCCTGAAATCAACACCTCCAGAACCCAGATAATTTTGTAGATATTGTTGCTATTTTTAATATTTTAATTAAACTTGAAATTCTGCATAGATTGAAAGAAAAGAAGCAGACCATAGAAATGGTGCAGCAAGACCAAGTTTATGCACTGGAGTGGTAAAAAGTAATTTAAAACAGGGAATAAACATTGATAAGATTCAGAAAACAGTGAAGGGAGTACATGGTAGAGGAAGTACAAAAAGCACAACAGAATTAGAATATTTTTCAGACACTGGGGCAAAACCAGAATTTATATAATCTTGCATTTTATCAGAAAAGAGACATGAATACAAATACAAAACTCCACAGAGTGGAAGATAATTCCTAAGAGAAATATTTATGTGACATACTGAATGATGCTGACAACTTTATTTCTCAGTATCTGTGCATATATAATATATATTTCTTTGACCTACATATAGTGTGAGACTGTGCCATAATGAACAGAATATCTATGCAAGTGGCAATAAAATATTCACTAAGGCACTTGATACTTCTGAGATACAATCCAAGGTTAAGAAATGTGTAACCCTGAGACTGACAAAAAACTAACACAAAAAAAAAATTGTCACCTGAAATAAATTTAAAGATCCATAAATCTTAGGTTATTGCTTGCAAATCTTAGTGAATAAACTATTTTAGTATTCTGTTGCTTTTAAATGCAAAAAGTATAATGGTAACCTTGTCTTCTACAGTTTAAATAGGGATAATGGGGAAAAATAATTACATCCACTGCTGTCATGTCAGATGCATTACAAAACACCATACTAGCATTTTGAAAATGATTCTAGAAACTCTTGAGAAAAGAGATGGTTACAAAATGCAGCAGACACATCTTCATTGATAATCCCCCCCATTATTGATCATAATCCTTTCTTCTAGTAGAGTATATAAAATCACAGTTTAGCATTTCTTTATGCTCATTTGACCCATTATTTAATACCAAAGCTTCATGGAGCTGACATTCTTTTGCTCTCACTGAGACATCTAAGAGTTAGGCATCCAGCTCAAAACAGATTATCACAGATTTATTTTATAATCAATGAAAACAGGTCTCTTTATCAGGCAATTCATCTTGCTGTCAACAAAAATGAAGATTCGGTCTCCCAAAATAGTTGTCTTGAGCTTCTTGAGATCCAAATACCTGCGTATGCTTGTCAGATGGGATGCAAGATGGGTGGGACATCCATTCCAATATGATATGCATCCTGGTAGTCTGAAGTGCCAAAAGTGACAGCAGACACCTAGATTCTGACAAGTGAGTCTTCCCCTGAGCATTCAATGTAGTGGTCACTCTGAAGGCCTCTAGCTATAAAGGGAGCTTGGATGATGACTTAAATGAATGTTTATAGCTTTTAGATACTTAAATTGGGTGCCACCTTTTATACTAACATTTTTGCCTGTGAATAATGCAACTCACACAGACAAAGAAGTAGACCCTCTCTACTTTATATGGTTGGCTTGAAGATCATCTTTATCAAAGCAGTCTATGCAAAAAAAATTCCTCAGGTGATGTGAGATTTACCACAGCAGAGCTCAATTTGAAGGGGACAGGCTCTAACAATCTGTTGACAACACCTCTTTTTAGATTTAGAAAAAAATGTGAGAGAAAGAGACAATAGATATTATGAGTGAAAGTATTATCTTTTTCCTACTTTGCTCTCCAGAATTGTCATGCTGCCCAGTATTGCCCAGCTAAGGGCAGTATAAATTTATGTGCTTTATTTAGGTCCATAGAGCAAGAGAGAGAGCATGGTTTAGATCAGGTGCCTTTGTAAAATGCTCTGAATTGCCATCAAGAACAGCCAAATCCATGCTTTGACCCTAAACAGCCAAGAGGAACAAGTATCCCTGCTAAGTGACGACAGTTCCATTTCATGTCAAACATAGACAAACACAGACAGCTTTACCTGCTCCTTTCTTTTGCCTTTTTTGTCTGCTTCTCTGTATGTTTATGTAGGTTGCAGAAACATACGCTCACATCCTCATTTGCCTGCTTTGGGGAACAGATTAGAATTTGCCTCTTCAGACAACCTCCTGAACAGTGTAGTACATATAAAGTAAATGTCTATTTGTTCTTCCCTATGGAAGGGGTTCCCTTTGTATAACTAATTGTCCCTGGAATTACGACTCAGTTCCAAGATGCTTACATCTGACATGGGCATTCTGTTATGTAAAAGTTTGCTATTTGTTTCCCTGGTCCAATAAATGCTGTTTTATTTGAGGTGTACGTGGGAGAAAGGAAAAGACATGTTTCTCAGCCTCATTCCTTTGAAAGTACAAAATTGAAATTCAGGTAGATTGTCTTATATTGTAACAAGAGAATTAAAATTAAATGGGGTCCCCACAGGCTGTTTTGCTTTATGCCTTGTCAAACTACATTTTTTGTGGCTTGCTAGCAGGCTGATATGATGACGATGTTATTGGTGTGTATGCAGATCCAGAGTCAGACATTTACTCATTAGAGAAGTTATCTGGTGGAAAATTGGGTGCCTTAGATAAGGTAGCAAATATTTAATGACACCAACAATGTGGGTCCAAAATATGGAAGCCAATTTAATGGTTGGGAGACACCTGCATAACACTGTGTGTCCAAAAATATATGACAGTCTTTTGTGATGGATGGCAGGTGGCTTTTTTGTTGTAAAGCATGCATGTGAGAGATGAGTACAAGTTACTTATTCATAAAGTCAGCAGTGATACAAGTATTGAGTTTGTTATACAGTTTCATCATGTGGTTTGCATAAAATTATTTAGGATGATAGCATTTCATTACAGGAATGGTTATGCTAAGATGATTCTTTGATAGAATTTGCATTCTTTTAAGTGTCTGCATGATAACTGCAACAGTAATGAAAATAGTGGGGTTTGGGTTTTTTTGTAAATAGGCTAGAACCAGCTGTCAGTTTTGGTAATATAGATGAACAGCCCTTTATAGAGCAAGGGGTAGATAATTTCTAGGGAGATTGTTTCTTAGTTATTCTTAGAAGAAGCATATGTGCTGCATATCAATGCCAGGAAATTACTTGCAGCAAGTGTGTTAGCAGCAAAAAAATACTGCTATTAATTGACACTTATAAATTTAAACTATTCATATATTTTAGCCAGTAATACTACAAACACAGAATAATTTAAGTAAGGCTGGAAATCTAGTGCAAAAAATATCTAGGTTTAAGTGTTAGAACAGGATTTCTGAGAACTTTCTTTAACAGTAAATTTTGTAGCAATACAAAAATTATGCAAAGTTAATTCAACTGATGGAACTATTTTTAGTCTTTTGGTGAGAATTTCAGTGAAGTCTTTCGAATAATGCTTTGGGGTACTTTGGAATTCAGAATAGCATAACTGCTTAAATTTCATTAAATGGTACAGTTTAACTTAACCAGCTCCAAATTTCCAAACTGGATCATTAATTTCCTTATGGAGTCACAGGAAATAAAAAGTTTGTCTTCAAAATTAGTAAGGATTTGCAAGGTAGGTGTTGCAAACCAGCTAGGAGAAAACCTAGCCATAAGAGGGGTATACTGGAGTTTGTCTTTTCCCACCATCTTGGTATTTCTACTCAGGAAGCAAGGCTGAGTGAGCACTAAAGCTGCTTTTCTCAAGCTGTGAATGATACATTACAATGATTTCTGTCTCTAAAATGCAACCCAGCTTCTTCTTAAATTCTTAGAAGTAGCAGTATTCATACGGACTATTCCTTATTTTTCCCTAGGCACTTGGAGAATTTCTTTAGCAAAACAAACAAAACAACTTTGCATGTTGCACACTAGATTATTAAAATATGCTGAATCAAATAAAATAATTAATTTTTAAATAACCACAACATGTTTCCATGTATATATGCTAATAAAGATAATTGGAATGGTGAGAGATGTTGTGTGAAAACTGTTCTTTGTTGCAATAAAGAAGCCTGAGGAAAACTAAATGCAATTTTTCAGTCCTTGAGAAATTCAAAGACTTCAGAGTTTTGATGTATTTTAGTGTTTAATATATGGGAAGCCATGGTTCTGGCTTTGTCCCATTGACCTTTACTAAACGTTTAAAAAAAAAACAAAACCAAAACAAACAAACAAACAAAAAAAAAAACCCCACACCACAAAACTCAGTGCAAGTTTTGTGAAGCTTATTTTTATAAAAAAGGTATTTTGATTTCTCCATTAAAAAAAAAAAAGAAACTCTCCACAATTTCTTTTTAGCTAAAATTTATCTGTTTAAACAGTAAAAAATCAATAGAGGAGAAGAAGATTGTACAGAATAATTGCACTTCTGATTTAAACCAAAGCTTTTTTGGATGGAAAGTTCTCCAACTTCTACAATGACATAGGAAATTCCTAGTGTATTAGATGGTGTTCTGTAGGTTGTGAAGATGGTGATGAAAAACGGGAAGCTAATTTCAGCCTGGCTAGCACAGCACAAAATTACTCATTTGGCCTATAGCTGAAACATTCTATATTCCCTGAAACATATGCAGCATCCTGCTGTGGAAATGGGTTTATTTGCTGCTGCTGGTGGAGGTTGATATCATTATGCTTTATTTTGTTAATCTTCAGAATAGTGGTTAACTGTACATAGTGCACAGTTTTTATGGTTCATGTTCAGTAAAGCTCAAGCTATATGTTAGAATAGAGAAAAAAGACTCAATTTGGTTTCAAAGACTTCAGGTTTGGAGATATGTTACATTTCAAAGATTTTTAAACAAATTCATATCTAATATACCTTGTGGTTTAGTCATCTTTGGTCTGCAGTCAGTTAGCTTTCAGGCCTAACGATTACAAATTTGAATAAAATAAATAATAGCTATGATGGTAAAAGAACGGTAAGCCCTTTGTACAGGAGACATGATTTGTTTTCTGCTTTTTATTGTTAGAGTAGATGTTTCTATATTTGTTCTGTCATGGTCAGAATATCTGACAAAATAATAAAGAAATCAGTAGCTACAGTTCAGATTTTCAAAAACTAGCTAGCAGAAAATGCTTCCATCTGCTTGCAAAGAACTGGCTCAAAACTTCAGGAAAAAAAACCCCAAGCTCCCCTCATATATGCAAGAAATACTGAAAGTAATAAACTATGAAGTAGGTATATTTAAAACTAAATAGAGAGTCTAAAAAACAGTGCAAGAATTCTTTTATTTTAAAGAAAATCCATTATCTCCCTGCTTGAGGTATCTCCATTTTCCTTTCAGATCAATCACAGCAACTAGGGAAAGCACATTTGAAATCTTCAGTAAGCACTGAAGATGCTCATTTGGTGCTGTTCAATTTCTTCCACCATAATCATTTAATTAGTACTAAAAGATCTTCTGAATAGAAGTGTTTACATTAATTAAACACTTTAGGTCATTAAGGATGTGAAAAACCCCTTAAACACACACAAAAATGTTGGATATTAATTAAATAGAAGATCTTAGCCTAATAACATCTGTGACCCATTATTTTCTCTGTTCTTCCTCCTGATGAATGATATAATATTGCTACGCAAAGTATTTTTCCTTTTATGCATCCTAATTATTGTATTTCTTACATTTCCATGTATAAAGGATATGAAAATACCATTTTCTATGTTATTCTTTCCTGAAACTACTGGAATTTGCTTATTTTCCATGTTATGACTGGGAGGCTCCTGAAGTGGCACTAAAGCATGCTAAACACCCCATGTTAACACCCCGGTTTAAACCCACAGTTTGTCCTGCTTGCCATGAACTTGCAAACTTGGTTGTCTTCTCCTTGCCGCAGGTAGCACAATACAGATGCCAAGAGTGATGACACACATTCCTTCCACCCTTTATTTTCCAGACTAACCAACTGCACTTCTCTCTAACCCTTTCCTTGGAGAATTTTATTTGTCCTCTGAAAACGTTCATTCTTTTCCTGTAGGCTAAGCAGCTGGTCCACATTTTTACTGATGATGATATTCCACACTGACTATGATACTTGTGATTTAGGAATGTTATCCCCCAGCACAGTATTCCCCCTAAGAAAACCCAAAATGCAAGGTGAAACCCTGTCCCTTATGGTGGGAGATACAAAAGGCAATGACCATAGACTGAGATAAGATCCCTTTACTGGAAACAGCAAGGAGATAAGAAAACAGTAACAGCAACAACACAAATAACAAAAATGTACAAAGGGAGGGTTTCTTACATGCAGAAATGCTCACCAAATCCCAAGACAATGAAAAACAATGGCAGACAGACCCTTCCACCTACCACACTTTGCCCACAAGCCTAAACCACACCACTCCTTCCCAGAAGCAGGGGTGCCTATGAGGATATAGGTGGTATTATTTACCAACTTAGACATGCCCACAGAGATCCAGACTTCACCCACTTATGATGAAAAAAATTAGCTCTGTCCTGGCCAAAACCAAGACAATACTTCAGTGAGGTATATTTTCAATATTCAATGCACTCATAAGCAGTTGAGAAGATTATGTATATTTTGGAGGCCGTATTCCCTTTCTACATCTATTTATGTTGGTCATAATTTCACAGTAGCATGACATTGCAGCCTTATGGTCCCCAGACATTTCTTTTCTAAATGTTATGTACATATTTGAATACTCTTGATCAACTGTAGTACTTCCTATGGGTCTGCTGAGAATTTAATCTTTGTATCTATTTCATTCTTCAAAGTTAACAGGCCTATTTTGAATGTAGTTTAAATTCTCCAACATACTGGCTGTCCCTCCCAGTATGGCATCAGCAGCAAACTTAATGAGCAGACTCACTGCTCTATCATTCAATTTTTTAAAGAAAATATTCAATAGAAACTATAGAATTGACTAATGAAAATTTCTTTCTCATACATTCTTCTATCTTAACAGAGAACTATTGATAATTGCAGCCCTTGGGCGTTTTTATGTTCTATTATCAGTTAGATTGACATTACATTACTAGTTTATGAGAATTTCATGAGACAGAATGTTTTTCTGTCCACATAACCTGCTATCCTGCTGTGGAAGGAAATTAGATTAGCTAGATATGATTTTTTTGTTGACAAATCCATGTTGGCTGATGTAGATTTCCTTATTGCTTTGCAGGTGCTAATGGAATGATGACCTGTCCAACTGTACAGAAAGGACTGTACTTAACTAATCTTTTACATCACATAAGGTAAACTGGATCTCGCTGAAGTCACTGGTCCTGCTGTTACTGCAAAATACAGGTGCCATTTTGAGCCCTGTTTCAGTCCTTTAGCTAGGATCAATTTTTCTTTTCCATAAACTAGAGAAAAGTGCTTAGGGGCTAGAGCAGTTGGTAGGGAACTTCTCTTAATAAGTGGTATGGATATAACTAGATAGGAGTTATTATGTACGTCACAGTTTTTAATTTTGCTAACCTAAGAAACTCTGGGAGTCAACATGAATTTTAAAATGAAAACCTCTGTTGTTATCAATGGATAAAATGCAGTTGCCCTTGTTGAAATTTAGGTCCATCTTAAGTGAGAGGAGAAAAAGACACTTTTCTTTTTGAGTAGATAGATTGAAAGGTGGTCATGGAAAATCTGTAATCACCATGAATCCAGTTAGAGTCCACTATGACAGATCAATCAGCAGAACAAAGCTTCAGTGAAATACAGGTATGAACATTGAAGGTATGAACTGAAACACTGATAAGCAAGTCATCATGGCCATCAATGTCTCAATAAGACAGTGATGACATAATTAAAGACATAATTTCATCATAAGAAATCATGGCCATCAATGTCTCAAACTTCTTATGGAAATACATGCTTCATTAAGGTTATTGCCTTTTTTTTTTCAGTTTTGGACAGATTCTGTAATTTTGCAAAGTATCACAACCAAGTAAATGATGGCCTACTGCAGAGTTCTGTGCACTCAGGTCCCAGGGTCTGGATAAGCAGCTTCTATTCTAGACCATGAATACTGCCTCAAAAGGTGCCCTCCACCCTAAACAATTCTGTGAATCAGGACCATGGTCTTGTTCATACTGGGGGGGGAAAAAAATGGTAATACAGATGTTGGGGGTTGGATTTGGGGTTTTTTCCCTTATAGAAGTTTTTCCCATAAGGTCGCTAGGAGACTAATTGCTTGGTGCTTATGGGTGCTTGACCAAAACAATACAAGTGGCTAAAGGCGAGTGTAACCCCCGGGCTCCCCCCTTTTGCGGTCCCCGAGAGTTTTTCCCTCCAAGGGAAAAAAAAAAAGAGATACCGCAAGGTTTTTGGGCAGGAAAAGGACAGGGCTAGGGGCAGTTTGTCTTGCTGCNTGTCTTTCAAACCTAGACAACAGATATGACCAAATAATGACCAGATAATTACCAAATCAACCATTGAATTCACTGATTTTATTCTATGGCTTCTAAGTAGCTACTTATGTCTTATTATGTAGCCTAAAATCATAATAAAAATATGTTTCACGTTTCTGTAAATTGAGTTATAATTGATGGAAGATAACATTATCTCTTCTTCTGTACATTTTCCCAAATTCTTTGTTTCTGCACATTTAAAAAAAAAAAATTTTTAAGAAAAATAGTGATAGTAGCCTGTGTGCTTGCAGTGGTTTCAAGGTCTGCAGAGCTATGTGTTTCAGAGCTGCACAGACATTATGTATGACTAAGAAGAGAGTGATGGCTTTAGACACACAACTCATCAGCCTGGCTTAGGAAGTCTTTGTACTGAATCTCTTGACACATTTAGGTCTCTGAGTAAATATCTCCAAGTTGTCTGTGAGTACAGCATATTTTCTGCTGGATGGCATGTCAAGTGTGTGTGTGTGTTTGGAAAGGTTGTATGATTTTGTGGAGGATGCTCAAAGAAAAAGACACACAACAACACAGTTGGCATTTCTTTATTGTGAATTTAGGATGTTGAAGTGGTAGAGTCCTTTCAGTGTGGTTGTGCTCTTATTTTCTGTGCTGGGTGAAGTTCTTGCTGCTGAAAAAATATCATTCTAAACAAAGTCTCTACATAATTTTTCAACCTGAACAAGGATTTATCTATTTCAGCTGCTGTTGCTAGTAGTTGGGACAACAGATACGGTAATTTGTGACTTGCTGAACCAGTTTAATGTAGTCCACAGGATCAGGAAAACAGAAGTAGCTCTCAGATGGCTTCTATTTCAGGTGTCTCAGATTCTAAGTGCAGTTTCAAATTCAGTTAAAAGAAAGCTTTCTGAAAGTAACAGGTCTGAAACATCAAAGTTCTATGTTTCTTACCTTACTCTGGGGCTTGGGCAGTTGAAATAGTTTTGAATTTTCCTCATCAGGGGAATACTGTGGTTGAGTAAATCATCTCTAACTGAAGTGAAAGCACTGAAATGAAGGCCTTTATTTTTAAAGCAGCAGTAACTAAGTGCTTTAAAATTCAGATCACTTAAAGACAAACTACCAAATCTCCTGGACTCTTTCATTCTTCTTCCTTCCCTTCACCTCTTTCTTATTCATCATCGCCCCCTAACTAGATAAAAGTTTAAATCCTCTGTCAAAATGTTTCTGTTGATTTCTCTGCTAGTTTCTAAATCATGCAATTTTTCCTCAGAATGAGTTCTTTGATGCCATCAGAACTTCAGAACATTTTGCCTCAATTAAAGCAAAAAATTGCCAACATATTTTCAAAATGTGGTCCTCTGCTTTCAATCAGATCCTTTACTCATGCCTGTGAAGTTAAAGCTAAATCGTGGACTTTAAGAAATACAATTTTTTGGAGCTTGTGCTGAGTTCAGTATTTGGGAATAAGGCATAACTGGAGTTACACTGGAGAGAGGAGCCTGATCTACAGCATTAATTACTTGAGGAATAAAAATACCAGCAAATTTTGAGTGACATTATATGATGCTTCAACAAAGAAAATGGGTTTTATTGTATGCAACCTACACTGACATCAACATCTGCTTTTGTGTCTAGAATTTTTAAACAGGACTCCTGTGTATTCTGGTATTTTTTTTCCTAAGAAAAGCATTATGTAAATGTTTTGTATAAGCCTTTCCAGCCTGAATTTCTATTGTACAAGGAATGACTCACAAGTCTTCATTTCAGGGCCAATCCTGCTTTTAAGTTTTGACTTTGGCTAAAATCCAGGACAAGCAACAAAGAACCACAACTCCTTGAGAATAAGTTACAAATATTCGGGAAACAGATGATGAAAATTTGAAAGGTTTTATTTATAGAGCTATTAATGGCTTTCAATGCGTAGATATCTCTGCCTGGTATCTCCTAATGCTATGTTGTCACTTTTTGTTCACACATCGATCAAGAGTTACAGAGTAAATCACCTGTTGAGTTGAGCAATCTGGTCTAGCGGAAAGTGTCCCAGTCCATGGCAGGCTGGCTGGAACTGGTGACCTTTAAGGTCCCTTCCAACCCAAATCATTCTATGATTCTGTGAAACTGGATCATGCCTTTGTAATAGCACCTGGGAGATTTTTTTATTCCTTATTATGGGCATTATGTCAAGTGGAGATATGTCATACAAGCTTTGTCCTCACCAACTCCTTTCTAAGACAGATCCACCGGTTTCCATCCAAAGGCACTAAAGCATTCTCCTATTGAAAATCTTGAGAATCTTGGCTGTGATCAAATGCCTCAAAACCACAGAGACCAGACTAGGATACATAATGTTTAATATAACGACATTTGGCAGCATTTCTTATCAACTTTGTATCAACTTTTGTGTATGAATGCCTGCAGTGAAATGCTGCTGCTTCTGTTCTTTCTTCTTTCTGTCTGTGTTTTTTTTAGTAAGCACTTTTTATTATTTTCTTTTCTTTCCTGCTAATTTACTTTGCAACTAAAAACTTACAAGAGAGTAGGGTGAAGGAGGTTGGCTACTAGCCTGAGTAGCCATTTATGTATTTGGGTTCAGTTTGGTTGCCATAATTACGTGATTTTTGTACAGATTCTAGCCAGTTAGAAAAGCTCTTCTTCATAGTTTCGTTTTTACATAATATGCTAATCAGAAACTGTACTCTGATTCCACTTCTTCATTCCTCAAATCACCATATTAAAGTCAGTTTTACTCTTCCTTTTTTTCCCTGTAAGCACATCACAGTACTGCAGCAAAATATTCCTAAGGACTGATAGGCATTATTTTGGATAGACATTTTATATATTAGATGTCACCATTTCGGCATCATTTTCTCCCAATGCATCTGGCTTTCACATGATTTTTAAACCATATCACATTGCTTTTCACATTTTTGAGAAGCTACTTGATATGTTTGAGTCTTAGATTTTTACAAGGCTCTTCTAAATGAGACAGTCTCATATCAGTGATATGTTATCAGTTATTTATTTTTGGTAGTATGATTCTGTTGGTTTTAATACTTAATTTTATTTTGGAATGTTAGTTTTATAGAACTGCCACTTTTTCTCCAGTTTAAAAACAGGAATATTTGCTAAAAAAATTGAATATAAAGTTCATTCTATTTTGGAATAACCTCCATGAGAGGAATTATAAAGACAATATCATGCTGTTATATATTTCATCAGATGTAAAAACATGACCAATTGTAAGTTTACACTTAAAAAAATACCATAGTCCTTCTAAGCTTTATTGTATTGTACTGGTTTCTTCTGATGCTTCTATCATACTGTTCTTTTTTCACCTACTTCTGATGTCACTAATTTTAGCAAGAGTGGCCATTTCTCAGCTATGTATGATGTGACCTGAAATGGAAGGTACAGGAACCCCGTGTCAACCACGCTGCACCATAATACCTAAACATTGACTGTAATATGAAACACAATGGAAAAGGATTTCTACAAATATTTGGATTTATAATATCAAGAATAACTTACAGTGAAGGTGTCAGTCATCACTGGATATTTTAGACCGACCAAGATCATTTTTCCCAATTTGCAAGGAAAAATGTGCTACGTGTTGTGGATTATGTGCTCAGTTTGCACATCTTTTTTCCATGTAAATGATTTAACCTTTTAGCCATTTAGAAGCTAGAAGTAGCAGTATTCAAATTTATATATAATTGAATTGTAGATGTCAACTTTGCAAAGTATTACCAAAAATGCAAGTCTCACCTTATTGGAAATTTATCTCTTCATTGGCACATGTTCCACTACAGAACAACATGAGTCAAACTTGTGCTGTCAGTGCTTGAGAATTTTCTGGCCACCAACTCATTAAAAACAGACAGTAACAAATAATCATCATGACCCTCATTCAGAGGGACATTTTAGTATAGAAAAATCTCTTTCTCTCCTATTTGGCTAATCACTTTTGCACAGCCTCTGGTTCCTGAGGAGTCATTCACTAGTCCCCTAGCCACTGTGAGAGCTCCATTAAATTTTACCTGTGACCTGCTGTGCCTGAGAAAACTCTATGTGAAGCACTACTGGTGTCAGAAAAGCTTTTATCATATCCATACAATGACTGGTCTCTGATCTTTCTCTGGACTGTTATCTCTACCTTACCCAGCTTTGCTACTGCTCATATTCCCTTCCTGTTTATCCCATAAATACCCCCAAACTGATGCCTTTTCATGCCTGCATCTTGCCCTGAGCACTGAATTCTTGCCATGTGAGTGACATGGGCATTCTACGGGATAAAAGGGAAAGAAGCAACATGTATCCTTTAGTGACAGGGTGACTGTGGAAAAGGTTAAGTATATAGCACTGGAAACAAGCCCTATTGTCTTCCTTATTTCAATGTGGATGTGTAGGATTGTCATCACTGTGTGATAATTCTGGAATTTATTCAAATTGATTTTGTATAACGAGAATAATGTCTCATTATGTTGTGTAATACACCTCAAGAAAAATAACATGAAGTAAAGTAGTGCTTCAATCAGTGATGTCCTATGTGATAAGGGTTCTCCTATGAGAGGCTTTGTCCTATTGTTTTCTCCAGTGTCTGGCTTTTTTGTCGTTTATTTATTGCTATTTTGTTATGACAGTAACACAGATGTTGCATTTCAAATTCATTATCACTGTTGTTTCTCAATATTTTCCAAATGAAACCATGGTGAGACAGAGCACCATGCTTCCATTTCCTTGATAATCACTTTCTCCAAGGAAACTGATAGGTTTCAAATTTATGTTGATGATGAAGGCACTATTTGTATACAACTAGATTGGTGAGTTGGGGTTTTCTCTGTCTCTTTTTTTCCCTTTTAATATTTTTTTTCTTTTTTTTTTTTTTTTGATTTTTCTTCCTTTTTCCAGCACAACAGCCTTCATGCTTTCCAGGTCACTGAAAATGGGACAGAATGCTCTGAGCTATGTGCCCTACTGAGTGGAACTGTTTTGTTCACATGCACTGATGCTCTCTTTGTAAAGAAATAAAAAAAAAGCAAGCAGGAGAATGCAGAAGTGAATGTTTTTGATTCTGTGCTCTAAGTTTAACAAAACAAACAGATTACAGACCTCCTCTGTATTTGAAATATTTCGCATATTTGGTCAGGTACATTTTGCTATGGCATTTGATAATTTTTATTGCACTACAAGGGTAATGTTTATATGAAACTGTTCTAATTCTGCAATGACACTTTAATGCAGTAGTATTTTTCAAAGAAAATATTTCTTTATAGATTTTTTTCTCTGCATAAGCAGTTTCCCCCCCTTGCATTATCCTAATATTTAAAATATTTTAAAAATCTTTTATAAAAACATGTATCAGCATCAAAATAGTCATAATAATTGCAAAACCTCTTTTATTTTAAAGGATCTCATTCTGTGGACAGAAATATAATGAATGCTGGCTAGCCTGAGATGCAACAGAGAAGAAAAGCTGAGATGAGGGAAATCTTTGCTACAAAGATATGTCTTCTATAAATATGAAAAAAAAGAAGTATCTTGCTGCAAAAAGAATGGAGGTAGGGAGCTCACCCTTTCTTGAGTGTAACTTATTATTTTTTCCTGTCTGCTATTTTTTAAGTACCCAAAGGCTGATGGATTTTAGAACAGAAGACAGATGTAAAAGCAAAGATTCAAAATTTTCAATACAGTGCAATTTTAGTAGTATTAGATAGGAAGAGATGGGAAGGGGACACACTTTGAAACTGTGGCTGGGTAATCATGATAATAGCAAATGTGTTCTAAATATGTTTTGAGTGATAAAATACAGTGGATGGAAGCTTCCTTCCTATTCATGTCTGTAAAACAGCAAATCATTATAGATATCTAGCTTTCATCTCTAAAAGACTGAAATTTCAGTGATGAGACTTCCTTTTCCTGTGACATCACAATTTTTACATCTATGGTAAAAATGCTAAAATATACTTGCAGATTTTTTTCTCTTAATGTGATTATATTTTCATAATTTCAGTAGAGGAATTGGTATTTAATATGCATTCAGAATCATCCACACAGTGTCTGAAAAGAATTCTTTCACTAACATGACACCAGCACATATAAATATATGTCTATATATTTATGTACACACAGAGACAAAATTTGAGATTGTTCTATCTCTAGGGCAGTTAAATTGTTCAAAGTAAGTGTTGATTTCCAATGCCTTTATTAATCAGTGCCAGTCTTGAAACATCTGATGGGGACAATCTTCATACAGCAAATGTAGGTCATTTTCCCTCAATTTTAATTTTTAATCTGAGTACTCAAAAAATAAGCCACTGCATAAACTGGATTTTTTTTGGTTTGTTGGTTTTTTTTATTTTCAAATATAGGTCAATAGTGCATAACATCCTGGATGTGTTACTTGTTTTCTTTCTTTTTCTTTCCAATATGCTGATGAAAAGAGATAAACAGATAAGCTGACTCCACTTCAGAAAAATTCATTTATGCAGACTTTTGCTAGAATCAATGAAAACATAATTTCTAGCAAAACAAGGAATATGTACACTGTGACGCAGAGGGAGGCATAAACCCAGGTTCACAGTGTACCAAAGCCTTTGACTCAATCCTGACAAGTTTGTTTTGATGGGTCCATTTTCAGGAAGGAACTGGTTGTAAATATTTCACTCATTTTAAGTACTTTAGTGGAGCAGTTATTAAGTGTTTAGCCCTTTGCAATATTTAGATTTATGTACTGTTCATCACCTCCCTGGTTCCCTCAACTTTGAAGCATGCTTTCCCTTACGACTCAGAGGCAGACTGCCACCTTCTGAAGCACCAACACCACTGCCCCTAGCTTCTGTGGGGTGGGGGTTTGTGAAGCTTTCAAGGGTATATAAATCAGGCCCTTAGACCCTTGAGTGTAAGAAATAAGACCAGATCTTGAGCTCAGGTAGTGTCTCTGTTAGGTTCCAGAAATACATATAAACATAAGCATGTGTGCAGCGTGTCAACAGAACTTTGTCAAGTCGGAACACGGAAATGTAGCAAAGCAAATAAGTAATCAAATGTAATTAATTATCCCAGAGCATATCCTTTATCAACTGCTGGGAATCTTTGCCATTTAATCTGAGATTTAGGACAAACTGCCTCAGGTTTTAATTCTAGGCACGCTTCAGTTTCTAAAGTTCTCCCCAGGCACAATCTCTCTGATTCACTGCAAAATGAAGTTTGACATATCTTATTATGAAGAAATACTTCATTTGAAAATATATAGAGTAGCTCTAGGAAAACAACAGCAAACTGAGAAAACCTTGCCAACAGTGCAACCTTTCTACGTATGCAAAGGAACACAAAACTAAAATAGTATTTCTCATTAACAATGAGAGTTTCAAATAGCTGTAAGTGGAATCTGTGAAGATACCCTAGCTATAAAACTGTTAGGCAGAAAATGTTGAGAATTTGAAAATTTGCTAGGCTGTCCTGAGAGCACTTACAGAGAATTCGGTGGTCTGACGCATTCTTAGCAACCCTGTCACCTCTCTTTGTTGCTGTGGGAGAAACATGGGTGGACTATTTATTCAGCAAGTCTTGTGGTACTCAGCTCCTCTGAGTCAGTGGTGAAGACATTTCACAAGTGACTGCATCCCAGGTTGCACAAAACCAGTCTGTCAAAATCTCATAACCATTTTGTCCCTCTCGGTAGAATGCTGGCATTTTTGTGGAATCAGTGCTTTAATGTCCACTGACAAAAGGCTTGCATTTAGTTCTGCAGCTTTTCCTCTCCACATTCTCTTCTGTTCATTCTTCCCCTCTTTCACTGACATCTCCAATGACACCTTACATCCAGATTTGGCTCATATTGCATACCATTTGAATCAGATTGTTGATTCATATTGTGAAGTGTTCCACATTTTCTGAGAATTCCTTGGGATGTCATAGCCTTTTCCTTTCAAATAAAACTCCCTGTTAGGCTCAATATGTTGATACTTTTTCATTGAATGTGCTGAGAGGGGAAATTAAGAAAAATATACTCTCTATTGATATATATATTTATTGGTTAAAAATATCAAACAAAATGCCAACCCTTTTGAGTGAAAGGTCATTAATGGAGAATGCAGGAGTGCATGGGATACTGGACTCCAGTTAAACCTTCATGGATTTGTCATCATCCCCAGTACCACTGTGAACTTCATGAAGCTTACTCATGTTTGGGAAATATCTCAGTAATAACTAGCTGGAAGGAAAGAGATTGGCAGCCTCATCACCTTGATCTGCTTCTATGAACTCTCCATGAGTACTTAAGAGAGAAATACATGGATCCTGTCACACCCAATGGGTCATTTCCATCTTGAGGGTTTTTTTCCAAAAAAAAAGAATTTTCACCTTTCTTTTATACCAAATCAAGCCTGTAGTTTGCAAGTCTCACCACTTTGCTGTGGCCCATGACTGACACATAATGGTAAATGGCTTCAGCTGCCAGACAAGAGGGACTTGGGAGGTGTATGAGCAACCCATCTGCCCAGGTGCTGTATTTCCAGGACAAAGAGGGTGTAAAAGGGAGTCAGCACCTGAAATAGATACATTTTCCAGAAACTTCTTCCCTTGTCATCCTTTTTTTTTTTTCATTGGGAACACTTTTTGTTTTTCAAGTAAGAAAGATAATCCAATTATAAGAATACTCCCAAAATTTCTCTTCCTCACACAAAAGACTCTTTAAATTATTCTTGATGCCATCCAAAACATTGTCCTTTGGTAGGAGGGAGTTTTCTGCTCTTTTGAATGAGCGGTTTTTAAAATGCAAATTTTGCTTGACTGAATGCTTAAGAAGGAGGCAGCAGCTTCACTGCAATATTCCTTTCCCTGGTTCATAAGGCGGGGGTTGAGATGCATTTCCCTGTGCAGGTCCAGGTGTCTCATTGTGTGGTTAGGGGGTGTGATTTCATCAAAGGGGGGTGTCTCTTCATCAGAGATCAACTAATGCCAAATTATTGGGGGTTCCCAATACCTCCGAGGGTCCAGCCCTTGGAGAGAAATGGCTTTAAAAACTTAGCGAGACAGCTCTCAAGAGCTGTTTTGCAAAGCAAAAGGTTTTAATAATAACAAAAATAATAAACATAGAACAAAGGAAAAAAGCCGAGCACAGGTGTCAGAGATAACCCCTGCACCTTGCTAAAAACACTCTCAAAAGCCCCGAGCACAGGTGTGCTCATTCTTAAGTACTCGATTGTCTAGGTGAATTCTATTGGCAAAGTGCCAATTGAAAAAGGTGCAGGCTTTGACTGACAGCGACAAGGTCCAACAAGTGCTTCTGTCTTGGCATTGAGCCAATTACTGTCAAGACAGCAAAGAAGCTTCTAGGTCCTTTACTTTATAAGAAGTACAAGGGGTGAGTCCCAAACCTTTCCCTATTTGGAAAACACTGCCCAGGGAGAGCAGAAGGCAAGGGAGCAGCGCTGCTCCTCTCAGCGTCTGTGCACAGCTGAGCCCTCGGGGTGAGTGCCGGCAGCCTGGCCACAGCCCACTGATCCACCAGTGCTCCTCTGGGATGGTACTGCAGTAATCAACTTACCTGCTAATTGCAGAGAAACATTTCACATGTTCTTCCAGCTCCAGCACCGCCACAATCTGCTAATACAAGCAGGGGTTGTGATGGTTCATTTAGTGATCTCAGAGCACAAAAGACACAACAGGGGACAAACAACAGTTTACTCAACAACAATGCACTTTTATTGAGTGCCATAGCAAATACGGTATAGGGAGAAGGAAGGAGGTAAAGGGTAGTGAGAGAGAGAGACAGGATTCATCCCAATGGGGTAGGCAATAGTTTGTGAATCAGCGTGTAATTGGATTGTATGTAAAAGGTGATAAAAGGTAACTGGGGCTAAGTAAGAGAAATCACATCCTGTATTTTTAATAAAGTTACAAACGCAAAAATTTGAATGATTTTTAGTATCCACTACTACATTTTCTACAAATACAGGCAGTTCTAAAACATGTACATCCATTGCCTATATACACAAGCACTGTTTCAGGAGTCTCATTAGGGTGAATTTCAAAATGACAGATGTTTTGTTCCGTGTCCAAATAAATGTCCTGAGCTATAATTGCATTACTCTCACAAATGAACCCTTGTTGTTCTCGGACAATACAGGATTCTATTCTAAAGGATAGAGAATAGCTCCATCATGATTCAATCCTAATGCAATGATGGAGAATATCAAACACACTGAGGCATTACATATGGTCAGCACAAAAGCTGTGGCTGTATTTGTAGTGGGATTATAGGTAAAATTCACCAAATTCCACCAGGATTGGAACTCTCTTTCAAAATCAGTGGCACTGTCCCAAATTATTTTCCGGATTTCAGTAGGAAAAGTGCCTTCTTCACCTTCTCTTATAATCGAGGCAGCAACTGACTGCATCCACAATTGTGTTTGGATACAGCTAAGAGCCAAAGAAACATTGTTTTGTGTAGCACCAAGTGCATCAATTACCAATTTGTGGTCATTGGCATTTATCTTTTCCCAATTTGGTGATATGTTTGATAACAACCACTAATGGGTTCCCAAGGCCAATAAGGACAACTGCAGTGGTTGTTACACTTTGGTCAAATTTCTAGTTGTGGCAGCCAATTTATTCATTAGTACTTCTGAATCAATGCCATTTAAAATTCCCAATCCTGTTCCCCCAACACAGGTAGGATGCAAAAAAGTATCACTAGTTTTATCATGGTTTATATAATGTTTATGTCCCTCGGAGTTCTTCTGTAAAAAGTAAACACAACAAAATCTGCCACCAAGAGGCAGAAAATTAAAATGATGGAATTCAGAGGGGGTTTTAGCACTAGTGGTTCTTCCCCTATAGTAGGGAGGTCCACCAAAACAGGTTGTCCAGAGTAGTATGCTGGATTCTTGGAATCATCTGGTCCCTGTAGTGAGGGAATCATGCTTGGAGCTGTTAGGCAAAAAGCAGTGATTTTGGGACACTCATTTAACCCCCATCTATCATTCACACCTTTCACAGCTTCCCATAACCAAACATCACAATTGCCCTCCTGTGGTTTCAATAGTCGTTTCAAGAGACCATTGGTCCTTTCTACTGTCCTGTTAGCTTGAGGGTAGTTAGGGGTGTGAAAAGTCCATTTAATCTCATCTCCAGGGACCCCCTATTTGATGCCAAATAACCGCCAATGTTGACGGCTAGAGATCTGTTTTCTCTTCTCCAGTTTTTCACTGTGAGGAGCCCCAATATACCTAACACCTTTGTTTCTCTGATTTTTCCTCCGAGGTGTTTACAGGTCCTTACTTTCTAGAGTAATTAATGAGATCTATTGCAACCTGACTCCATGTCCAAACTTTACAACCACCAGCAGATGAATTAGATTGAGAAGCTGGCAGCTGACAGGGGGTTGAATATGGAGTAAACCCAGGATCAGTAGATCCAGTTTGGTCGCTCCAGTTTCCAAGGAGTCTATCCAGCCTCTCTGTGGGACCTAAAGCCGTTATGGTTTTTTGTAGAGTAATTGTTGCAGGTTTGAGTGATTCTGGAAGCCCTTGAATTAAAGGGGTCATCAGCTCAGGCTGTACAGGTAATTGCATCGGGGATTCATATCCAGGAATTAATTTCCTTTCATGTATTATTTGCAGNTCTCCAAATTAAACCAGTTATTTTGAGCCCATTCTTCTCCTCCAGGAGAAGGCCTGGCATTATGTTTTGCTAACAGAGCATAAAATGCAGCTTTGTTTTTTGCACTAGAGTTTTCAGTCATTTTTGTGAAGGGATCTAAAACCACGACAGGGAGGTAAAACTTAGTGACACACACACACAGAGCTCTGCTGTGTCCCCCTTCGCTTCCCTGGGTGGGTGAAGAGACCAAATCTGCTTGGAAGGTACTCCTTCAGTCACTCATGGTTGTCTCTTCGCTACACCAGGCAGTCACAAAATTACACGTACACAAAACAGTCCTGCCTTTCGCACAATGAGATCTTTTGTGGAATCCTGAAGACAGAACCCTCAGCTTGAGTATGGGGATGCTTTTCACCTGGGCATGTGCAGTTTGCAGGAAATTTGAGTTGCCCCCTTTGCTTTCTAGACACTGCTCACCCTTTTTGAGGCGTCGGGCTAGGTGTGGCTGGAGCGAAATGTCCTTCCCCTGTTACAGACTACACACAACCTGCAAACCCCTCTGTCCATCAGGATCCTGTCCATGATGTCAATTTAATGTCACGATCCACTAATGCAAGCAGGGGTCGTGATGGTTCGTTTAGGGATCTCAGAGTACAAAAGACACTGCAGGGGATGACCAACAGTTTACTCATCAACAATGCACTTTTATTGAGTGCCACAGCAAATGCGACAGAGGGAGAAGAAAGGATATAAAGGACAGTGAGAGAGACAGACAGAACAGGGGTGGGAATAGCTACCAACAGAGAGGGAATCCTCGTGGTCATTCGCCAAAAGATCCTCTTGGCCATCTGCCAATAGATCCTCGTGGTCAGCCGCCAATAGATCTGTCCTCTTCCATGGGGAGATCTCAAAATGGGGTTACTCAAAGGGTCCTTTTATAGTTTTTTCAAAGCAACAGGCAATTGGCCAAAAGGTANTCTCTGTCCTTGACCACAGTCATGAGGCAGATGAGAGATCTATGGACAGTCTCTTATGGCAAAAATGTAATATTATATTAATATTATTTAATTTTTATTAAAATTTTATTTGTTTATTATTAAATATTTTATTTTTTAATATTGTATGCAGCTGCCTTAATGGTTCATGGCAATTGAGCATTTTTTTCTATTTTTCTCACTTTCATGCATGTAAATATGGGGGTGTGCAGATGCAGTTACCTCATATTTAACTTCTTAGCAAAAAGTAATTCAGAAATACAGTTTCATACAGGTAAAACTAGCTTTGAAAGAAAGATAAAAAAAAGACTTCTTTAACATCAAGGCATCTCCTTTCTTAGGTGTGCTGAAGCAGGAGACCTAATTGCTTTTCTGGGTCTATGCACACAGACAGAAAAAATGTGAAATATTACATCCTAGCAAAAGGTGATAGCAGAAGATAAAGAAATTTTGGCATTGTTATTACAAGGAAAACAGTTCAAGTCTTTGAAGAAAGCTTCTGAATAACCGGCCTTTAAATCACTGTAACTAGTACCTATACAGCCATCTTTAAAAAATGGATATTTCTAACTAGGCATTTAATTAATAGGATTTAATATAATAGGTTTTGCCACCTGCTCCATCTACAATTGTATTAAAAACAAAGTGCACACAGGTGCTGTGACCTCCATCTGCAGCAGCAGCACATATGAGAGCTCATGACTTCTCTATTACTTCTAAATACTTTCTTTCTTTGGAGATGTGCACAGGTAAAAAATATCTGCAGGAACTGATAGAAGCAGTTCACCAAGATAAAGGGTTCTTACATATCTGACATGTCAAGAACATCTGCTTCCTTCTTACATAAACCATTGAATGAATATTCTCATACAGCATTACTGAAGCATGCAATATTTCTTCAGTAAGAGCCTTCCACTGCCCTCCAGATACACTTAAGAGAATAACTCTAAATGGAAGGATGATACACACAATAGCTAAAGGGAATGCAATCACATTCAGAGAAGATAAAGAAATCATAAACAGACACCTGCATTTCTGGAAATTCCTTGGGCTCTTGCTATCGGCAATTCTAGCAAAACACTTCAAAGTACAGACCTAAGTCTGGTCCCAGCGCTTTCAGGCTGAACCACAGGCTCTGGCTCATGTCACTATTGTGAGAATAAACTACCTCTATGAAACAAAGATATTTAGGAAGAGTAAAAATGCTATTAGAAAAAAGTATTAACCGGGCAATTCTTCCCCAGGAACTGAAGGGAAACTTTTAAGCATTAAAAGAAAATAGGAGGAGGAACTACAAGAGACCTAAGGGATGGATCCTCGAGACTCTCTTTGTGTGCATGTCAGAGACAACAGTCAGGCCAGCTCTATCTGCCTGCATAGGGAACTCAGGTTCTGCTAGTTCTTATAGCATGGGACAGAGGGAAAAGTTGTCCTGAGGCCACCATATTAAAAATAAGTCCAGGAAGATCTGGGGTTTTTTAATGCCCTTTTTCAGAAGAAAATATAAAGCAATTTGGAAGCAGGAGCAAGAGAACATGATTAGTCTTGTATCACGTCATCAGTGGTAATATATATCAGTTGGTAATATAAAGGATTATATTGTGATTTTGCTCTAAATCTATTCTGGTTCTCCAGCTTCAGATTTCCTTCCTTCATCATAGTTTAAATAAAATTCCTTTGCCTGCTATTCTGTATTCCTGCTGTGTTAGTGTCCCCCTTTGAGATAAACTCTTACACATTATCCTTTTGTCTTTACTTTTCACCAATTCCTACACTGGGCAAGTGGACTGTCCCCTAACTTGGCTGCAGCTTGGCTATAGTACTGTCAGTATCCCAGAGAACTCTCTTCTAATCTTCCCAGCTGAAGTGCTACTGAGCACAGCTCTACCAACTGTGTTTGCTCCATTAACATCTTGACTACCTGACCTTTGAGCTCCACAACAAAGCCCGAACTGAAACATCAAACAACATATTCTTACAACACCAACATGTCATATTCTTCATAAAGGACATACAGGTCAGTGTTAAATTTTTAAAAATCCTTTCCTTTTTCTCTGAATAAGACTTGGATTTTTCAAGTGTGTAAAATTCTGGAGTAAAGGTCTTCCTACAGTCTTTGTCTCCTGTAGAGTTACTACCTCCTCAATAAGAAAAAAAGGTGCTCTTGTTTAAGGCTATGGGGGACATACTGAGCTTCCCATCCCCTCTCTTAAATGTTCTGCCTTTTTTCCCTTAAAAATCCTGCTGAAAGGAGTATATTTCTTAGAGTGAAATTCAGAGAGAAGGACTAGAATAGCTTCCTGCAGGCAGTTGCCAGGTTGATATATCAAAGCGATATTGCTTTCTGAATTGAGTGGCACCAATCAGCAGGAACTGTCAGTCTGGGGATATAATAACTGTGGTGCCAGTCGTCAGGAATCTAAATGAAAGTTTCAGCTGTGCTTGTATATTTAAAGTGCCTGTTGGCTCAGGGAGGGAAATAGGAAGGGAGAAGAGCTTCTCTGGCATTGTCAAGGAAAGGATGGCATCTGAAGAAAAAATTGGAGAAGCACAGAGCACCTGGATTCTCCTCTGGGACCAGTATGAGAGTGAGATGACCGAAGGCATGGAATGGATCTCACATCTGCAGTCCCCTTAATTACAAACCCTGTTAACTATCTTTCTGAAGAGAAGGCGAAGATTTTTACAAGCCTGTCACATTTGTCATGCTGCTATCCTACCAAACTGCCTCTCTGGACTGCAGTCCAAATATAGATCCCTAAAACCTCTGCTCAGCTGCTGTCTGACTCTGTCAATGCCTGAAATATGTAGACACCTGATTTTTAAATTAAGTTCCTCAATTCTTAGCAAGATGGTGACACACTCCCTCGGAGCTGGCAGAGCTTGTGAGCTTGTGGCCTTATCCTAATCCTGTCCAGACATGGCTCCAAGCCCATGGGGAAGCTAACAACACTTGGAGAGCTAGTTCAGGTGGGAGGGCAAAGCAGTAGATTCAGTCACAGCACTCATCCATCAACCATGGGGATGAGGGAGCCCAATTCCACTTTCTCACAAAATTTCTCTGTGTCCAGGCTGTCACTGGAGGGACAATGGTTTTGCTCCTCCTGTTGAAGCTGGTTCCTTCACATTACACAGGTGTGACTAGTACAAAGTCAGGACTTTCAGGTGATGTCAGAGAGAGATCAGGTTGTTTTATGCTTCCAGGTCTCTTGGAATATTCTCATATTAAGACTTCTCAACACAAATAAATACTGTTTTAGCAAGTGCAAATCCCCAGTTACCTCATAGAGGAGTGCCCAGAGCACCGCATGGTGCATGTTGGCAATCCTGAGGTACTGTCACTCACAGTGACATTGGAGGCCTTTTGAAAGTATAGGACTAAAATAACTGATGTAATCAGCTGCATCTCCCTCCTCTGAGGGAAATATAGGTCTTCAGATCAGAGCTCTTTTAATCAAATTCTGTGAATCATATTTCAATTGGATTTTGGTTTTTTTTAATAGTCTGCACTACAAACATGAGATAAATCATTATATCCATGCAGTACCTATGACTAGTGAGTAAGGTCACAGCACTGATTCAGTTTTCTGCTTATACAACTATGATTTACCAGGCACAGGAAAACTCTCCAACCATTGCAATTCAGGTATCAAAACCAGGTAAAAGCTGTCTTTTCTGAAGCACACAAGTGAGTCTTCATCCCCAAAAACCCCAGGCTGATTTAAGAATTATTGTGAGGAATGTAGATCCTCAGCTTCAGATACTCCCATGTTGTAGATCTGTGACATTCATCTAACTTGAAAAATTGTATGGAAAGCCATTCTCCTGCTGCATCAAGCAAAAATGTCACCATCTACTAAAAAGGATGAAAAGACATGATATGTGACATAGCAGAGTAAGACAAAACTCCTACAAAAATAAAAAGAAAGAAAAAAAAAATAAAAAAAAAAAAAAGGAGATCAGAGGATAGCCAGGCACCTGGTCAAAAAGATTCCTCCTAAAAAGTTCATAACCTGGAAGCATCTGTCATTCATCCGGTCATTTCAGTTATGAAATTAAATATTCTGCCTTTAAACATATTTGGGGTTTATCCTCTTAAATTATACAAAATTGAAACTAAGTTGCCTAATGAAGAAAACACCTTTTAAAATAAATTTAATTTTGAATAATTTTAAATATGTATTCTAAAAATTCCCTTTTCTCATTTACACCTTCCGGTAATGAAAAAGAGAAATTATGATGTCTGTGGAGTGGGACTAAATGGACATTTGAAATATATTCTTTTCCTGGGAAAGAATCGGATAAAGTTAGTACAGGTCTGATTTCTCAAATTAACTGAGCATGCTCTCAAAGATGATAAACGCTGAAAAGGTGACAACCAGTTTAAAAAGGTATGTAATACTGATTTTATAAATGCATTCAGGTTAACCAGATATGACTGCAGAATTGCCTGCCATCTGTCCCTTTGGGGAATATTCTGCAGTATAACTGAAGATACGTGGCAGATCTCATGCTTAGCCTCTCCAGGCTGTTTTGTCCTCCTGGATGTTGTCAATTGCATTTGCATTTCTTTTTATTCTCAGATTTTTCATCCTGGTGTCCAGTAAGTCAGAGAATCTTCTGTACATATCCTGGAGCAGTGTTACAGGCAGATAGTTTCTATCCCAGTGCATCATTGACTGTTTTAAAATCCTGGATTTCTTCCTTAAAGGATTTTGCCTAATGTTTGCTGTGGCAGCAGTAGAATGATCTTTTTTATTATTCAGCTTTAGAGCAGCTGTCAGAATAATAAAGAATTATAGAAGGTATCCAAAACTGTTTTTTGTTAAATAATCAAAAGAAAACTCACTTCCTCAAAATATTTGTGAAATATTTAACCTGGAAAAAAAAAATTGAATGGCTGGAAATTTAAACTAAAAGTATTCAGAATGGAAATAACGGGCAAATATCTTATAGTGGCCGTAATTAACCTGATTATGGGGAGAGCATTATAACCTTAAGTCTCTAAATCAAAATCACATCTCTTTGTATTGACAATCCTATTTCAAAACAACTCCTTCATAGGGACTGTTAGTTCAGATTATCTGATTTGCACCATGCAAAAAATTAGAACATGTGATAAGGAACATTTCTAGCCTAACATTTTCACTGTGGTTTTACTTGGGCGTTATTTTCTTTGGCTTTATGGATGGAATGAACCACAAGGAGCTAACATAGCTTAACTACCCAGTGAAAATCAAAAGCCAAGGATGCAAGGAAATGAGGAAAGGAAAAGGAAAATTTAAACTCTTGATTCTTGTTTGTTTTAAATGTATGATATTTATGTTTCCACTAGTTGTCATTGTATCTGGGAGTTTATCAGGATATTTAAAAAGATAAGCAATCACAGAAGGAGAACCTCGACAAATCATCTAATAACTGTGAGGAGATTTGGGGAAAAAATATCCCAGATGACTGTGATTGTTGCTTACAGTAATTTGAACACATTCCTCTGCAGAATCACACCTGGGCTGAGATTTGGATATGGCACAAAATGGATCAATGTCTTGATGCTCCAAAACTGTTATATTTTTATGATGCAACCTTTGTACATAAAATATTTTCAATATTTTTAATAGAGGAAGAATTTTGAATTAAACATTTCAAAATCATAACAGTTATTAGATTGTAAACTATTGTACACAACTAGTTATTTTTCTTTATATTTTCACTCCCTTGAATATTTCCCTTTTTGTTTATTTGGTTGGTTTTTGTTTGCTTGTTTGAAAGGCAAGGACCATTCCCTAAAAGATGTAAGGACAGACTCAAAGAATGTAATGCTTGCAGGCAAGCTCCACATTTTTTGATTTATAAATTATACTCCCATTTAGCTGAACATTTGGCAGTGTCTTAGCTCACCTCAATAATTCTGTTCGCCGATTTGGTCTGCCATTTGATTGATTCATGAGAAACAGAACAGTCTTCTTGCAGTGTGAATGCTCTGAATATTACAAATTTGATTAGGTTGTCATAAAAATACACTGGCCTTTATTTAGAGAGGTCCAGGTAGGCAGTTGGCTCCTTGAATTTTGATATATCTCTTTATTCACAGCCCAAATTTTATTAGCTGCGTTGGCAGAGGATTGTGACTTGCTTGGTGGGAATAAGGGTATTTTTCAAGGGCTTGTCATTTGTTCCTGTCTCTAGCAGAAAACTAGCTTTAGATGAGCTGAACATTAGAGATACAGAAATAAGTAGAAGGAACTGAGTAACTTAGCCAGTACATTGGTCGGTAAACAAATTTTTTAGCAGATTATTTTATTATTTAAGAACAGGTAATGAAGTGACACACATCAGCGGTCTTCTGCTCTCTGTTGACTGCTACAGGGAACATCACCATTGACAGAGTGAGTAGAGATGCTGAGCTACATTTGTCTGCTGCTTTGCACTGCTCATGTAAGGAGACAAAAATCAAGCAGAAAGACTGATCAAGAAACCAGGCTCTGAGTGTGCAAGAGCGGTGCTGTGGGGTAGTGCTTGGGAAGGAAGAAGAGACACTGAGTCCATGGGGGACAGCAGGTTTGGGCAGTGAGACCTGCATTGAAAAATCTGTGGGAAGGGTCCAAGGCTTTAAGTATTATGATGAGGAACCCAGTGTTTGGAGGGTGTAAAGGCACAAAACTCCCAGATGAAATAAAAGTGTTGACTTAGTAGAAACTTGCATTATCTTTATTTTTAAGGAACATAAACTGACATGATCTAAAGAAGCTCTCTGCTTTGAGGTTAAAAGTTGCTAGGAGAAATATAACTCTTCAACCAGTTAAGGCCACAACAGTTTCCCATCCCTTGTCTGGTGAAGGGCTAATGTGACAGCTGCCACAAGGCATCTACAGTTATGCTAAAAAATAACAAGAGGATGTAGAAATACGTAGGAGTATGAGTGAGTGACAATAACTTTTCATTAGTTTTCTTCCTTATCATGCCAAGGCTTTATGCTGAACACCTGATGGCACCTGCTTCCCTCCAGCTGCTCCCAACAGGGAGACTGGGGAGCCTCTGCTGCAGCCATGATCTCTGCATCAATTTGCTTATGATGCTGCAGCCCACAACACCCTGTCTTCACCGAATGATACTGAAAATCAGCTAGATTTAAGATCAACTTCCAAAACCATTCAAAGTTTGGATTTAATGCAGAGTTTTGTGTAATGTTCATATTTTTCTTCTAGTATTGTCTGATCATGTGAAAGATGTCAACTACCATCATCTTCCAGTTTCTCCATTAGCTCAAACAGTGGACTCAGACACTCAGAATAAAAGTTGCACGAGGTGGACCACATTCTGGGATGGCTCAAGTTTCTGCTGTATGATTCCTCAAACAATCTGCAACAGAGGCTGAAAGGCTTGTGCTGAGGAGGACAACGTACCAATAATTATGCACTAAATATTCTACAAAATATATGCATTTTGGTGCCTCAAATTAGCTGCCCAAATTAAAGCCTAATTTCAAGCCTAATCTGTCTACCCTTCTTCAATACAAAAATTCAGCTAATATCACCCCCACCATAAAATATTGCACAAATAAAATTTGCAATTAGTAACAACACAGAAAAAATTCCGTGAGAACATCTATAATTCTGTCACATGGAAAGGTTTGAGTAGCATAAAATAAATGTGTCCATGGGGCATGCACTGAAATATGAGGGTAAAACAAAAATATTGAGGAGTCACTCAATCACTGAGTGCTGTTC
Organism: Donacobius atricapilla; assembly: GCA_013397315.1. Classification (NCBI taxonomy): domain Eukaryota; kingdom Metazoa; phylum Chordata; class Aves; order Passeriformes; family Mimidae; genus Donacobius; species Donacobius atricapilla. The sequence goes on along the minus strand of WBMY01002190.1, from coordinate 958,040 downwards.
AGCCAGGGCACTGAATGAGACAGTCCTGCAGAAAAAAATGTGGATGATCCTCAGTCAAACTGCCAAAATTCATACACAACAAGGGGACAGCCCAGGGCTGTACACATTGAAATGCAGAGAGATACACAAAAAGCTTAATTCTGGCATTTTGTAACTTTTCACTGTTTGCTTTACAACCTTAATGTAACTTTATTGGGTATCTTTTTAGAACATAAGGTTGACCAAAGGTGAAGGCTATCCTCATAGCTTTATGGAAGTTCTACTGTCACCTGTGTATTTTTTACATATTTCAGGAAAAGACACTTTTATTTTAATGTGGTACAATTGTGCCGAGCTCCTGTTGAAATAATCTCTTGATTCAGCAGTCAAGACAGTAGTCTTGCTGTGTAGCCATGAGAGGAAACCTTTCATAGTTTGATGTTCACTGTATTATCATTGCAATTTGTTCCATGGAACATATGTTCACCCACCTTGGATGCCACATAATTTTCACTGGAATTTGATTTCTTCTATTCTGGCTAGCACAGGTTTCAGAAATCATAGGAAGCAAGAAATTTTGAGTTCATTCAGGTTCATCTTGCATCTACAGGAAGGGAATTGACTGCAGTTGCAATCACCAGTCTGGGTAAGACACACACATCTTAGCCCTGCTACAAGCTGGTGCCTGCAGCCACTCTTGCTCCGTGACAGGAGCAAGGCAGGGCTGCTCCCTGGGTCTGGCCCCAGGAATTAACTTGCAGCATACATAGATGGGAGCACATGTTATGCTCATTTAAGAGTGTCAGGAGCTGACACAGCAGATGTGCTATCATTCAGGTGAAGGGAAGGTTCAGGTTAATCGGACCAGAGCTTCTCTTGGGAGACCCATTTTTTGCTGTTCTTGCGTGATCTGGAAATGAAGGGGGAAAAAAACAAACAAACAAACAAACGGAATCAGACCTAATATTTCTTAACACATTTAGTTTGGTCAAATAGGAGGTCTTCTTCCTAAACATGTTGCCGTTTTCTGTACCTTGTCAGTTGAAAGAAAGGAAAGTACATATTCTCAGTGAGTGTCAATGTGCCCTACCAGCTTGGTGCCATATTCAAAGGATGAGAACTGACAGTTCATCCTCTTTTGCTCTAATATGCTGAATCTAAATGCCCTAAAGTGAAGAAAGCTAGAATTTCAATTCAAAATTCAACACCCACATCCCTAAATTCAAGAGCATTTTGGATTAGTTTTAATGTTCATTCCTTAAAGGGATGAAAACAATTTGATCCGAAGCCAGAAAAATCTGGAGTCCTCTATGCTCCTTCCTACTGTTGTCTGGCAAATCAATCTCATGCCTAATTGCAGACTGCACCTGCAGAATACTAAAGGTGGGGAGTGTGCAATGCATTTTGAGTGACACTCATCTTGGCCTGATGGATGCTTTCTGACAGTGCAAACGCAGCGAAAGCATAACATCTGTCCTCTCCCATCACAGGGCCCTGACAGCAGTCAGACAGTAGGCATCCTGTGTCAGCCACTGACTGGGCTGCCCAGTCTGGTCTGACTGTCTCCTTCTGCCCATGTGCTGTAGAAGGGGGCTGTTGAGCAAACTCCTCTGAAGCTGTCCCTTCTCTGCCCCTCAGTTTAACCCTCTGTTGGAATGTAAGCTAGAGCTCCCTGTCTGCTCAAAAAGCATTGTTGGGATTTAGAGACTCTAAGCTAAAATACTAACTAAGCAGATGTTAACCGTTGCCAGCCAGTATTCAGAGGAAGGCTTCTTAGAAAAGGAAACATTAAATACATATGGCAAATATTAGAAATAATATTAAATATTAAATATTATCTTTAATGCTTTGCACAACTGAAAATAAGATGGAGTTATCTACCAGAGATACTGTGGTTCTTCCTACACAGATATGGCTCTTTTCTTCTCCTACCTCTATTAATAGGATTGCAGCTGCAATATTCATTTACATAGCATTTATATTGCATTAAGACTAAAAAACTTTAGTGCCCATGCAAATTCAATCCTCCACGAATTTCTTTAAGAGGTGGTTTCTTGGTCTCTCCAGGATATAGATGATAACCTATTGCCGAGGCTCCAGAGCTGAGAAAGAAAGGTAGCATCTCAGTCAGTCCTTTCAATATCCTCCTGACTTACATTATCAAACACTTCTAATTCCTCACATTTTCACTGATGTGTTAATCACTAATGACCCCTTACTTAACAGTTAGCACAGAAGTAGGACTGCTGTTGGATTAATCAATAAAAGATCTCTTCCCTATAGGGTTTCACTTGAGAACCTTTATCACTTGCCTATGCATGTGTTAGTAGGGCTACAAGATATTATCTTCTTCCAATAAACCCAGGTTAAATAAAATACTAATATCCACACAAGTATACAATCACCCCAGTGCACCTGCCTGCATTTTCATCTGGAGAGGCAGAATTCCAGCTTAAAAACAGTGAATAGTCAAATTCCACCTGTAATCTACAGAAGTCACAGCTAGTTTATTCTGTACCCTGTCTGGCCCATAAAACAACTTATGGTAGGTCAAAACTCACTCATGGCAGAGAAAGAAAGCCATTATATATATTTGAAGTGGTGAACATAGGGACAGAAGATAGAATTTACAGCAAATTCATTTGGGTTCTGCACTGCTCAAGTCTTTTTCTTGCAATCTTTTTTTTCCAGCACTTTGAATGGAAATGCTACTGAAGGGTGAGCATGTATGGTCTTAAGGGAATAATCAACCAGATTCTTCCCCAGATAATACCAGAAAAAGCTGCCAACCATTCCTTAAGATGACCATCCTCCACTCCTGGTTTTTCTGAGTCTCATAGTTGAATGCCCCAGCCCTCTACATGTGGGTAGGGATCCAGAATATTTCAATTAAGATCTGCCTTTCTCTTTAGCTGCTTTTTTTTCTGTCCTGTCACACAAATTTAAGTGCTTGCAGTACCAAAGCATGCAAACTACACAACTAGAACTCCTCCCCTTTATCTACCCATCACCTCTGCTCTGACATTGAAAGAAATCCCTATTTTTGGAGCTGAGACATCTATTTGAATCTGAGCACTTTACACAGCAGGGTCATAGTCAGTAGCAGATACTCCCTGGGGACTCATTAGGACTTCCAAAATTGTGTATAAATGCAGTATGGATGTACACATATGCTCCTGTAGCTTGGAAATCCCAGTTAAACTGTAATATACATACACTGAAGCCCAGAAAAGAAGTGGACATCTTTGCAATTACATCCAAAGCAGAAAAATCTGTTTCCATTCATTACAAATTTTTTTCAGCTGAAATAAGCTGAATCACAAAATTTTGCTTTAACTACAGCTCATAACAAATCTTCCTCCATTCTTTGTCTACCAGATGAAGCTTCAGGATGGCTGAGTTGGACCTGAACACATCTGTCTTGAAGTGAAATAGATTCAGTGGTGCTGGAGTAATTTAAGGACTTCCTCTAAGCTGCTACTAAAACTACTCGCCAGGATGACCCATGCAGGGCAAGCTATAGAGTGAGAAAAATTAACTGGGTGGGGCAGTTTATTTTAATTTTTGTTAATCTATTTCCTTTTCCCCACACTGCTAAACAATAATGAAAAACAAAACAGCCTGCCCAACGTTACTTCAGCCTACCACCAGCTTTGCCACCAGTGCTGATGGGCTCAGCCTTGGCCAGCAGTGGTTCATAACAAAAAGTCTCTGCTGCTTTTTCCTCATAGGGGGGAGGATTCCTCATGCTCTTCCCCCTCTCTGGGGTGGTGGGGTGGGGTGGGGTCCCTCCCGGGTGGGGTTCCCCCCACAGCAGAAAGCCCTTCACAAACTTCTCCAATAGGGGTCTTTCCCATGAGCTGTAGCTCTTCAGGAGCAGGTCCAGCATGGGGTCACAGTCCTGCCTGCAAACTTGCTCCAGTGTGGACCCCTCTTTCTATAGGTCCTGCCAGGAGCCTCCAGCATGGGCTTCCCACAGGCTAAAAGCCTCCTTCAGGCTTCCACCTGCCGCAGTGTGGGATTCTCCACAGGCTGCAGAGGGACTGCCTGACTCACCAGGGTCTGCAACAGGGCTGCAGGCAAACTCTTCTCCATGGGGAACCTCTTCTCCTTCTTCGTGGACCTGGGTGCCTGCACAGCTGTTCCTCTCACATATTGTCTGGCTGGCACTGCTGTTGGGCAGAAAATTTTTCCCCTTCTCAACTGTGTTATGCCAGAAGCACTACCACAGTACAGATGGGGTTAGCCTTAGCCAGTCGGCCATGGAGCTGGCTGGCATTGACTCTGTGGACATGGTGGAAACCTCTGGAAGCTTCTCAGAGAGCCACCCTTGTAGCCACCCTACTATCAAAAACTCCCCCCAGAGACCTTTTTGTTGTTTCTGTGCTGTATTTTTTAGCCTCATATGGATGTCTCAGATACACAAGTATGAGAAATTACACTTCAACCTTCATTCACTTAAACTGGAGTCTAAAAAACTAGTTCACATGAAGACAGTTAAAGTTCATGAGAAAGGATGGCAATGAGCTGGTTTACATTTAAACTGAACTAAAACCAGGTACATATATTTTTTTCTTGGAAAGAAAGTGAGCTGTTCCAAAAGGCCTTGAGGAGAAAAGAAGTTACATGAAAAGTTCTTTTGACTTTTGATCACTATGAAGATCTTTATGGTTCAGAAGCATTTAAAGCTTTGCATGCTAGTTCTGTGGAAACTTAGAGTTAACGAACACTTTAACATTTAACATCATATTTGTTTATTTGAATATTTTTACCCAGGTCAGCCTCATTATGTCTTATTATTTTCATGTTTCAGCCCTAAATTATCAGCATGAGGACCAATTACACTACATTTTCCTGTTTAAAAGGAAGTTCATGGATAAGTGATAGAGTGCTGAAACAGCAAAAATATTTTTTCCAAAAAACTAACCTTTTCTGCAGCAGTCTTGCTGATAACTTTGTTAAATTATGGAAGATCTCACAATACCCATAAACGTCCATATAGGTCTCTTGTGCCTGTGCTGTCCTGGAATATTTGCAGTTACCAGAACCAAGCTATGAAAAAAAGGACTCTTTCTCCCTCATTAATCTAGACTTACATTCAGAGAAAGACAAGTGCTCTCAGGTGGCTGGGGTTTTAAGTGCCTACCTTGAATTACTGAAATCTATTCAAAAGTACCAACTACCTCTCTGAGAGCTGGGTCCTATTAACCTTTCCATTTTGGGCAACCTAAACTGGCTAAATGAAGTCTGACAGAAAAACTAAATGTAGATGTATGTTAATGACATTTGTTGCAACTGGAGGTAGAAAACATCTAGAAATGCAGGGAAGTTTTCTTTTGCTTTCACATGTGCTTTCATGGTGCAGTTTTTCTCTCCCAGATACCAAGACTACCAAATTCACACCATACTTGAGAATCAGGCAGCTGTCTCCATGCTTCTTCCTCAGTGACAAAGATGTTTTTGGATTCTTGTGAAGTATACCTCTGTTCCTTTCTTCTTCTTTTTGCCTTTGCACTGCACACAGCCCTTCAGTGGGTCACTGACCACACCACAGGTGTCACCAAGCAGGAGCAGAAATGGGGTATGACCCTGCAGCCTGGTGGGGTCCTCAGAGGAGCTCCCCAGCTGGGCACCCTGCATGTCTGCAGGTCACCAATTCCCCTAAACTGATCCACAGCCACACTGTTGGGTTATGGAAAAGGGTAGGAAAAGAAGATGGTTGAGTTCTATAAACAGGAGGGCTAAAAGGTGCTCTTCCTCTACAGAATAAAACTTGAGTAGATGAGTCTATCAGTAGGATTTTAAAAATCAGCTCCGACAAGAGATGGCAATACAACATTTGTTTCTTCTGGTAGATTTTGCAATTCAGATTTAAGCTTGTGACACTTTAGTGTGAGAAAGCTGTCAGAAGCATTTTAAGCATAGTTATTTTTCTCTTTCCCAGGCTGTGTTAGGGTAACCTTGGTTTGTATCTTGAGGAATTAAAGTAGAACATTTTGTATAATTCTGAAGTAGTTTTTAAATATTGTCTGTAAGACACAGCTTTGTGCTGCAAATGTGATGATGAGGTAATGCTTATTAGTATTCATTTGATATAACCTAATTTATTCATTGCTTAATCACCCCTGAGAAATATGCACCCCCCCAAGTGAGACAACTAAATAGTATATATTGCTATCATACATTCTCTCTCCATGAGATTCCAAAAACATTAAATGCATGGGAAATATGTTTCTCTCACCAAGATTAATCTACGCAGTCAGAGAGACTGATGTATTATACGGCTATTCATTTCAGTGAAATATTTCTACATGACTGTTGATAGAGAACAAACTTGGAATTTGCTGAAATGATTGTATATGGTATGCACTTGCCTCACAACAGCAGGAAACTTTTAGCAGTACAGCAGTTCATTCCTGAAGGGCTCTTTTCTAAAGCCAAGATGCAGCAAAGTTGGCAGCTTGGCCCCATCCAAAGTGGTGCTAGACAAGATGCAGAACCACAGGGTTTGGACAAATGTACCACTGACAGATGGTGCTGAGATTAGTCATTATCAATCAGCTTCAGCTTGCATTTATTTCTGTGGTTCAATGCCAGTCAGAGATGAACCCTGACTGATAATGCTTTATTACAGGCTAATATTTATTAAGAATTGCTGACTCCCTAGAGGATGAAGTGGAGGCAGAAACCCTGCTCGTAGGAAAGGACAGACATAACAGAATGAGTTTGCTCATTATCACTAACACTGATCCTAACAGCTCCAGCATCAATTCTGCCAGTGCCACTCTCTGTAGAGGTATCAAGGGTTGCATAGAAGTGGAAAGACCAGCTGCCACTTCTCTCAGAGGGATTCCCACCCAGTTAAGGCCAAAGTGTGCTTTTTAGGATAGCATAAGAGACGCAGAAGTAGGTCCTGATATCCAGAAATACAGGGCTGGGAATTATATTAGTACTATGTTCATTATGTCTCAAGAATAGAAAAAGTACATGCATAAGTACATATACAGATACACATATATATGCCACTCTATTCTATAGACATATGTCTATAAGAAGGTATATTTATATTTGTATATTTACACCTGCCTCTTCCTCCATAATACAGTCTTATGAAGTGACAGTAACAAAGCAGGCCTGGATTCACTACATCATCTATGATCACCCATAAAATTTTAATATAATATTAAACTCATCCCCCAGTACTAATCTACAGACCGTAGTAAAAACCTAAACATTAATATACTAGATTCAACCTTGATTTTCTCAACTGAAGCTCACACCAGGACTCAAGTCTCTCCCTTGACATTAGGGAGATTTAAAATCTGATGCTAAAAATAAAGATAGTGTCCTTACAGTCTAACTTGTATCTAAAAATTATATTAAATTCCTCTAGAGGAAAAAAAATGAAATTATACTATAAGCAGTAGACAACATTTTGCATGCTCATTGTTGAAGTGTCATGGAAAAGTTTTCTAAATCTTCATTGCTGATATTGACGGGAAGAAAAATAAAGCTATAATAGATAGCATGCCTGTCCTAGCATGTCTTTTATTTGATAAGGATTAAAAGAAAATTACTGTATAATGCAATATACCCAAGTCAGCATAGTAATAAAAGGAGTCGTTTTATCAACAGGATTAAGTCTCACAATAGAATAATCCATAATGGAAGTTACAGGAATGGAGTAAAAGAGAGAGCTAAAATGGTTGTTCTTTTTCCCCAAGAGTTATAAGGAGATGATCTAATGCTTTGTTTTTATAAGCAGAGCTCTTTCCCAAAGCATTTCCTAGGCTCATTTCTTTTATATTTAATGAATTTCAGGAAGTGAGGAAGGTTGATGTTTTATGTTTAATGTAGTCCCTGAAGGGCAGAATAAAGCCATGAAGATATTCTATGTATCTTATTTTACAGCTGCCAGATATGCTATTTTTTTCTTGAACAAAGACTCTCCAGCAATTTATGAATGCAGTTAAATGCTCAGACATTTCAGTGCAGGAGGTGTTTTACCTGTGCAACTGAGAATATAGGGAATTTATAAATCCCAGGTTTTCAGCAGAAACCTGCCTCCAAAGCAGTGCTTGTGAACTGATTTCTCCCCTGCAGATAGCTAGGGTTTCATCACAAACTCCCCTCAAACTCAGTTCATACCAATACTTGCCAGTGGAGGCTGGACAGTGTCCAGCTGCCTCTCCCAGGGTGGAGGAGCCTTTCACCAAAGGAGGCACAGTGGGACGCTGCAGTCTGTGTTTGGAGGTGAAATGCAGCAAGAAAGCCTGGTTCACAGGAGGGACCACCACTCAGCTGCACCTCCTGTGAGGCAGCACCCTAGAGTCAGGTAATTTCCAGCACAGGAATTTCTCTACAAGCTAGGAAGTACAGGTGCATTCAGAATCCCTATAGATGCTCATGGCACTTCCACAGGTACTTTTCACGGCTAATGTAATCTAAGTTAAAAAACAAAAAGCAAGCAAACAAACAATGCAAAAACAAAACAAAACAAAAAACAACCCACCTCTAAAAATAATTGTCTACTCAGAGTTCATTCTTCAGTGGAATATAGCTAATCTGAGCAATCAGTTGGTCAGAAAAACACATATAACTTCAGTGAGAAATACAGAGAAGGAAGGTAGCATCTTTTAATTCCTTTTTTGGTTTTTGATTCACAAACAGGATTTAAAGTAAATAACCAGCTATTAGAAAAAGAATATATTTGAAACATTTTAATTCACTGACAATCATGAGAAAATAATCTGCAGCATCTGATGTGTTATAAGTTGCTTTATGTGCAAAATACCACATTGGGTCATGTTGTACTTAATAGCTGAAACACAAGCTCAGCTGACAACCGAAACTGTTATTTTGAGGAAAATTCTTATTTACTAAAGCAGTTTTCTTGATATTTTCTCAAATCCTACACAGGCTAAGGCAATTTGGAAAAGAAAAATAAATTGAATTGATGCCAGAGAAACATACCTGAAAAAAGATTCATACCTTAAATAATAGAGGTCTGAACTTGCAGCACTGACATAGATAAATAGGTTGCCTAGTAGGTTGTTTACTGTGCTATTGGACCTGGAGCATGATAAAGTAAGCAGAAAAGAGACTGCATAAGCTTTATCTCCATAACAACCAAGAAAAGAACGATTACAAAAGAGCATGGAAAAGCCACCTTCACAAAACAGGCTTTAACCTTAGAGCAATGGGAGCAGCGCAGCGCACTGTACTGCTGATGTCTAAATAAGAAAAGACAGTCTTGGCTCAAAACTATTGCATCTCACACCAAGTTGGATGCTGTGGTTGGAATAATAAAAGTGCAAAGCTATCTAATACAACAGCCATATGGAACAATAAATTCTTTTAGAGGAATTAAATAATGATCAGTATGTAACAGAGGAAGGGAAGATAGCATGACATTAAAGAGACTTTCAGAATATACCTTTATATCAAGAAATCATTCACACAGTACTTTTCTTAGCATGTTTTCAGGGCATTAAGCCATTTTAAAATTAGTTAGTTTTTCTTCGTTTTCCACAAGTTTCATGATTTGAAAAGCTTTTCACTGTAGTTTGACCTAACTGGGTGAGTTCTTTTAGGCTTTACAAGAAAGACAGCATTCAAATACAGTCTTCACAGAAACCTCCTAGCTGAATGAAAAAAGGGACTGACTTTTGAAATGAAGAAGTCATTGGGAAGGTAGACTCACAACCTGAACCTTTTCCTACTCAAAACATTATTGAAACTCCTGCTGGCTTTAATGAGCATTGGATCAAAACCTTGGTTTTCTCTTTGATTATGAATTAAGCTCTTTGATGTTAAACTACTTGTAAGGGGAAACTACAGCTTCAATGAACGGGCCTTCAGAAACACAATGTCTAGAAGAACCTTACTTTGACCAAAATACCTGGGGGCATTTCTCTTCCCCCCAGGTGCAATAAGTTATCAATGGAAATAGTGCAGACATGCTACTGGTGTATGTAGCCATGCAGAACGGGAACAGCTTCCCTAGCTGCCATTAACAATTTAAGTTAGCTCTTCCCTTCTTTTGCAACCCACAAACTTTTTGCATGGTCTCTCTCACACAGTGTCATTTTGGTGGGTTAGATGCATAATGACAATTATATTTTCTTGAAGAATTTAGAAGCTCTTCTATCTGGGACTTTCCATTCATATGGAAAGAGAAAAGCCAACCCGAAATGGCTATTTAGTTTGGATATTTTCCTTGTGCTCTTTAATGCTTGAAAGATAAAGCGATTTTTTTTTTCTTGGTCAAATAAGAGTTCTAGTAAACAAGAATTGGTGGCACAGATTTTCATACAAACATAAGGAAGTNNNNTACAAACATAAGGAAGTCTGGAGAAAAAAAAAAAAAAAAAGGCAATTTTCAGTAGTAAAGCACTTTATTAAAAATAATTCCAGTATCTCTAGATAGAAATACTTACCCATGCAGATCACTTGCCCTTCCTACCTTGGACCGAAGCTGTGTTAAAAAGCAGTTCTTGTGCCTATGCCAGCCACGGCACAGCACAGCAAGAGAGGATGATTGCCTCAGTTTCCATGATTGTGTCCAGTGCCATTCCACAAAACAAAAATCTTGCCTGAACTGAGCATATTTGTCCTATTATAAACCTTCCTACCACTAACCTGCCTACATGAACAACTTTCACAAAGACTTTCAGTCCACATACCAATTAAATTTATTCTAGGCAGACATGCTACAGGTATCTGTACAAGGCAAACAAACTACAACAGCTGCAAGTAGAAAATACATACATAAGATTTATTCAAGCACTAGTCGTTCAAGACTAGTTATTATTTATTTATTCTTATTTTCCTTACTTATTTATTCTTCTTTTCCATACTTCCATACGTTTCAATCAAGTCATAATTTCATTATTATCTGTGCCAAAATATTGGAATTGCAAAATTCTTTCTCCCGAACAATGCTTAAGAAATACAGTTGCAAAAGACCTGTCAAGGCTGATGTGTCATATTTACTGTTTCAGTATTAGTTTTACACTGAAACATGCAACTTAAAATGTATTTTTAGCAATTTTGTCTTTTTTTGTTTGTTTGTTTTGTTTTTTCATTGTCATGCTGTGCTCACTGAGTATATGATACTAATCAGAGGAAAAATGAGAAACTAATGTTTAGCAGATGCATGTGTAAATATGGTAACCATGCCTCTGCAGCAAACAAGCCTATTCAGGTATTCATGCTGAAATACAGCCTACTAAATTAACTCTGCACCAAGAATGCTGGAAGTGGCTGGTTTTCAGTAAAAGACCACAGTCCCTTTTAAATCCTACACAACAGAAGTTTTACTTCTCACTCTGGGAAGAAGTGGATTCAAACATATTGTCATGACCAAAAAAATGGAAGAAGGATTTACTATGTAAAATCTTCCACTGCTATTTCTAGCACATTTCAAAAGATTTATTCCCAAATCAGTTTTTCATGAACTTACTCTGAGGTACTCTTACTGAATAACTGACTGCAAAATTATAACAGTAGCACCAGCTAAGTTTGTTATTCAGAACATCTTAAAGTATTTCCTTTTGATATATTTGACAAACATTGAAGTTGTAGACCAAACCTTACCAGCATGTACAGTATCTAATTATATATTATACCCATTAGTATGATTCTCTTGGAAAATTGAAACCCCTTCCTAGATACATGCATGTTCATCCTATGTAGCATTCATAAGCAATTTTCATTAAAGCAATTGTTTCTTTGCAGCCCATCGTTCAAATCCTACTTATAAAGCTTATAAAGAGTTGATGGTGAGTAATATTTAGGATATAACCAATATCTGATAGATGACCTCATTTGCTTCCACAAGAGAATTCTTAACTTTTCCTAGAAGGTTAACGTCATAAGTGAGCATCTGTGATGATTTTGGCTGTGATAGATTTTGTTTTCTTCATAGTATCTAGTATTGGGCTGTGTCTGGATTTGGGCTGGAACCAGTGCTGATAACACAGGGATGGATGTTCCAGCTGTTGCTGAGCAGAATTTACCCAGAGTTAAGGTCTTTTCCACCTCTCACCTCAACTCACCAGTGAGGAAGCTGGGGGTGCACAAGGAGTTGGGGGGACACCTGACCCCAACTGTTCAAGGGTTATCCCAGACCATGTGTTGTGCTCAGCATACAGAGCCAAGGGAAGGAGCAGGAAGAGGGGGATGTTTGGAGGGATGGTGTTTGTCTGCTCCAGTCACCATTACCTGTGATGGAGCTCTGCTTTCCTGGGGATGGCTGAACACCTGCCTGCCCATGGGAAGTGGTGAATGGATTCCTTGTTTTGCTTCATTTGCAAGTCCAGCTTTTGCTTTGCCTGTTAAAATGTTTCTATCTCAACCCATGGATTTTCTCACTTTTCTGATTTTCTCCCCCATCCCTCTGCAAAGAGACTGAGTGAGCAGCTGCATGGGGCTCCTGTCTGAGGTTAACTACAACAGCATCACATACCTGGATAGATACACATGCTAGTACTTTATTCAGCTGTGGCCTAATGAAAGCTTTATCCCAGTGTGTAACACGGAATGAAGACAGTGATACAGGTTCTATGTGTTCTTCTGAGGTAGACCAGAAATCCTCTAGGGTAAACCTCATTTGCACAAACTCCACCACTATTCCTAGTTTCACACAGGCAGATAGGTAGTGATAGAACATGCATAAATGGTTTTAAACTAAAAGAGAATAGATTCAGGTTAGAAGGCAGGAAGAAATTCTTCACTAAGAGGGTGAGGCACTGGAGCAGAGAAGTTGTGAATGCCCCATCCCTGGAAGAGTTCAAGGTCACTTGATGAGGCCTTGGACAACCTGATCTAGTGGATGGCATTCCTCTATGGCAAAGAAGTTGAGATAATATTTAAGGTTCCTTCCAACACAAACCAGCCTAGGACTTTATGATTCTATGATTGTTAGCACTTCACTCTTGGTTAGAGGATCAAGTCTTCAACTTAAATTTAAATTAATGGGCAAACTTGAAGTGCAGCTGTCCCTTCTTTTGGTTATGATTTGAGTGTGTACAAAACAAAATGTGAGGTTCCTTTCATATCTGTTCAGCTACTTGTGTTTTTCAGAACACTTCAATATATTAGAGAAGAGGTTAAGAGCTCCATATCTGAATGGTTTATTTCAACTGTATCTACATGCAGAGTACAGATGTATTAGGGAAAAAAATTTTAATCTCCTATAACTTAATTTACTATAATTTTACTGGCCTCAATACTATCATCTTAAATTCATGTGGTATGTGTTGCACTGTTGACTGTTTTTCCATTACTGAATAATATCCTGCTATGCTCAGTACCGCCCAAATTCACAACAAAACCTGTTTCCTTATTCATGAACCTGCAATCTAAACAATCCATATACTTGTAAAGGTTTTAGTGATCAACATTAACAGGTTAACTTTGTTTCGGAAGACTTGCTGAACCCTTGTTTGAATCTGGCTTAGCTATGAGGAAAATAAGTTTGGCCAATTTACATATATGATCAAGAACTGAGAGCAGGAAGGTTTCACAAAGTTAAGTCAGCTCAGTTCATATCCTGAAGAGCTTTGCAAAGGCAAATATCTCTCCTCAGGCAATCAGGTTTTGAACAACTTGGTGACTAGTCTGTACTCAACAGGAATTTCACAGTATCTGCAGATAGCTCATTATTTCCTGCAAACTTACTTCCTCATCCTTATCACTTTATATAAAAAGGTTTAAGACCCTTTTGAAGGTAAGCAAGCACAAATAGGCTCAAAAGGTTAAATACCAGAGAATTTTTTTTCCAAGGCACAAAGAAAAGTTAAGTATTTATCTCTATCCTTGTTTGTCTAATGACTCTTGCCAGGAACCAGTGCAATGACATTTACAGCAGAGTAACTGTGGCGCGGTGCTCCTTCATGGCAACCTGACCCTTGGAAGTAGGATTGAAGTAACACAGTAGGGGCAGACATGGAGAAATGGCAGCTCCTTTCTCAGCATCTCAGCTCTAAGAAGTCATTCCTGTCTGTAGCTGCTTCTAGGGCGGCTGCATGAAAATAACACCATGGGGATACTACTGGCATGCTGTAATCCTGCCGTAGTGTAATACTGGATCAGTTGGAAATATCCCAGACTGATCTAGTCTCCTGACAGTCAGGAGAGTGAATTCCACCATGTTTCTTGTACTGAGTTACAGCTCAGATGAGTCAATTTGCAGCTCAATACAAGAATGAGGCAAAATCACACAGTGATGAGCAGCAAGAAATAGCACCCTATTCCCTTCTATCTAGGCAGTAAGGCACTTTGGCTTTCCCAGGGAGCCAACATTTCCCTCTCTGCTGCTGTAGTTTACCCATTTACACCTCCTTTTTCTTTTCTCCTTCTTTGCTAAAAGAACCACATCAGGTTTCTCTTTCCCTCTGAGAACACAAAAATTTGTATATACCTGCTTATTCTGGGTTAAAAACCTATATAAACACCAACAACTAGAACTGCTGGTCTCATTCTTAGAACCTGCGCATGCTTCCTACACAGTCGGCAACAGCTGCACTTTTAGGCTCTTAAAACACCCACATACCTCTTGAGCATTCAGTAAGGTTACAATATTTATGCTCACTAGTGATCTTCTGAAGACCTCGTGTTCTGCTCTCTTCCCCAGCAGGAGCAGTTGGGTGTGGAAGCAGGAGTGCTGCATGCACTGTGTTCTTTTTATGTCACACAACTGTAAGGCATAGGCTGTGCTTCTTCAGCACAAACTGCACCAAAGTGGGGGTTTCATACCATTTTGTAATTTAAACATCAGCTGTCCCTTTCAATTATATTTGTTTTCCTACTTTCTAATTACATCTGTCTAGAAATACTTTTGCTCTGCTTTCATCTGCTCTACCACTGTGTTGTCCTGGGCATAGCCCAATAAGCCTGTCAGCATAATATCTAGATACTGGTAAGGTAAGTCTGTGTGTGGAGAAATATAAGGATATTGGCAAAGAAATTACTGTCTGCAAGAAAATTCTATGAGGTAAGGTCTGTTTTGGCAATGAGCAGATGAGTGGTGTATCAGTCTTTGTTTTACTGGATCTGGAGAGACTGGAGGAGAGGACTGGAACTGGCATGTAACATAGCAAGAGACAAGCCTGCTAAAAAGGGATTGATTTGATCCGAGAGAGAGAGAGAGAGAGAGAGAGAGAGAGATGTCAGAGGAGACTGAGATGCCTTCAGAGGCCTTGATCATCAGGAAATGCTTAGCAATCTACTAACTCCTCACCCATAAATGGCTAGTTGGTTTTGAATCTTAAGTCACTGGACACCATTAATTCATGCCCAATCTTAATATTTAAATAAAACTACTCACATATTTGAACAATTGTGTATGGCATTCAAGTACAAGAATTTAGAGAAATATGAAGTTTCCAGAGCTGTTTCATATGTAGCTTTGTTAATTAGCAACATTTATAGAATATTTATCCATGTAGCAACACCATTCTGCTAGCCATGTGGTTTTGTACATTATGGTAGCAGCAACATAAGATTGGAGAAAACAGTCACTACAACATAGGATACAACTAGATCAATATATTTAGTTGGAACAGTAGTTCGTTTTTGAAGCTAAAGCCACTCTATCACTCAATAGTTTGGACTGCAGAGTATCATCTTTGAATAAAGTCTATGAACAGTTGTATTGCCTGCCTAAAGTATCTCCAGCACCCAGACACTACAGAGCCAGAAAAAGAAAGACGGATAACCAGAGACAGATAGATAGAGAGACAGAGATAATAGAGAGATAGAGAGATAGAGAGATGGCAGTGTGCAGCTCTACATGGATTTTGTTGATGTTGAGATGTTCAGCACTTTCCCAAACCTTTTGTTTCCACAGCTACCACATTATCTGAGAATCTTCAGTTTCATTAGAAAAACATAAACATTTGGTTCTCAAGAGTTCAGAGAAAAGCTTAAGACTTTTAACTGTTATAACTTCAAAACTAATCTCATTTATTGGCAACTTCCCCGTTGATTTTTTTTAATGCTTCAAGGTAGCACCTTCTAATTATTTGCTCTAATGATGGTGACCCTGAATCATCTGTGCCAAGCTTGATTTTGACAGAAAATTTAATTGACACCAATGATATGCAAATATTTATATGTCTAAGTCTAAATTTATCTCTATATATTTTATATGGATGTGTAGTATGCAAAATGTGGTTGCATGCTTAAATTAGCTTACAGCTGATGAGGTAGTTATTCTAGCCTTGACTCAATACTATTACCATTCAGTGAAAAACTAGCAACATTTAAAATGTTTGCATAAATTATGTGTTCTAGATTTGAAAAAAAACACCAAAATTTGACCCCAAACAAAACCAAATTGTACAGGATATTCTAGCACTGACTGTTTATTTTACTTCTATTCTCTGAAATACAAGCTTTTGATGGTTCATTTATTAATAATCTTGTGCATATCATGAGAAGTTCAAAGGTTCCCAGTTTTCATCTTAAAAATTAAGCCATTAGAACGAGATTTAATTTAAACAGGAGTTTCTGTGCTCCCTTTCTTTCTCTCTTGCACATGCATGTGCCACATGAATCTTGTGCATTGTTTATTAACCCATCAAGGAAATTCTAAATTGTGAAGCTGAAATGATTTCTAGACACCAGGATATTGATGATTAGTGATATTTCATTTTTATATCTACTTTGTTTGAAAATAAAAGCAAGATTGTATGCTTTATTTATCTTTTTGACCTGGACTAACTGATCTGAATTTCAGAACATTAACAAAACCTTATTATCATAAAAAACTTGATATTTTAAATGAAATGGAAAACACAATTAACCTAAGAGGGGGGGAAAGGCCTTTCTTAATTGAGTAGCTGACATAAGAGTCAGATGTTGCTAAAAAAATACATTTAATAGAAACTCAGTTTAGTTTTGAATACAAAAGAGTGAACGTTCCTGATGAGTCATATATGTTTTTCATTAAATAAAGGTCTTGTGCCTTTGAATGACTATGTGTTTTTCATTTGACAAACCTCTTGATATAAAAATATCTATTATATATATCCTTGAGTCCAGGTGGGCCAAACTGGAGTAATTTGAGCCTCTGGCAATGGCAGGCCTCCATAAAGCTGCTCTCTTTCCTTTCTAGGAGACAAGGAATAGCTGATTTGGTATTGTGTCCAAATGGTCCAGCACTTGGTCCTAAGCTAGTCTTTTCAGTTAGAGAAAGGCACAGATATGCAGCACCTCCTCTGAATTCATCCAGCCAGGACCTATGGACGGAATGTGGACCTGTGCCCTACATGGGGAAGAAGATGTCAAAGAAGGCAACCTGACCCTATGGTTTCAGAAAATTGAACTGACATTTCCACATAAATTCAGACTTAATATAAGAAAGATTTTTTGTTGCCTATGCTGTCATCTGTGATAAAGATAACATCAAAGATGACTAGATACAGTATTGACAAGTGTGACTAATCAGTGAGCACCTTGAGACCGTGGCACCCCTTGTTCCTACTAGCACTGTTGTGCTCACTTTGCACCACAGACAAGGAACGGGCACAGAGATCTCATTCTGAAATTTTTCATGCTGGGTGATGGCCTGCGTTCAATTAGTTTTTCTGGGAAAAGATGCAGTCATTTCTGATAGTGAGAGCAGATGCAATATACAGCTTTGCCTACATGAAGCCTGGCAGTCATACTGGAAGCCTCTGCTGACCTCATGCTTCCAAGGTGGCAGCTGACATCAGTCAGAAGAGTTAATTCATAAGGGTGACATGAAATTTTATCAAACTCGTAAAAACTTACGCAAATTCAGCCAAGTGATAAATCACTGGAAAATTTCCAATCCAAGCACTTTTCTTGATCAATTTCCTGTCTCTGATGGCGACCAGTATCTTGAGGAAAATATCAGAAAAGGGTAAGTATGTGGTGCTCTTTCTTGGCATTCATCCAAGCCTTGCCCAACACTTTGAGGTTAGATCATCCAAGCTGTGCCAAACACACTGAGATTAGAAAGTGATCCTGATGCACTCTTGATTTCTGAAAAGCAATTACATGTGCTTTGTGGGCTCATCTAAGTTCTCACAAAGATCAATTGAATGAAAAATTTGAAGAAAGAAATACTTTATTTTTTTACAAAATTGGAAGGGTTGAAAGGAGCTAAAGTGCAATCCAGACATGGAAGAAAAAAAAGGGGGAGCTGGAAGTAGAGGAAAAAATATAAAATATAATTTTCTCATAGGATCACTTATCACATAGTTTATGACTATCATTATAAGCTTTCACAAGTAAAAAATAAAATTTCTTCATACAAACTATTAGCAGCTGTTTTCTAATTATCATGTAACCAATATACTGTTTCTTAATAAGCAAACTTGGTTACTGACCAGAAATTAATACAAAAAACATTAAGTGGTACACAGAATAAAGACAATTAACATAATATGTTATAAATTATAATATTATAAATTATGAAAGTAAAACATATTAATTACTATATAATTAAAAATAAAAAGCTTTTTTAATGCAAGTTGAATTGGATTCCAGTTTGTTAATATATCTGCTGTTTTGAAATGAAAAAAAAACCTACCAAACGATTTATTTTTAAGCTAACAAAGAATGAAAAATCAGACTTTCTCTAAATTTTTGTTAGGGTCCTCTCAAAATATACGAGCACAGAAGACAACATCTGATGTTTTTCTCCGAATGCCAGATTAAAATTTGACCCATGTTGCATACAAAAGCATACAATGGCAACATACATAGAACAGCTCTATGGAATAAACAGTAAGAAAAAGGTAGAGATAGTTCTAGTGTTCCATCCTGATGATGTGTTTTCTTCTTTTGTGAATTTAAGGTCAATCAAAGTCATTATGATTTAATAACACATATGGATCACCTTTATAATACAGAGAAAAGGAATGCCTCCTTCATATATAAAGGTCAATTATGCCTTGAAGGCTTGTAGAAGTCAGTGTAACAGTGATAATGAAAGGTTACAATTTAGATGAAGTCTAGCTACATGAGTTAAAATCCAATAATGAAAAATTGAGAAGTGCTCCAGATAAACCCAACAGTTATAACTCTAATAAAGAGGTCATTCCAAATAGCTTATCCAACATTAAAAAAAATTAATAAAAATTTTGTGTTTGTGATCAATTCTTAAGTCTGCTCAGAGAGATAACCAAATTATAAACTTACTAAAAGGCCATTTGAGTCTTATACCCATGCATGACTGCATATTTCAACTAGAATTAGAAATGGTCATCTGATCTCATATTCAGTAAATAAGTTGAAAGTAATTTTCCTGGTTAAAGTGGTGCCCACTAATGTTACTACAGATAGGAGTCTGACAGCATTTTCTTCATACAATCTTATTTTCAGAGATTTAATGCAAGTTGGCTGTCAAATCCAGTTCATTGCTGAAATAAAAAATATAGTGACTCAGAGCAGTGAATTCGCCTTAATACAAGGAAAGAAAAGAAACCTTGTGTTTAACAGTATTTTGGTTGAGACATGAAAACAAATTTTTTTTAAAGGAAAGGTTAGCTATGAAGTAGACATTTAAACTCATCTAAGCTTGCAGGACCCTCTACTGGTTGGGTTAAATTATGCTTTTAATTTAATGACAACTGCATTTTAGGACAGTTATCATTTAGTAAAGATTCTAATCATGTAGGTAACTTAAAATGTACAAATATTCCTTGTATGCTTAAGGCAAGTCATACATATAAACAATTATCAGATCAGAGAAAAAAACCTCAAAGGTACTTCAGAGTGCAGGTTCCAAGAATGTAAAAAAGATCCTCAAAGCCATATGAATAAAGAACTGTTTATGCTTAAGGAATAAGATGTTTGGCTGCAGTGTCTGACTGGCTCTCTCCATATCTTCCTCCAGCTGGGATCCTGTGAAGCTGACTCTTTTCCTGCAAATGTGTCCACAAGAGACAGCAAGACAGATTTGAGAGTTGAGCCAGCTTTTACACTTCCCTGGGAGAGGGTTTCAAATTTCTTTCTGGAATCAAACTAGAGCTACAAGATCAAGTTTTTCCACTTAATACTGTGCTTCATACAATGGCAACATATTCATTCAGTTTTTCAAAGGTAAATATTAAAGGGAAGTTGGAGAGTCTCATTGACTTTTCCAGGTAGGATTTAGGTGTGATCATCAAATCACTTTACATCATTTTGTTTAAGCGACTTTTTTCAGGTACAAAAGATTTTGCTAAGAGGTTAGACATCAGATCAAATATAAAACAGCAATTTATTTGTAAATAAACACAAAAGAAGTCTAAAATTAATGAGTTCATCACCCCAGTAAAAGATGTTTGCTGAACCAGTAGGCATTGTTAGCTGGGGAATTCTGACTTCCACTGGTCCCAAGAGAAAATATTCCATGCCACTGACTTTCTATCTTCCAAATCCATGGGTTTTTTCTTTCAGAAAACATGTATCTTTTCAAGCTGGAGTTTCTCCTCCTGAACCCCTGGCTGGCCAATGAGCCCAGTCTCAACAATCTCACACCTTTCTGCCTTTTTCTGTTGTGCATGGCCTTTCTTGCACCACTTCCTCACTTCGCAATCACAGAATTGCAATCACAGAATCACAGAATCACAGTATGGATAAAGCTGGAAGGGATGACAGAGGGTCATCAGGTCCATCCTTCCTTTTCAAGCAGGGCCATCCAAGAGCAAGACTGCGCCTGGATGGTTCTTGAATATCTACAGCGAGGAAGACTCCACAACCTCTCTGGACAATCTGTTCCAGTACTTGGTTGCCTGCACAGTAAAGTTCTTCCTCATATTCAGGTGGAACTTTCTGTTTCTGTGCCTCAGTTTCTGCCCATTACCTCCTGTCCCGTTGCCTGGCACCACCAAGAACAGCCTGACTCCATCCTTTTGACAACCTCCCTTCAAATACTGACATTCATCAATGAGATTCCCCCTCACCTGATTCTTCTTGAGGCTGAACAGGCCCAGTCCCCTCAGCCTTTCCTTGTAAGAGAGATGCTCCAGCCCCTTGATCATCTTTGTTGCCCTCCACTGGACCTGCTCCAGGAGCCCAGATGTGGACACAGAGCCCTAGATGTGGTCTCACCAGAGCTGAGTAGAGGAAGGATGCCCACCCTTGTCCTGCTACCCATGTTCTTCCTAATGCACCCCAGAACACTCCACCAGGACTCCTCCTAGCTACGTGTTGTCAGTGAGCTTGCTGAGAATGTATATGCCCCTTCATTCAAGTCCTTGATGAATAAGTAAAAAAAAATAAAAACTGGACCTAGTATTGAACCCTGGGGGACTCTGCTAGTAACAGGCAGAGTGTTAGTGTTTGTGCCGCTGATTGTGGCCTTCTGGGATTTGCTGCTCAGCCAGTTCTCAATCCACCTCACTGTCAGCTCACTCAGTCCACACNGACTTCCACTGGTCCCAAGAGAAAATATTCCATGCCACTGACTTTCTATCTTCCAAATCCATGGGTTTTTTCTTTCAGAAAACATGTATCTTTTGAAGCTGGAGTTTCTCCTCCTGAACCCCTGGCTGGCCAATGAGCCCAGTCTCGACAATCTCACACCTTTCTGCCTTTTTCTGTTGTGCATGGCCTTTCTTGCACCACTTCCTCACTTCGCAATCACAGAATTGCAATCACAGAATCACAGAATCACAGTATGGATAAAGCTGGAAGGGATGACAGAGGGTCATCAGGTCCATCCTTCCTTTTCAAGCAGGGCCATCCAAGAGCAAGACTGCGCCTGGATGGTTCTTGAATATCTACAGCGAGGAAGACTCCACAACCTCTCTGGACAATCTGTTCCAGTACTTGGTTGCCTGCACAGTAAAGTTCTTCCTCATATTCAGGTGGAACTTTCTGTTTCTGTGCCTCAGTTTCTGCCCATTACCTCCTGTCCCGTTGCCTGGCACCACCAAGAACAGCCTGACTCCATCCTTTTGACAACCTCCCTTCAAATACTGACATTCATCAATGAGATTCCCCCTCACCTGATTCTTCTTGAGGCTGAACAGGCCCAGTCCCCTCAGCCTTTCCTTGTAAGAGAGATGCTCCAGCCCCTTGATCATCTTTGTTGCCCTCCACTGGACCTGCTCCAGGAGCCCAGATGTGGACACAGAGCCCTAGATGTGGTCTCACCAGAGCTGAGTAGAGGAAGGATGCCCACCCTTGTCCTGCTACCCATGTTCTTCCTAATGCACCCCAGAACACTCCACCAGGACTCCTCCTAGCTACGTGTTGTCAGTGAGCTTGCTGAGAATGTATATGCCCCTTCATTCAAGTCCTTGATGAATAAGTAAAAAAAAATAAAAACTGGACCTAGTATTGAACCCTGGGGGACTCTGCTAGTAACAGGCAGAGTGTTAGTGTTTGTGCCGCTGATTGTGGCCTTCTGGGATTTGCTGCTCAGCCAGTTCTCAATCCACCTCACTGTCAGCTCACTCAGTCCACACTTTCTGACTTTGCCTATGCAGATATTCTGAGAGATAAGTGTTGAAACCCTTACTGAAGTCGAGTAGGCAATATCCACTGCTTTTCCCTCATCCCTTCAGGTAATTGTTTCATCATAGTAGGTGACAAGGCTGGTCAAGCATGTTTTACCTTTAGTGAATCCATGCAGACTATGTCTGATCACCTTGTCATCCCCATGGCTAGAGATGGCTGCCAGGACTTCCTCAGAAGTCTCAGCCAAGGTTATGCATATGCATTGTATCAGAGTTGGACCTTGAATTCTTGGTCACAAATAGCTGAATCTCAGGCTAATAATAAGGTTATGGTCCCCCAGAACTGCGGATGACAAAATTTAGGTTCCTCTGTGATTAGTATTATTGGACTGGAAGAGCTACAGTAAGAGAGGATGTGAAAGTACCATCCTGGAATAACTAAAAACTGAAGACTAAATTTTTATGCCTCCTCTTGGAAATAGAAAAGCTAAAAATCTTAGAGAAAAATTAAGATGAGCAAGGATATGAAACCCCATGCTATGAATCTGTGACACCCTTTGTTTTTTCTTCTCAACTAGGCACTGTCACTGTAAGTCTGAGGGACTGCAGCACAGTAAGAACTAGTTAAAATGGAAAAGTCTCTTTGATTGTCTATGTGGCTGCCCACAAACAAGGTTCAGGCATTGACACTGTAAGGCATTAGACACTGTTTCTGCAGGCATTAGAAGCACAGTACTTTGAACAAAAGGTCTTGAGACATGGAGGGATGCTGAAGCCTGAAAGTTTCTCATTTAGCACCCGGAATAAATTACATAAAAATATCGAGTATGATACTTCTTTTTCTTTTGTATTTCCTTGGACCTACCAATATGTTAATTCATTAATTATACCAAGAATGGCTGACAGAGTCTATTTGTGAGGGTGGAAGACTTCATTTTCTTCTTGTCAGGCAATGAAAGCTTTTTTTAAAAAAGATAAGGGCAGCTTTGGGTCCATTCAAAAACTTAACTTTACTGCCTGAGGTACATTAAAATGAGAAATATAGTACCCATGGAGGCTGAGAAGTGACTGTAGTGGAGCAAGGATTATAGTCAGAAACATAAACTTATAAAGTCCATCTTAAACTTCCCCTTAGATACCTATCACCTGCTTCCTTAGTATATTCAGTCCTTTATCTAGAGTACTCAAGTATAAAATCAGGGCAGTGGATATAAAGGAACCCTTCATTTTCAGTATTCCTGTTGCATTCTGAGGCAATGACTTAGATCCAAATTCTATTTACAGCTAGGGAAAATGTCTTTTACACAGAAGTCATTGTAAATTTTGGCAATTTTTGCATTGCTTATTCACAGTCTTTATTAAGCCAGCTTTATAAATGGCTAAACAATATCATACGAGTAGCATCCATTGCAGATTTTTGTGCCTTTTTTCAATGAATAATTATCTATCTTGACATTTTCTAGTTGCTCTAACAGCCATTATTTTCAGACATACATATATACCACTACTAATACTACATCTGGAATATGCTGAAAGTCCAAAATATCCAAGAATATATTTTCAAGCAATACAGAGACATTACAGCATGCAATGCCTGAAGTTTCACAAGAACCAAGCTACTAAATCCACAACTCCTGTATGATCTCCCAGAGCATAAAAGAGAGAGGAATCCTTTGTATTGAATCCAGTGTTAATCTTCATGCTCTCCCTTTTTTGTGGTGGACCTCAGTAAATCCTCGCAGTTTCCTAGCTCACAGGCCTAGCTAGAATAGCTTGTATTTAATGCCATCACCACATGAAGTCCTCATAAATCCTCCTAGTGGATTAGGTATCTCTGAAATGTGCTGCAGGCTGTATTACATTCCCCATTTTGAAAATATAGAGGCAAATGCTTGAAGAATGTTGTGATTAAGGTGGGTATTTTGATTACCAATAAGCTGGGGCACACAGGTGCCACAATGTTACTTCAGGGAGTGGGCAGGAGGAACTGGATATTGCTGAAGGGAAGGGATGTGTTGCAACATCAGCTGCTTCTACATCTGCCAAAAGAAAAATACAGCTGATGGAAACGTTGTTCTTTAGAGACTTGCTGGTATTTGGCACAATAGTTGGAACTAGGAGACGTCTAAAACCAGGTGGTAACACCCAGTTTTCTTAATCACAATCACTGTTTAATATTAAGGGGGGGTGTAATTTCTCACAAGTACCTGGGGTAATGGCTTTTGCAGTTTTCTGTCCCTACTTTGTCTTTGGAAAAGCACTGACAAGTACTTGGTTGCCGCTCCTGAAGGCATAGTCAATGTGTGGAGCACAATGGTGATGTTCCATGGTCTGCCTTTCCCTAAAGATTTCCCATGAGCTGCTGATCAGCGCCTCTGACTTTCTGGCATCCTCCCTCCAGCACCTGCTGCATCATGTCCTGCCTTCCCCTTTCAATAAGAGAAGGAACCCAAGTCCTGAACTAGTCTTGACTCATAGTTTTGACTAAAATTTAGTTCTGCTTGCTGTCCTGGTAAGTCTTTTAAAGCTTCCACTTAGAGGAGTCTTAAAATAGAGGGGAATTAGGCCTGACACATTTTTAGCCCTATAACTAAACAGTGTTGTATTCAGCAGAGAGAGGTTATTTTTTGCTGGATCCATAAATTGATTTCCATGGGAATGCTGTACCTAGGAAGTGAAATTCTTGTCTTAGCAGAGGTGTGGAAAAAAGGCTGGGAGCTGTTTATGTCACATTTGCTGTTGGTGTTTTGTATCTGGCTAGGTATGTTTGCACGCACCTGCAGACAGAAGAGCTCCTAACAAATCTAGCTTAGGGCCGGATTCTAAAATAATAGATACAGATTTCCAGTAGAAGCTGTACTTTTTTAGCTTTCAATAGCCAAGTTCCACATCAACATAAGTTAAATGTAAACACTACTGTGCCTAACTTGAATCAGAAAACTTACATGAGCTCTCAAAATTGAAACAGAGATAAAAGTAGACACCTCTGGAGTAAACTTGAATAATGTCTTTTTATCTTTTACATTCATCTTTAAAGTTTTCCTCCATGAATGCACTATAATTTAATCTATACAAGGCCTTTAAATTGTGCATAATTTATGAGGGATAAGAAAATGTCCTTTTCAACTGTTCTAGTCTAACAGCTCTGACCAAATTTGAAAACATTTTATTTCTTGCCTTGAGAAGCTGATATTCTGAAATTAGTATATATTCAATCAACTTCTTAATAAAAGCTTATATTTGTTAGGATCTGCACGTATGTACCAATCACAGCTCCCTGAAGGGTTTGGAGGTAAAACTGGAACTGTGTGGGCAGCCATGGGGTCAAGGCTGGGCAGGGCGGGCAGGACAGGGTCTCAGCCAGGAGCCACGGCCTCAAGTCAGCAAGTGAGGTCAGAACTTAAGCACTGCATAAGAAGCATATTCTCAAAGTATTTTTATACATCACATATAAATCAAAAGTACTATTCAAAAACTCTTTTTAAAGTATATTCTTCAGTCTTTTAGAATCACAGTGAGTGGTAATTTGTGTCCTCTCAGAGGAAACTGTCCTTTTCCTGACACTTTCTGTCTTTTATGTTTGCCTTCAGATGTGAAAAGAAATCCCATTTGGGACAAACATACACAATAGCTGTGTTTTACAAAGCTCTTACTTATCAAATACTTCTTGTCTTCATTTTCTTGTCAAAACCACCATCTTAGTATCCATTTCATAATAAATTGAAAGGCCTTTCAACCTCAGAAACAAAATTGCCAAGTAGATCTTTAAATGCAATGAAGGACATTTCTGGTACAGCTGTCACCAGTGTAAAAGCCAAGTTTTTCCCTGGCTGGCTCAATCCTGACTGCATAGAAAATCTTGGAGTATGCAGAGCACATTGAAATAAGCTTGTGACTGGAATGCTAAAATATCTTAAGGGACCTGCCCTTTCCCTCCCTCAGCACTCTTCATGCTTGTGTCATTGGCCTCTTGGTAAAAGTCACCATGTTTGTCTGAGATCCTCTGATTATCAGTTTTGTACTCAAGGGTCATCCTCAGATCCCCAAATAAAATTATCTCCCAATGACTTATAAAGAAAACTTGACATCCTGTGGGATTTTGTGCATTTGATGCAAATTTATCTTGGATTGTCCTAGTTTTGTGATTATCAAGGTGTGGAATAAAGAATTTTCAAAAGGAAAAATAAGGATAAAAATGTGTCAAGTCAGTAGCCTGGGTCATTTCCTACAGATTCAGACTACCCCTGCTGCAAAATCTTGCATGCAGTGTAATCACAAATGGACATTCAATGAAGCCTTGTCCAGGAATCAAATGCTTCAAATTTGAAGCGCCAAACTGAGTTAATCTATTTTTTCTCAATGGAGATTTTAGTGATTTTAGAAAATTGGGGGAAAAAAAAGTACTTTTTTATTTTGTTATGATGATTTTAAATCTATAAATTAACTCTGGGACTTATGAATAGAAATTAATCAGAAAATCATAGGATAGTTTGTACTGGAAGGGACCTTTAAAGGTCATCTAGTTCAACTTCCCTGTCATTGGCAGGAACACCTTCCATTAGACCAGATTGCTCAGAGCCCCATCCAGCCTCACCTTGAATGTTTCCAGGTGGGAGCATTCACCTCAGACGCTGGAACATCTGTGGGTAACCTGTGCCTGTGTTTCACCACCCTAATTTAAAAAAAAAAAAAAAAAATCTTTCATATCTAGTAGAAATTTATCACCCTTTAATTTAAAATCAGTACCCTTTGTCCTATCACTACAGGTCCTACTAAAAAGTCTGTCACCAAATGGCTTCACATGGTTGGAAAAAAAACCCTACTCTTGATAGAATAACTCCAAAAGTTCACAGCCATTTTTTTGCTCAGTAACTAATAAAATTAAAATATCTTCTGTCATTTTTCTTGTTAATTGTTCTGTGGCTTATGAGTCAGTTCAATTTAAACAGTGTCAAATTTTGTTTAGGCCCAATGATTTATAGTACATTTTGTGACCTCACCTTACTGAGAAGGCCACTTAGAAAAGAATAATTTTGCTTTAAGAAGCACTACAACTATCTAATATAGCTCAGGCACAATCTGTCTTTTCCTCCAGGAAAACATTTCTCATATATTAGTTCTGTGGGGTTATATAACATGAAGATATAAGAGTGAAACTTTTAGTTTGCTAGCAAAAACATCATATTACCTAGTAGTTAATTTATAAAAACACAAAATTTTAAAAGCAAATATCAAATTGTAATGCATGATTTTCAGTAATGTTGAGATCTGCCACTCACACAGCATTTTTTAATTATCAGATTGTTTACAGACTGATTTGGCAGATTAATATTAATAGCTTAAAATATGCTGTGGAGTTGTGGAGTTGACCTTACTTTGGTAATATTCCCTTAATTGTAAGTATTAAGTTTTAGACTACAAGGATTAGATAGAAATAATATGCCACCAAAAATTTTTTCAAACAGTAAAATGTGCAATCTAAATTTTTTGGCCTCTTTTCTGATGCTGAGTGCTCTTGACTTATTTGAAAAGAAACCCATCAGATGTATTCCTAAAATTTCTTTCTAAAGCAGGTAAGTTAAATTGCTTGTCAACAAATTAACTGTCATCACTTTGATTCGATCAAACTGTTATTACTACCTAGCTGGTCCAAAATTTTTATCAAAATTGGTTTGGTGGAAACTGAGCTATAAAGCTATGTCATGAGAAAACAAATAGGAGAGAAACAACTTGAACTGGAATGAAATAAAAGAGGTTTTAAATCTCTGCTAATCATCATCTTCCTTAATACCATTTGTTGTAACTATGAGAATGTAATTTAAAAGTGTAGAAATACATATATACATAAATGTAGATTAATTTTCAGACATTTCTATTAAAATAATTAAAATTTGAAAGTTAAGTTTTTCAAAACCTCCAACCATGGGTAATACTGGACATATTTTTGATGTTTCATGAAAACAAAATTCAAAAAAATCAATATACCATCAGTTCAGGGATTTAACCAACTCAGATGAATGCAGGGAAAAAGGACAGAATACAATCTAATAATTTTATCATCCAGACAATAAGAATTGTAAAATGAAGCATGAAGTAACATGTTTTTGATCTTCATAGGCAAAGCAGTGAGGAGAAATAATGCTGCGTTTTCAGCATCTTGCTTTTGTTCTTTTGAGACTCCCAGCAATCAGTATCAGACATTTCTCCCTGCCTCTTGGTATATGCATTTTGCTGAGGTGTTTGAAGCTTCCTTTGTGATTAAACAGCCCCATTTGTTTACAGTGAGCCATGCAGAAGGTTTGTCTGTAGCCTGTGTTCATTTTGTGTCAACTCTCTTCAGGCATCTTTGAAGTCAAGTGAATCACCTGTTCTTTGCCTTCATTTTCTCCATTTAATAATCTAGCTCTGTGGTTAAAGTTGAGCAGATAATAGTCTACTTTCCCAGGCTGAGGTCTCTATTAAAAACAGTCAAAAATATATGCATTAAGATAATTCACAATCTTGCCATATCCATGGAAACATGATGGCTGGAGAGAGTTCCAACAGACAATTGTTTACCCAGCTGTTTACACTTGGTGAAAACACATCTTTTTGGTTGTCTTTGCCAAGTTTTCTCATTGCTCTACTTTCCAGGGCAGAGACCCTGAATACAGAATGTGAGCATCTGATTTTCATTGTTTATGAAAATTCCCATTTTTATATTATCTTCATGATACCCAAGCGCATTTGGTCATTCTTTGGAATGATGTATGGAATTAGTAAATGTATTTTATTTTTTTATATTATTTATAGTTGTGAATAATTTTATTATGATATTTCAATAAATATCAGTCCAACAAGTCACCATCTTAACAATTTTCGTTATTGCAGTGGGACAGGAAAAAGAAGATTCATTATTTTTATATTTCAAAAATCAGATATAAAATATAAATGAGAAAAACACACTGGTATGTAAGGGAACACTGGAATTCATCTGTGTTCAGTCATACACTCACTGCTCATTTACTCACTGTGTTATTAATAGACAGAGGTTCTATTTTTGTCAAACAGACTCAAGTCATCTATTCTTTTCATTACAATGCTCAAGAGCACTATAAGACATTCAGGAGCAGGATTAGAATAGTAGAAAACAATACAGAAGTGCAGTGCACTGATCCCTTATTTGCCATAATCAAGTACTAGAAAAGCAGAAAAGTGAAGGAATGATTTCC
The DNA here is from genome assembly GCA_013397315.1 of Donacobius atricapilla. Classification (NCBI taxonomy): domain Eukaryota; kingdom Metazoa; phylum Chordata; class Aves; order Passeriformes; family Mimidae; genus Donacobius; species Donacobius atricapilla. The sequence goes on along the minus strand of WBMY01002190.1, from coordinate 928,426 downwards.
AGAGAACTGCCTCATTCCTTGAGACACTCTCATAACCCAAAAATCCATCTCACACCTTTTACACACATGGAACACCTTGCTAACTCCTTGCTAACAAACACAGTGTTGACAGTAATTCAAAAAATCTTTTCATGTTGTATCTCAAAAACCAGTTACTTTTTTTGCCCTTAGTATTCTTCTTGGGAAACTTGTGACCACCCAACCTTCCTATGATCAGAAACTATTTAATAATTCCCATTCAAAATATAGCTAATCAAATTGTATAAGATATTGAGGGTACTTTGTTCTTTAACTCAAAGAGCATTTCTTCAGATATGATGTCTACTTTCTTTTCGTATTTACAGACACAATCCTATCATCTTGAATCCATTTAATATTGTTTGGTCAGATTGAGCAAAGTAACTCATTTTGTGGTTTGACAACTTGAACAAGAACTCATGCCTTTATATATACATGTCATTATCTATCTCCTGACTGCTTCCATAATATTTCTTCTTGCTAAGTTCGGGACAGCTTATGCTTCAGTGAGAATGAAGAAAAACTACCTTGAACTTACCATGAAGTGAATGCAGTCAGGCAAACACCTAGGAGATACTACCTTTTGGTAACTACTAAATCTCCATGCTTTCCAAATTGGCACTAACTCGTACACGTATCAATATCTTGAGACTCCTCTTTCATTGCAGCACCTATCTAGTTTTAATTTTTTAGGGTAATTTTCATATGCATACTTGAATATACTAAAAAAACCTGTTTCAAATATTTGAGTAAAGATTTTGTCCATTTCTAGCATCACTGGAAAAACTTTGCATGTACTTTTTTGACAGGCATATCCTTTAAGTGGCTCACAGGTATTCTATAGTTAACACTTGCAAGATTGCCCTCCTTTCTTTTTTGCACCTGTTGCATTTCCAGTTTATGGCAGTCATTCTTAGTCCCTGGCTGCATGACCTTGTACTTGATACTGCATGTTATCCTTCTTATCACTCCTGTTCTCAAGGTCATACAGCTCTTCCTGCATGATATTCTGATGCTTCTCTGTATTGATTGCTGTTCCCAGCTTTGTATCATCAGCAGATTTTATCAGAGCACAGTTATTCTTTGTGCCAAGGTCACCAATAGAAACATTACATATAATTGGCCTCAAGACCTATCCTTGAGGATAGCTACGTTCTCCCAACAATGCTGTTCTCTTTTTTAGCAGTCTCCCTGTTAGTCAGTTTTTTACCTGCTTTGCAGATCTTCTGTTGTGCTTTATTTTTGCCTAGAATTGGAAGAAAAACCCTCCAAACAATATTAGGATTGATAACCTAAAGGGCAGTCTTTTAATGAAAGTTTTCAGGTGCACAAAATATAGCTATGCTCGCATGTGGCATCAGATTGTTACAATTTTTAAAAGTATGATTAATTAGTATATCTAAAAAGTATATCCAAAAGGAGACAAGTTGCCCTGGTAACCCACCCTTGGACCTGCCCCACTGGAATCCCCCCAAGGGGTTCTTGGCCCTGTGTCTTGTTACATCTCCCAAATGCTGGTGCAAAACAGGATGTCCTAGTTAGAAATTATTTTCTTGAAAATAGGACTAAATAGAATTTCAAGAAGGTGACATGATGTGTGAGAAACAGTAACTACTATTCCAAAATGTAAAAAAGTGCTAGAAACTACACAGCTATGTATTAAAAATCTACAAAACTACAGATATGTAAAAAAGGTAAAAATCTTTAGGCATCATTATCATCCCCAGAAAACTGTGTTAGGGGGCAGGTGAGTTTATTCTTTAAGATTTTTGTCTCTTTCCATGATGTTTGCTATGTCAGTAAAGACAGAGACCAGGTTGGTCCGGCATGATCTGTCATGCGTTATCCTCCATTGTCTTTTCTCCCTATTTTCCATCTGCCTCTCTGTCTTTGCCTTTTCCTTTAAATGCTCTAATGCTTTGCAGATTACTGCAAACAGTCTGAACAGTCTGTTCATAGTAGAACAGGCATATGTGACTATGATCTGGATTGTAAATAATTAGCAAATGCAAATTCAGATTTTTCCATGGGACGTAGTGGTAAAGACAACACAGAGCCACCTCTTGCTGTTGTTAAAACAAAGCCCTGAGGTCAGTGTTTAAGTCTCTTGTACCTTCATAAGTACCCTTGCTACCAGTCTTGTGGTTAAAAGGACATTAAGTCTTGCACTTCCACTCATCTCTTGGAATAAACAATTTCCTTGTGAATGTTGAAATAATTAAGTTCAGTTCTTTGCTATGAAAGTGGTTCCCACCTCTGCCTCAGAGAAGTTAACTGCCTGTCATAAGCAGGATGTAAACAATTTTACTCTCCTTTGTATTTCTGTTATAATAAACCTCATCTCTAAAGCTCTCTCCCTGCATTATATAAGTGAGCATGGGTGCCTCATCCAGGATTGTGAAATATGTTGGGTGCCAAGGAACTGGAAATCGCTCACATTATTATTAATTCCATTTAAGAACCCTTCCTAATGTGAGCTAGAAATTAGATTTTTTTAAAAAAAAGCACAAAGACTGTTCAACAGAGAGGGTTTGTTTCATCATCCTCTATTTTTCTGTTCTAAGCAAGGAGAAAAGGGTAGCAAAATATATTTTCAAGGTTGCAAACCTCCCAGGGCAAGTTTCTAACTCAGTGTTTTGCATCATCACAGTTCCAATAGACTTTACTAAGATGATTTTCTTTTACATTTGCCCAGAATACTGAGAGACTCACTTCACCTTTGTAGTATTTTGTCCCACATAAATTTGTAAGGAATTTCAAAGGCACCAACTGCAGTAAAGTAGCCTTCAGCTTTCAGGGACATTCTTCTCTGCTTTCCTGTCCTCACATCATATACTCAGAGACAGACTAAATCCTCCTCCCCAGATTAGCTATAGAGAAGTCAATGATAATAAGGTGGTGTTGCTTTATGCATAATGGGTTTCATCTAGCTTATTTCTAATATTTGCTGCATTATTTTGGTTGCTTGGTCCTTCAGAAAACTCTAATACATTGACCAGGTGCATATTATGCTCTTTTTGCATGTTCTCTAGAAGAAAATACTTTTAAAACTTCTTACTTCTAGACAGAGCAAAAAGTAAAACTCATTAATCATGTCCTGTAGAATGTCACTATTATAGATGCTGTGGAGAGTTTCCACAGTGGCATTAAAATATTCATATTTTCAGAGAACCAATTACAAGGTACAGTAAATCATTTAAATGTGTGATATTCAGAAAGCAGTGAGAATTTCTTCCTGTACACATAATTACCTGAGGCAACCACTTCTTTTCATGGTCAGTGAGGGGAAAATTATAGTTGATGGTGAAAAGAGGAACTTGTGTTTGCAGAGAAAATTTATGGCATTAAAAATCACCATTTTCCACCTTTGACTTCAGGACTGGAATGCAGTGTTCACCTCAGTAGGTAGCAGAAAACAAGCTCCAAAATTCCTTTTGAAACCTTATCCTACTGAAAATACAATTTGATTACCCTTTCCACTCCTGTAGTACCCCTGTCCATTTTGTCTGTACTTGCTGTGAAAACAAGACCAAAGAGAATTTTCCGAGCACTGTAAAAGGACACAGTTGCTTTATTTTCTAACAGAGGTACTTTTTCTTAGTAGTATTCCTTAACTTCCACAATAACGTAAGTTAAAGAAAAACAAATTCTCTATCTCCATTCCTCATGTTTTCAACTTTTTGTGTTCCAAATCCCTCTCTCACAGCTTGTCCTGTCGCAATGCAGGCAGGTTACTGGCGTTTAGCTTGGGGAACATTGTGACCATTTTATGTGTATGTAAGAAAACCCATGGTTATTGTCACCTTACCCCCTTCCTTACGTCCACACCACTCGTGTATCTGCATGCCTTTCACAATTTATTATAAATACAGATTGCCACCTCTCTGGATTAGGGAAGAGTCTTCTCTTTTTATATTTTGAATACAAAGCCAGGTACTCCCAGCAATACCATGAAAGAATGATATAAGGGTAGGAAAAAGTCCCACAGGTGCATCTTTTCAAGCTGCTGCATACAGCTGAACAACGCTGGGTACATGGCAATGTAATTGTGGAATAAAAGCTGCACACATTTTCTCTGCCTAGTTGCTGCTAATAGTTACTATGGAAATGAAAATTAAATAATTGATGATGTGTTGGACTATAAATATACCTCAGAATGTTGTCCGAAGTTCCCGGTTTTTAAAGCAAAACTATTTTGAAAGTATATAAATGCAGATATGTGTCTGAAATGCAAAGAGATGTCTTGCCACCATTACTGAACTGCTCTCTAGACACCACTCGCAGACCTGAGTGAGAAGATATGTTGTTTTTTGGCAGAAAAAACCAAAATCTCTCTCCTTCCTCAACCTCTCCTTGTTTTATTCCTTTTCTTGTCTTTCTTCTTTTTTATTTTTGTTGCCTTTATTTTTTACTTCTCTGTTAGTCAGTTTCTTTGGTTCTGTTTGACATCTTTGTCTCAAATATAACTCCTTCACTCTTGTCAGAGAAGCTCTGTGAAGTTAAACTGCAAAGTTGAAAAGATGGAGAAACATTTTTAAGCACACTTGTCTGAGTTTAATTTGTTTTGTTTGAAAGCCACACTTAATCTCCCTCTTGTGATAGACCTCCTTCCTTTGCCATTAGTGACTTGATCTTCAGAACCTTCTTCTCTTACCCTACCAGGCCTTCCAGAAAAATAATGGATGCTTCAAAGTACCACTGACCTTCTTTGACTATGTAATGATTACACTGTGCTTTCCAGAAAAAAACATGTCACCCAAGAGCCAGCAGACAGCAACCTCTGATTGCAGCCGGAGTGATTCTCCTGTTTACACTGACATTGACTGTAAATAATGCCACTGAAATCAGTGAGTCAACTCTGTGCATTGGTATATATCTGAAATGAAAATCAAACCTCTGTGTTATTATCTCCACACATTGATAAAAGCTTCCTAAGGACCCACTGCGGTACAAAGCCTACACACAGCAGCTTTAATACCCATGGGCACAGTTCTTAATTGTAAAAGTTAACTGAAATTAAGTGTCTAAATAAAGGCAGGCTCTTTGAAGATCAGATTGTTTCCCATCTCTTCACTTGTGATCACTGTTGCAAAGTACTGCTGTGATCATTATCAGCTGTAAAAGGTACCTGGCTTTGCTTTTAAAGAAGCCAGGGATGGCGCTTGGCAGTTTCTTATGGCAGCACTCTGAAATGTATTTGCAATGCATTAACCCTCCACACACACACATAAATGCAACATGTTGGGCTTGTAAATGTTATTCATGTACACATAATCTACCTTACCTAAACTGCACACATGCTTTGTTCTGCTCTACAAGGCTTGGAATGAAGCCACATAATCAACCACTTAGCACTGATTTCATGGGCAGAAACCATGACTTCATACCTCCATCATTTTAAATTTTTTAAATTATATGATCAGAACTTTTCCTACTGGTGTGTGTGCATATAATTATGCACATATATAATTGCATTCACAAAGACACAAAAACATATGCATCCTTTACAGAGGTTTTGTTGTTGACTTCAGTGAGAGGCACATTTCATCTGTGTGGAAGTGTGAACTGATACAGACAAGAAATAAATTACAGCTTTTTGCTCTTTGACCACCTTTCCTCTGCACATGCCAATGCATCACCCTTAGGAATGCCTCAACATGGGAACCAATGGGCCCTCTGAAAGACAGATTAAAGTGTTTTAAATCAGCCTCCAAGACTGAGGAGACTAATCTTCTCTCCTTGTTCAGTATGGCAAGATTTCAACATCCAAACATTGTTGTATTTCTGCCTAACAGGTATAATAACATTTTTTTGTTGTGCCTCAAACCCTATAATGAACTTCATTTTACTTGCTTCTAGGTTTTGTTTTTTTTAAATGCTTGTCTTAAAGCAGACAGCATAATACATGTGACTGTGTACTATGAAGTAGTACAGTAGTCACTGGTAGGAGGTTCATAGTTAAATAGTTTGAGGTTTGAAGGATTAAAATTACATTATTTCACACTTTAAGGACTGGATTTCACACCCAAATTCAACAGTTCAACAAATTAATTCTTCAGAGGACAACCGAATTACTATATTAGTCTTTGACACTTGGTGACTGTTGCATGAGAAACAATTAAAATTAGTCCACTGGAGCAATTAAATATGAAGAACTGGACAACTGTAATCCCTAAAATTTCCAAATTTCAAATATGCCTTCAGTGTTACAACATTTCACAGAACATCTATAAATTTTTAAACACCAATAGAAATTATTTCCAGTTCTTTTCATAAAACATTGTTTTACAAAAATACTGTTGGAATCTCTTATCAGCATAAACAAATAAACATTCTAAAACTTCCTAAAGTTAAGGTACTATGTGTCTTCTCTGGGTTTGAAAGTGAAAGTAGGTATGTCAGTAAATATTTTTAAGATTACACCTAATCTGAATTAGGACTATATAGACATGGATATATCAATTCATGTTGTGCTTTCAGGATGAAAGGAAATTCCTATGGAAATAAGAGGGATGTAACTACATTTGGATACTTTGGATATAACCTTTCACTTCACAGGAAGACAGAGGAGCAGTAGTAGTCCTCCGCATTGTGTGATCCATAACATCATGTGAAGTTAGGAAATTCCTTGAATTGCAATGTTGATGGCTCAGTAGTCATTACTGTTACAGATGTTAATATACAACATCTCAAGAGCTTCCATGTGTTTTAGGAACTGAAACAATCATCATTAAAATAACTATACATTTTCAGTGTCAAGTGTTCCTGACAGATTAAACACTAGTACGTTTACCTGTCACCATTCAAGTGTTTATTCCATTTAAAAACAATAATCTTCAAGAATATTTACTGAGGTATTCTCAACAGCAGAAAGAAAAATAAGAGGAAAGAAAAAAACCCCATTTTATTAGAAAAGAAAAAGACATTATTTCCATGAATTCCATTATCTTCTTTAATTAACCATGATTGCACCCCTTCAATGGGTTCATTTAACTTTTTGTTTTAATCACTCATTTAATTTATCTAGAAACAGTCATGTAAATTATAAGCAGCAAATCAGGTAACAACTAATAATGACAGATAATGTAGTTACTTTATTCTCCATGCAATGCAATGAATATGACTATATCAGACAAGGAAAGCGCAACATTACCCGATTGTCAGTGATCTCTGATGTCTCCGCTCTCTGCAGTAAGCTGGGAGACTCAGTGTTGAGTCTGGAAGAACTGGCATCAGAATCTTGAGACTGGAAACAAAGATTAGCAGTGATCAATACCTACACACAAGAACTAGGGCCTAGTTCGCTATCTGAGAGTCATTTGTTCCAGGGAGGTGCCACAAAACAACAGTAACTCTGAAATTTTTTTTGCTCTAGAATTTTCCCAGTCCGCAGCTGTGCACCTGCAAAAAGTCAGAAGCATGTGTATAGGATTGTCCTCTATGCATGTATACATGCACTGGTACACGTGTACATAACCTGAACCAAGGCAAGAAAAAGGTCTGTGAGCAATAAAATACTATCTTCCTTTAAGAGTTATTTTTGTCAGTCAAAGGCCTGAAGGAATTTCATCATGCTATTTCAGCAGTGTTCGGATATAAGAATTGGTCATGAGGAGTGTGCTCTCCCACTATCTTGGTAGTCCTATTCCATAAATATGTACCTCTCCTCTTATGAACCCTCAGGCCGGTGATGTACTAATCCTGGACCACTCCATGCACATGAAAACGTATTGAAAACAAATAGAAAAGGAACACTGGCAAACGCAAATCAGATGCTTGTTTTAAAGTCTAAGACACAAAGGTGTAGCCCATATTTTTTACAAATATGCTGAATTTGTATCTCTGTAATACCTATATTTTGTATTGAATGGTGGAATTGCTCAGGATAATCAGTTCATACCTTCTTCCTTTATTTTCCAAGCACATGATGATGTACAATTGTGTGAAGCATAAAAGTATCACTTTTGAATAAATGATTTTAGAAAACAAGCAGTGAATCTTCTTTGTCTACTTAGGCAAAGAAAATTATTGTGACAGTGAAAAATACAACCTATAGTAGCATCTAGACCACAATGTTGATTATTATCCACTTTAAGAGAACATTATGTTTAACCAAAATAGCAGTTGCTTACTCTTACCATTATAGTCACTCTGCACATGCACGATCAATTGGAATATCTATTTCAAGAATGAAAAAGCCAATTTCAGAATAAGATGCCTTCCATTTTTTTCACTTAAGCTGCTAAGGTATATTTGAACATTTTCAGTAAAAACTGTTCAGTAAAACATTCTTTTAAAAACTTCAACTACGACTAATTTCCTGCTTTGTTCAGTGAATAAGTTTTTCCCATAAATACACAGAACTTTACAATTTAAAATTTACTTTGGTATTTAGAATACCAGCCAAGAAATGGTAAAATAATTTTATTTCTCTAAATAATTTTACATACAAGTTTATAAATAGCCACCATTGATTCTTCTACCTCCATAAGACATTACACGCTCCTCTTTACTTTCCCAGACTTACATGTATAGCACATTTTTCTATTCATAAGTTTTCATTTCTGTCACGCTGCAGAAATGCCCACATAAAGCCCTCAAATACTGGCTTGAGAATATCTTGGCAAAATATGTTTAAAAATTTCTTTGCCTTGGAACTCCTGACGTACTGTAATAATTACAAGAAATCAATTTGCTGGTGATATTCCAGAAAACCTCACTGCACACCACAGAGAGATGTTAATTGCCTTTTAGAGCTGTCAGAAATATTCACCAGAACAGGTTCCAACCCAGTTCTTAAAATAATTTTGTTTGTGGTTCTGAGCCTCACTTGCTGGGAAAAATCTGCAGCTGCTTTGATAAAACTTTAGTAACATCACTCTTATGATGATGAAAGAGCAGAAAGGGATTCCTGGGCCTAAGTGTCTTTTTCTGCAGTGGTTTCAATGAAGTAAAGACCTGAATTTCAAAGTCTTCTTCAGCAAGTCCCTACATAGTTACAAGTCCCTCACGTTACAACTTCTGCTCCTACCTTCATCAACCATTATCTCAGCTGTCCAAATGACAATCATCAGGGTAATTGAGAGCAAGTTTTCTTCTGATCACTTTGTTGAAGACTTTCGTTTAATTCATCTGGTGCTCATATGTGCCATATTCCTCATCTATTGTATCTGATAGTCCCAGCTATTCATTTCTTGTTCAGGACCATAAACAGAGCACCTTTCTTGACTTCATTTTCCTTTGGCTTCGAGGCTGCATCTAAATGCTTCTTCCTATATAGCATTCAACAAAGGTCTTAGGTAGCCTCCAACTACCTAAGCGAAAGTATTTTTGAAATCTAATCATTCCTTTTATATTTTTGGGGTGTTTTTTTTTAACTATACTGTCTGTTCAGTGGTTAGTTTTGTGCTGCTTTTGTCCATTGAGATTAGCATTGGAAAAATCATATTTCGACCTAATTTTTATGCCTTTTCAATCCTTTCTTTCTCCACTAGCATTTTACTCTCTACAAAGTCATCCACAGCTTAGTCTTCTAAATATTCAAGATCATTCACGACCTACTAGCCACTCAGTCACAACTGCCTTTTATGTTTTGCATTCAGTCTTCCTTATTGCTCTTCATGCTTGAGAAGATCTTCCAATAGCTGTCTCTAAATCTACCTCATTGTTGTCCTTCACATTCCCACTTAAATCCTCCTGTCACATTTAGAGACACCTAATTAGGCCTGTTCAACATCTTCAGTTGCTGCTGTCTAAACATTTCCTTGTATTCCCCTTTTGTCTGTATCATGTTATCTTTCCTTTTAATTTCAGATTGCAATTACTCTAGCACAGACACACTTTTGTTCTGTCTTCCCAACCCTTCTCACATTACCATTTTATCCATGATTGTGAGATAACTTAATAGAGGCAAAAATAATTGATATTGAATCATGTCGGTTGCTGCATATAACTACTAAATCTGAATTTATAACAGAAAACTATATTTCCATATTGCTTTTTCATGTCTCTCTTTTCTCTGACTTCTCTCCATTGAGTTTGCTTTTCACATTTTTGTCTGCCTTCATTTAGGAAATTCTCCTCTTCTCCTGTCTCTTCCACCATTATTTCCTTGCGTTTGTTTCTTTGTCTCAAACGAGTGTTCATTTATGTCTCTATTACACTTACATATCTTCTTCATTCTTTCCCTCCTATGCCTCTCTCCTCCCCTCTCGACCTCTTATTTTTCTTTTCCAATTCTTTCAAAAGATTCAACAGCTACACCTGCAAGAATGAAAACAAATTGTAGTTGTTCTTGACCTTAATACAAACACAGACATTCAGAAAAAATCAAGATATTTTTGCAATGTCTTTTTTCACTCAGTGTTCTCTGGTACATGTACTTGGTTCCAACTTCCAAACCAGCCTCACCTGATCAAAATGCAGACTATCTCATCTTCCTGCTTTTGGCCTCCAAAGAATCAAATGTGGAAAAGCAGAAAGAGTTGATACAAGAGAGACGTTTGAGAGGGGGAACCAACTGCTTCAAGTCTATTTCTTTTTGGTGCAAAGTGAGTTCCTCTGATATTGCAAAAGGTGAAGCACTTCAGTTTTCTAAGAGATAGTGTTCCAAGATGGTTGCAGAATACTTTGTGAAATCCCATTCTTCCCCATCTATTTTCCTAGTTTTATTTCAACCTTTGGGGGGGAGGGGTTATTTAGTAGAAGCAAGAAGGCTAAAGCTAGATAAAAATAGATTTTTTCCCTCTGGGAAAAAAAGAATGTACTTTTTTCTGTCAAAGACTAAAACAAATATATTTTTTCTACATTATTTTTTCAATGAAGTAGAAGATTCTGCTGTTCTGCCAAGACAGACTTTAAGATGATGGAATGTTTCCTTCCTCCAAATTGCTGAGAACTTGATAGATAACTGACACTTTTAATTTCATTTAGCTAAAAACACTATTTTTATTGAAAAAAAAGCTATTTCAGCAGATTTTGTTTTATAATTTAATAATCAAGATATCAGACCAGGTGAGCATCAGGATGTATAATATTTTTCCTGCTCATGATTTTTTTTTCACTTTTTATCGGAAAGAATTTGCAATCCCAGTTACAATATGTGATCAGAACAACCACTATGAGGGTATATTGAGGACTAAGAAACAGGCTTTAGAGCATGTGAAATAGCTAAGTGCTAATGGATGAGTGTTTAATGGAAACAGCATACATAATCTATAAAAAATCACTTATTAAGTGTTTCTGCGCCCAGAATGCCTTTTTTCTCTGTGTAGTACCATTTGCCATGATCTGTTGGGGTCTTGAGCTCTAACAAATGACTGCTGATAACTCAGTATGGTGATTTAAAACATAGCCAACGTCAGTTCTTTGTTTCCTTTCCTCTTTTGAAGGCTATGACTGCCATTGCAAAGGCATTAAAAAGCAGCCTGCTCCTAGCATCAGCCACTCCAACACGCAAGGCTTCAAACAGCCTAAATTGCCTCTGAAGGGATGATGAAACACGTCTGTGAACTACAGGTAAGGAAAGCTATCTGCTTCCCAGCAGCCAGGAGGTTATTCTGCTTCATAGGACCACCATGTCCTGGACACTGCAGCTCCTTGCTCAGCAACCGTGATTCAGAGCCTACACACCACATCCACCTCAACAGAAAATTTGCTGTGATAAAGCTGTTTGTCATGCTGGTTGTTTTGTCATACTGTATGTTTTGTTACAGTATATTTCCATATAAAACAGTACAAAATAAGATAATGAAAAGGACAAAATGTACTGAAAGGATTCAAAAATGTGTGTTGCTGTGTAAATTTGGACTGCAATTACAGAGTTTTATGAGAACATAAAACCAGTTCAGGGTCACCATAATAATGATACTGCCAGTTCTTTAATTGCTCTGCTTTACATTGATTCAGAAGGTGGTTGAATTAGACTCTTGTGTTGCATCGTGAGGCAAAGCCATTGGACTCTGTGTTCCATCAACTAACATAAATAAACTCCCCGTGGAGAGCCTTCAGTGCCACCCATGGCCCCTGGGAGAATTTCTGCTTCCTTTGGCCCATGCAGTGTCACTACTCAGTGCTGCCTGCACAGCTCCCTACCCTCCTTTATGGCTACAGGAAAGGACATACAGGGGTCCTGAGCAATTACGAGGATGTTCAGAGTCCTGCTTTGTAGATTTGCCATGCTCCGGGACAAGGAGTGCTGTGTCATTTTGTAACTCACCTTAGAAAAGTCTGTCTCCATGAAGGTTAAGGCAATTGCAACTCAACATAATTTCCAAGGCAAATTACCTGAGGAAAGGAAACATCTACTGTATTACTTGATCTGAATAGCACAAATGTAAAAGCTCTTGAATGCTAAAGAAGGTTTCACAACATTTTAAAGAATTACCCATTGGAAAAGCAAGTTTGGAAAACTTTTTCTTGCAAAATAAAGGCTCTCTGTTGCCAGCACGCTGACAGTTTAAGTGTGCTTCTTCTCATGGTAGTTTATTGTTAGTGGCGCTAATGGTTGCTGATCCACCAGTCAATATGCACATCACGTTTCTCTTCATCAGTGGCAGCCACATAAAAGTTTGGCTCATGTATGAATTTTTATGTTAGAGAGAAAAAAAATAATTCCCAACTACTGTATGCCTGCCTTATTCTTCACTTCATAAAAGCCAATGTGCAAAAAACACATAAGCAATGTCCAGTACTGCACATTAATTAATAACCAAAGTGAACATAGAGAGTAATTTTCTTTCTTTAATATTTTATATGAAATCACTATGAAGAAAATAGCTTACTAATCAAATAACATTTTTCTATCACCCAGAGGAGAAATAAAAATGGTCTTAATCTCTACTCCTCTATTGAAAATTTAAGATACTTGCTCTCAATTCTTCAAACACTTTTGCAACCCAGCAGTGAATATCTCCAGGACAACATATCTAATTATTCATGCTTTTTCTCAAGCCATTGCAGGTCCTTCATTTAGCTCTAGAAGTCCTATATCTTGCCACAAGTACCCTACTCTGCAGTACTCTTGCACTGCTGACACTGTGGTAAGATGGCAGACACAAATTTCCATCATTCCTACCATAATTCCATTCATTCCATCAACACAGCAGTCCAGCTTGATACTGCCAAACTCAGGAGTCTGACCAAAATCATATTTTGATTTTCAGCAAACACACACTAACTTCAAGAAAGCATAAGGGAAACTGGAGCCATTATGTGTAGGTAAGTATTCATCTTTTTCTTCTTTGATCATGTATTGGTTTAGCATAAATGGTAGGAAAAACCCAATTGTTAATCCATTTTGGAACTAACAGCTAAGCTGGCCAATCAGGTAAAAGGTGTACACCCCCTGGGACACCGCTTAAAAACAGGAATCTT
>WBMY01002190.1:878944-914876 GCA_013397315.1 Donacobius atricapilla | reverse complement strand
ACTTAAGAGTTCTGATGTTTTGTCCCTTTGCATTGTTTTTCGTGGAAAAGTAGATTGTTGCTAGGGAGGAAGAGGGGTTGTTTTTGAGAGGGTTTCATAGTTGGTTTTTGTTTGTTTACCTTTACTGTATGTTAATAAATCTAACTGTTTCTATTTTTGAACTGAACCGGTTTTGCTTTTTTTTTCTTTTAATCCTATTCCACTAAAATGAAAATTAGGCGAATGTGATAACCACTACATATTTTTGGTGTTTCCGCCCGGTTGTTGAATTTTAACCCATTACAGATCATTAGAATAGTAATAATTTAATATTTGTTATACTCTTGCACCACAGAACATGAAATAATTTATATGATTAACTGATAAACACATTATGGACAAAAAAAGTATTTAGAGATGAGTAGAACACACTTTTCCTTACTGAAGATCTACCTCACATGTTTCAGTGATGGAAAATGTGTCTCATTATCCCTGCTTTTGACTACTATGGCAAAAAATCAGAAGACTTAAATATAATCTACCACCCATCAAGGAAAAAATATAATAATAATCACTCAACCCAGATGACAGATAGAGTAAAATTTTGCAAATCTAGTTTTAATCTTGAGGGAATCACTTTTCCTTCTTGACTTCTCTATGCTGTCCTAGTTCACATCACCCCAGGCCTCTAATCCATCTGGCCAATAGGTGACTCTATCACTGCTATCATTTATGACTATGTCATAAAAGTTGCGCTATATATAGGAAGAGCAAAAAAAAAAAACATAATCAAATTCTGGTTGGCCTTTCCTTACTGCAGAATCAAGAATAACTTCATTACTGACTTTTCCTGCTTTCTAAATAGAATAAAAAAGGCAAATGAGAAATATTAATTCTCTTGTTCTTCAAAGACACATTCTTGAGTAACATAAATTCCTTGTTGAATCAACAGCTTGGAATAGAGAACAAAAATGGTGCTTGCAATACTTAATTATTTTTTTAGATTGACCTTGTCAACACCAGGAATTCTTGTTTGGTGACTTCTACAATTTTACTTTTTCACTTGTGTGTTTTCCTGCTAGGAATTTTCCCCAGATATCGGTGAGGAGTGACTTAAAATGCATAAATCTAAAACAAACAAACAAAAAAAACCCAAACAAAAACAAACAAACAAACAAACAAAAGCTGCCACATCATTCCCCAGGCTTCTCACTTGATATTCTCCAGCCTCCTCTAAGCTGATCATCAGCGTCACTAGCAGTGAAATTTTGAACCACGGGGTTGCTGATGCTAGCACCTCTGTGTCCATTGCTGAAATATCCAGTGCCCTTGGGGTGAGAATATTTCTTCAAGCTGCAAGCCATTTATGCCACTGTTAAGGGTCCTCCTCAAAAAGTCATTGACATAAAAAAGAGAGTGATCTTCCTACAGCGAATAAAAATAAAATGCAGCATATGGGAAAATTAGGTAATTGCAAGAACAGAGAGGCACATTTAAAATACGATTTAACCCCTTGGGAATCCAGGATAAGTACTGCACCTGTGAAGAAAAGCAAGAACTAGGATTCATCTGAATTTACGTAATACCAAAGCACTTGTCAAAAATTGTGCATAGAAATGGGCACATCTGAGGTTCTGTTTATATAGATGTTTCAAGATCTACAGTCAATCCCTGTCTGAAAATAATGTAGGAATTAATTTTCTACAGATATTTCTAGATTTCATGGTCTTTATTAAAATGGTCATAGCTCCTTGTTGCTCTGGTACTTCAACCCAGTATCTCAAAATCACAACCTGTATTAAAAAAAAGAAAAACATAAACATCCTAAAACACTGGTGCTGTTAGCTATCTTCCTGTGATAATGTCTCAAAGTTTCATTTTCTAAGTCACCACTAACAGGGCTGAATAGTTGGTTGGAGGATAACCTCATCTCAGGGCATTTCCTTTCACTTGAAAACTTCAGGATGGAAAAGTATAGCAAGGAACTTCTTCAGGCTGCAGGTGAGAGGTAGGTGGAGTTGCCATTACCCATATCCAGATTAAAGTATACTTGTTACATATTAATGAACAGCAAGTAATTAGGCCACAGTTCATTGACCATGAGAAAAATCTGATTTTGGAAAAAAAAGCAAAATTATTTCCAAGGTCCTCAAGCAGTATAAGTTTACACCTGTGACACATTGCCAATCTATCTGAGCATTCTCTTAAATAAATCAGCGGCTTTTTCAGTTATTTTAAACATTGATATAAATCAAAATACAGCTGCTTTTATCTGCATCCAACGCTGCAGACAAAATGTTGATAAACACAATATACAATTGTGCTTATTGAATTGATTGAATAACACTGATTCCTTCCTCCCTGTCTTAGTTAGAAAAGACAGGTATCTGCTAGGGAGGACAAGACCTCCCTTTGGAATGGAGAATTCAAACCCCCTCCCTTCGAATTATTAAGACTTTGATATTAAGTCAGCTCTCAGGCAAAGATATGGGGATAGGAATAACAGCTCTTTNACAGGAGGAGATGATGGGAGATTTCCTCAGGACCGGACCCGGTGATGGCAGTGAGAAACTCTTCCTGCAGCAGGAGCAGCCTGACCCTTCTCTCTCTGATGCTGAGAGCCAGAGTGGAGCTGCCCCCACGCCTGTCCTTTACCTGCCCAAAACCTCACAGTATTTCTTTTTTTCTCTCAGAGAGAAAATCTATCAGAGACCACAAAAGTGTCTAGCCTGGTGCCGCACTTTCATTTGGCCATTTCTTTTGTTCTGGTCAAGCACCCGTAAGCACCCAGTAATTAGTCTCCTAGTGACTTTATGGGGAAAAAATTCTATAAGGAAAAAAACCAAATCTAACCCCCAACACTCCCATTCTCACTCTTCCCAGAGAAAAGGATCAAATGTCAGTTTCCACACTAAAAATAGTAAATACTATGAGATAGATGAAGAAAGAAAACCTTTGTCAGTATATCTTTATGATTCATTAAGTAAGGGATGCCTTGATCTGGAATACTGAATAATAATCATGCATTTACAAGCTTCAGAATTTTTTATTAATGAAATGTATATAATAGAAAAGAATATAAAATGTCATTATGTAATGCATTATGAAGTTACAAAAACACATTATATGAGGGATAAATATAAAATTAAATTGACTGATAAGCTTCATGAAGTTTAAGTTAAACTTAGATCCTCTAAACAAAGTAAATTACTATACATCATGAGCTGAATATTTCAATATAAATTTAGTAAGAAAATTTATTAGGGACAGAATTTTTTTTTCACAGTTGATAATGTAAATTTTATATCTTTTTTTAAAGGAGCTCTTAGAGAAAAGAATTCCTAAAATTAATGTCACAAATTATGAATCTGAAATTGAACGGAAAGAGGGTAGGTTTAAATTTTATAGTATGAAGGAATTCTTTCCTGTGAGGGTGGTAAGACACTGAACCAGGTTGCCCGGAGAAATTGTGGATCCCTGGAAAGTGTTCAAGGTCAGGTTGGATAGGGCCCTGGGCAACCTGGTCTAGTGCCTGGCATTCCTACTTATGGCGGAGGGGCTGGAACTACATGATGTGAAAGGTCCCTTCTAACTCAAACCATGATTCCATAAATCTAAATTCTACTTTACAAATAAAAGCACTGGAAGTACCTTTTTTCTCTGCAAGTCATCCTTAAACTAGTTGTTTCTGTGAAGAAACTCTTTTGCATGTATTGTCCTATAGTTTTCTTCTTCAAGGTTTCTTGAACACATTCCTCTGAAACATTTAGAAGACTGGTACTGGAAACAACGCACAGGCCTTGATAGCCTGTTCCTTTCTTTACAGTCCCTTTCGTATGTGCTGCATCATTGTCTTTCAGTGCATGGGACTGCACTAGAACGTGTGTAATGAAAACAAGGATGTATTTCTTGCTGGCATTCCATACGTATCCTCTGCAGCTGTCTCTGCAACTGCTTGTAACAAAAACCTGTTATATCACGCCCCTTAATTGCTTCTGCATTGGTCAAGATGATAATTATATGTGGCTAGTAGGATGTAGTTGAACAAAAGCCTTATGAAAAAAGTTCTCACAGTGAAGGGGAGAAAGGAAACAGAACTCAGATAGGGGTCTCGGATCTGCTGCTTGGGCAGCAGATTAATTTAAATACTTCAGAACTCCTGGATTAAGTGAGAAGCAATGGACATGTAAAAAAAATGTTATGATCAATAACAAATGAAGGTAAAAATCTCTTAGATGGGAATAATTGCAGTCCTGGAATGTATATGGAAAAACGATCAATGTTTAGACATGATATGAATAAACTTTCCCAGTATTATCCAGGAAAATGATTTACTTTTCCAAAATGTTGCTGGCTGGAATTCTCCAATTCTAAAATTAACTAAAACTTTCAAAATCAATTATTACCCACCAGCTACTTTGCAATCCAGATGCCCTAAGGAAATGGAAACATCCATGCTGTTCTGATTAATCAGGTAGTAACTGCAGGACTGACAGATCTGACGGATGGAAACTATCCTGATTAGCCTTATCTATATTTCCTTGTTTGTTGCAGCCACTTGCTTCTTCAAGAAAATACTCCTGTCTGCCTGCAGCACAACTTAGAGTTACAGTAAAAGTAATCTGTTTTTTCTCACCATGCACCAGCAGACTAACTCAACAATCATTACACAGAACAGGCATGGAGAACAGAAACTCAGAACGTCCCATCAACAATGTCACAATCTCAACTCCTGTAAATCCTTCTGAACAGGACTTTTACAGTCAAAAATAGCCAGTTATGGGCTTATGGCACCCTTTTAAACTGCATCCTAGTAGTTCATACTGATTTCTAACCTATCAATAATTGGTAGCTCAGTTTCTGCAGAGCCAGTGCATAACAAGCATTTACAATGGCATTGTTATTTCATCTAGGGTAACCCAGGCTAGAATGCTAACAAAACTCAGAGGAGGAAAACAAAGCAGAAAGCTCTTTAAGATCCTCCTGATATCACCATCAGGAAGCAGGCAATACTCATTATCCATTCCTATCCTGTGGATTTGAAAGCAGAACAGGGGAATAGAAAAGAGACACAGGTACCTTTGCAAAGACTCCATCACCTGTGCAGGGTACCCAACATTCAAAGGGACCTAAGATTTACTCTGTCTCTTTTCATTCTGTTTGATTGAAGCACTCATTAAGCCACTTGTTGTCAACCTTTTATCATCAGAATGCAGGAAGAATCCTGTACTGACTCTCTTTCTTTGCGTCCTCCCTATCACAGCTGGTGCAGAGCATCTTGTGACCCTGAATCTCCAAAAATCCTCGAATACTTCTTCAATGCCTCTTTTCCAGGAAATCTCTCTGACCAGTTCCACATCTTAACTTTGCTTTCCAGTTGTCATGGTCTAAACATCATAAGATATTCCATTGTTTTACATAATTCAGTAGCCAAAAATAATTAGCATTTTAGCATGACCAAATTTTGTTTCTATTAATCATGCTTCAGAAGGACCTTCTGTATAGGTTTTTATTTTAGTGAGACTGAAAAATCCGAATTTTTCACAAAAAATGCATTAAGTATTTTCTTCAATATGAAAGATGAGTCATTTTAAAATATTGCTTTACACAGTAATATGATTTGGGGAGTAACCAGCACTGACTGTTGCAGTCTAGTTTCTGCTGGATTGACTTCCACTATTTTTGGATAACCTTGATTCTTACTGAAGCCACACGGAGATTCAGATGTTGAAATCCTTGAAAAAACAGGCACATCTTAGAGTGCTGACATTCATTCTCTAATCCTTCCTGTCCTTGCTTGCTTCTTCATTCACAAAGGGTATAGCAGTATCTTTGAACAGACTCTGTAGATTTTCTGGTGATTAGTTCCCCAATCACAGTATTTTCTATGGTTATATACCACCCATGGACTAGATCTGAAGTGTCAGTACAGGGGTGACAAGTAATAGAAACATGTGGCAATGTTTGGCATCCATAAAAATCAGTTTAACATGCAGGGTTGTTTGACCCAGGCTGAATGCCAAGTGCCCACCCAAGGCATGCTGTCACTCCCCTCCAGCTGAAAAGGGGAGAAAAAAGAATTAAAGGCTCCTGGGTCAGGATAAGGACAGATCATCCAATGATTACTGTCTCAGGCAAAAGAGACTTGACTTACGGAATTAATTGAACTTATTACCAATCAAATCAGAGAAGACTAATGAGAAATTTTTAAAAAAATCTTAAAAATACTTCTCCCCTACCCTTTCTCCTTCTTGGGCTCAACTTCATTCCCAGTTCTCTACCTGTTCCCCTGCAGAGGTGCAAAGGGGTAGGGAATGGGGACTGTGGTCAGTTCATCACGTTTCTGCTGCTCATTCTTATTCAGAGACAACTCCCCTGCTCCAGCATGGGGCCTCTCCCACGGGAGACCGTCCTCCATGAAGTTCTTCAATGTGGTGTCCTTCTGACAAGCTGCAGTCCCTCACAAGCTGCTCCAGCATGGCTCCCCCACGGGATTACAAGCCCTGCCAACAAACCTGCTCCACTGTGGGATCCTCCCTCCATGGGCAACTCCTGTCATCTTTGGAAAGGTGCTGATAACATACCAGTGTTCTGGCTGCAGCTGAGCAGCTCTGGCACAGCATCAGTGCTGTCTTCCCATCTTTCCATCCCCCCACCAGAAAGATGGGCAAGATATCACAGGGGACACAACTAGGATAGCTAACCCAAATTGACCAAAGGGATATATTCCACACCATATGATGTTGACTCAGATATAAATGCATAGAAAAGCAGGAAGGGAGAGGCCTTCATTATTTACAATATTTGCCTTCTTGAGCAACCACTACACCTGCTGAAGCCCTGCTTCCCACAAAGTGGTTGGACAACACATGCTGCTGGGAAGTAAAAAATAAAATCTTTAGGGTTTTTCCCTTTGCTTCTGCATGCAACATTTCACTTCAGTAAACTGCCTTATCTCAACCTATGAGTTGTTTTCCATCCTATTTTCTCTCTTCTATGGAGCTGAATAGGAAGAGTGGTAGAGCATCTTGGTGAGCACTTTGCATCCAGTCAAAGTCAATCCTCCACAGTCCTTTTGGGGACCCAACATGAGGCGAGACAATGGCAGTTTTATATTAAGCATGCTATAGGTAATTATCCAGTAGAATGTACATCTAGTTTGTCAGCTGCAGTGTTTATCTCTTTATTTGTCTATTTGTCTGAGTTTGGGAACAGATTAACACAAGCAATGGCTCTGTGCTTTGCCCTAACATTGAAAGCCTTGCTGTGTTGGGGGAGATATCTTGTGGAGACGATGAGTGAACACATCTCTCTCCCTCTACTCAGGATTGACATAGATGGTGTTTCTATGCAGGCTCCCATGAGCCTTGTTCATGCTTACATGCATTTTTAATACTACTATTTCATACTGTTAGCATATTACAGGGCTTGTGGAAAATGGTGTCATCCTGGTACAAAACAAAACACATTTTAGGTGAGAAGATATTGAAATGTGTCCTGAAGTGAGCAGTCTGTGGGTGGCAGAGTGTGTGGGAGGATTTGGGCAGGTTCCTAAGGTGGTTATCACCTCCCATTACCTAGGACTTAACACCTCAACAGATGATCAACCCTGACAAATTGACATGTCAACTGCTGGAAGGGTTCCTTGCCTACTGCAGTGAAAACCAGCAGCCTCCAGCACTGCACTGGGGCCTGGCCTGTGCCCATCAAGGCACAGTTCAGTACACTCAAGGGACTGTAGTTGAGGCAGGAACCCAAACTGCATTTGAGGACACTGTGGCTGAGATAGTGATGGAAACAACCACAACTACAGGAATTGATGAAGAAGGAGCAGGAGGAGAATCAGGAAAGGAAGGATCTGATCAAGCCAGTCCTTCAACAAAGAAACTGAAGAAAGTAGCAAGGCAATTCAAAGAGAAAGTCGGTAATAAATCCAGTCCCTGACTTTATCAGAATTCTCTGACTATTTATAGCAGCAAAGCTGGAAATTGCTAAGACAACTACAATGTTTCTGGAATTGTCTCATGATCTCACTTGGAAAATGGTAGAATAACTCAGCTAAATAGTAATTTTTATATCTTATTATGTTATTCTATTTTAGTATCTTTGTATGTTATGGCTGCCAGAATAGCATGTGAAAATAAATAGCCCCTGTCAAATATACTTGCAAATATAATTATCAAATTTAGAGCAAAATACTACAATGCCTGAGGAGGATGGTATGAAACACACATTTCAACATTTTTTTACTTTTTTAATGAACTAAGCTTTTATATGCTATTTGCTTGAAGACAGAGATATGATTGATGTCAGCTATTTTCAGATGGGGTGTAGCTCTTCAAATGTCTTCTGCTGAAATGCTTTTGCATCTTTTGACACTGATGCACATCTGATACATATGAACTCTGGACAGCATTGCAATGTACAATAAGGCCTGTGAATAGCCAGAGAAATGCACTGCTGCAAAAGTTGCGTCAGTGCTGACATTGTATAAAAAAAGAAAGTATGAGAACTCTGCACTGATAAAGAGTACAGAACCCCTGAACATCAGCAGTCAGTAGTTAATAAAAATTCAGAGTTTTGGGTCCATTGAAAGCTGGATGACAGAAGAAGCTATGACAGCAGGAAGAGAAGCTGTCAAAGGAGCACCAATGTGTAATGAGAGAAGACATTTCAGAAAATAGAATATGCCTCCATTTCTGCTTGTCAGGATTCATTGGGGCTGAATAGGTCTGAATTCACTGCTCAAAATGGACAGTGTACACTGATGACTAGTAGCAACCAGCCGCTCTTTAACTACAAATTCATCCTGGAATAGAATGCATGCCCAAGCACTTCAGAGCACACTGTCTGGTTGCATAAGACTCTCCTTTTATGGGGATTAACATGATTGTCAAGCATTTACCAGTACTGGCACTGTGGCCCATTTACAGTGGAAAATGTTTATTATTGAAACAAAATTTCTTCCATTTTATAGCATATGCTCAAGAAGGAGTTAGTGTTTCCTTTTTTTGGCTTGCAAAATTGATGTGTCCCTTGGAGTAAATTCATTATTGGGAAAATACGGAAACATGCAAAGAAATACATGGAACAGCTCCTAACACTAGACAACTATAGACTATTACATATGTCAGGAAAGTGCCATTTGAGTTAAACATAGTGTAAATACAATTTAGTTTTGCATTGTGTCTTTCAAGTAGAAATCAAGAAAATACATGTTCTTTTATCTCCGTGTTCCTTTAAAAGACCTGTCTCTGGTGAATCAGAGTTACAGGTTCTTGGAAGCTGAATGTCTACAAATAAATGTATAAAATGCTTTTTTTTCCTGAAAGAAAACCTCCAAGGCTAATTGTTCTAATATGTTGAATTATATTTTACAGACACACCATAAAGATGCATGTCCCAAATACCCTGATACAAAATATTTCCTTCCCAAATCCCACATACAGACCTTAAAATGCTATTGTCTTACCCAGAATTGTTTACATTCTGAGTCCTGCTACGAAACCTAATGAAACATAAAGTAAAAGGTGCGCTAATTTTGTTGTTGACCGTGCTCTAAGATCTACATTGTGTCTTGTCTCTACCATGAGTGAGCAGAGAGCAAGTCCCTCTGCATTAGGTTAGAACTGCACCTGGAGGTTCATGCAAAGCACCAAATCAGCTCTAACCCTGTTAGTTCAGTGCTCCCACATAAATTTACAAAGGTCTCTGCAGAGCTACTAGTGATTTTGTATTTGCCAGCTAAAGGTGGTACCTCAGCTTGATTAAAAGACATACTGCAATATCATCAAATCCCAGCATAGCCATATTCCACCCCACAGAGATCTAGAAGCAGCCCAAGCAATCTGGGAACTCCAGAGAATTCTCCTTTCTAACAGGAGTTAGAGGAAATGGTAGGGTTATAAACTTCAAAGACTGGGTGAATATTTGGTTAGCCATATGCTCTCTTTCATCAGTGATAAATGAACATAAGACATGCAGCTGCTTTGTTTGGGGGAGGAATATTTGGGAAACTTTGGATTTGAATCATATTACAAAATAAGCAAAAGGGTCCAAGAGAGTCAGCAGTGAGTAATAAAGCAAAAGACTGCAAGTGTAGAAAATAACTGGTTGGAGGTTAGCATATGTCTTCTAACAACCCTAAACCTGCCCAGGAAACTCTCCAGAGCTCATCATGGGCTGGTCCTAGGAAAGGCCAGACACGCCAAAATGAAGAGTGACGTGGTCAAGTCTGAATCCCACCCCTCTGAGGGATTCAGGACTCTGTAATCAGAGGCACATCTCTGACACAACCCAGCCATATCCTTAGCTCAGGCTCTAAAGGAAACTGTGAAGTTGTGAGAAAGACAACTTAGAAGACATGTAGAGCAGCAGCAAAGATAAGGAAGTTAAAACTGTAGACACAGGGAGGGTGAGACAGGTTGTTTGCATTTCAGGGAGGAAAGTTCAAGAGGAAAAATATGAGCATTAGAAGCTACAAAATCTTAAAGGAAAACCCAGGAAGAGAAGCAGCTCATCACCTCTGAGAATGCATTCCAGTGAGTAGTGAAGCCAGCCTCTAATCATTGCCGTCCTGTACTTGTGTTAGCCACTAAATAATGATTCTATGCTTGTAAGTATATCCTATTTGCAGCCACTTTGCATATGATAAGAGGTGTCTGACCTGGAAAATTACAACTGACAAAAATAATACAAGCAATTAAAAAACCCTTAGGATGAGGAATAGGCAAAACTGAAAATAAAGTAAATAAAATATGACCATGAATAAACCATGGATGTGTGCCTACAGCCTACTTAGCAAGTGCTACCAAGACAGAGATTGCTGTGACTCCCTGCTGTGCATGTTCTCTGCAATACATGATATTTATTTAAAAATAAGTATGCCCCATCAGGAGGTGGATCTCCAATGAGCACCAATAATACCAAATAAAATCAGCATTGTACTTCAGCTTTCCGTACACGTGAATTATTAATATGACATTAGGTATGCCCGCACTGCATTTGCAGATTGACATCATGGTATCTTATACTGTACTAACTAGCCTGAATGTTTGTGGCAGTCTAACTTCAGCAGAAAAGATGGGCCTCTTGTCCAGCAAAAGCTGACAAATTCTGCCGATGTCCATCTACTGAGTACCATGATACTGCAGCTAGACTTCTGCTAATGTTTGAATAAAGCCTGCATTGCTGTAGCTATGCTGCAAGTAAACTGTTTTGCTCAAAGAGAAGGGGGACAAAGAGCACCATAGAGAGTCACTTAAATGAAGCACTGAATGCAGCTGAGAATGCTGCTGACCAACGGAAGGTTAGTAGAGAAGGATTTTGAGACAGACTGCTGGCACACTACAGATGGACCCCAAGGAATGAGTGCCACAGTGACACAGAGAGAGACTCAGACACCACTTCCCATCTCAGGCTTGTGGCAGAGGAAGGAGTCAGGCTCTTACACACTCTCAGAAACTTATCTGAAAAGGGGTAGTATTAAGCTTTGTGTTCCAGCCTTAAGCAAAACACTTTGTAGAATCATGATGTCAAGAAGAAAATAATAACAATCAGCAAATCTTATTACTAAGAGAAACAATACAGGTAAGATGAAGAACAAACAAAATTCTGAAAAGAGATAGAAAGACTACTGAAGCCACACTACTTGAAACTCGGCCAGATGGTAGGATTTCATTAAAAAAACAAACAAAAAAACAACCAATCAACCAACCAACCAACCAACCAACAAAAAAACCCAACAACAACAAACAAAAAACACCAAACCCAAACAAACAAAAAAATCCAAACACACAAACTCAAGTACACAGCTACTTTAATAACTGTCCCATTTTCCCTTCACCATTAAGCTACTTGGATTGATTCTGCACAATTATTAGCCACAGTTCTTTCATTTCCATTTTTGGACCTGGTCTGGTTTCAACAGTGCTCTACAAATGCTTTCCAGCCAAAGCTGGGATCCAAGCCTCCCTTCTTGTTATCTTTGAATAGTTAGCCCACTTTGGCACTGGTTTTCTGGGTTTCCATGTTTTTATCTAGTCCTTTCTCTCTTCTTATTGGTTAGAACTTGCTGACCTCTTTAGCTAGTTGAATATGATTAAATGCTTCAGAAAAAGTAAATTTATTGTTTTTGTTATAATCTTTGTCTGGAACTTTATACTAAGAAGAAATTTAATAATAACACAGTTTTCTCTATAAAACAACTTATTTGCTGAGGCAAGAGATTAATTTTGTTTGACAAGCAGACAGGAAGAAATGCAGCAATTTAAATTTGGGCTCCCATTACGTAAGAAGAAGGTTTTTAGATGAACTATGTTTTATATTTTTCTCTCTCCCACTGTTTTCTGTTATTCTTCACTCACTGTTTCAATTCTTGTTAAGCTGACATTTAGCATTTTTTCCCTCTGGAATGACAGCAGGACATGCTGCTTACACTGGCTAGACAGATGCTTACCCCAGAGAGTGAGTACATCAGCTTCTGGACTGCACAGCTTGCACCAACGTGGTATGTGTTCTTGACATTAGATCTTTGGCATTAATGTGTGCCAGTGACAAGTTCGTTAGCAAACCAGGTGGTGCAAAAGTTATGCAATGAAAATAACAAAGAGCTAATTTTACCCCCTGAAAATAAATTCAATCTATTTCTGGTTACTGTATTAATAGTTGCCTGATAATTAAAATCAAATAAAGTTCCTGCAGTGATACTTGAATTGTTAACATTTTCTTTAAAACCCAGTATTACTGAAAAATACTTACAGTTTAGCCTTATTTTAAACAATACTTCACAGGTGCCCAATTATTGCCACTGAAGTGCCGAGAGTACCAGCATAAATACAGCTTCTGCTGTGGGAGGGAATATTATGTCTTCATAAGGTTTCATGTTTCTAGAGTCTTAGAGGAACATTTTGCAGGACTGAAACTTTGAAAAAATGCAGTTAACCTGCTTATAGTCATATGTATAGCATGCAAGTCATCAGTAAGTATGAAATCTCTTTGCCAGTGCTCAAGCTGCAAGGGTGGCTGCAGGGTGGCTGCACTAATTTAATCCTAACCTGTTTCCCTTGTAAGTGTAAACATTACTATTATGTCATCATGGGTCCTCATTTCCCACTTTCACTCCTCTTACGTCCATTCAATGTCAGCACGGCAATAACTTAATCAAGATTTAACATTTCTCAAAGGAAAGGAAGAAGACAAACACCCCAGGCTCTTTTGAAGGACGGTTTTGATGAAGTATACATAATTATACAAGATATAAAAGAATTTAAAGCAAAGGGTTCAATTGCACACTCAGAGTAACTTTGGATTAGGTAGCATTCCAGCATATGCAGTGACTTTATTCTAGACAAATACAATGATATATAATAAATATATATATTCACCAGTTTTGTTGAAATCACCACACTTACATAGACATGGGGTTAGATCCATCTGATTCACCATTATAAGAGTTTACAATCTAAATATATGCAACTATGTTGGACTTGTATATTTTACCATTTATAGAGGGGAAATGTGTTCTGCTGCACTATTATTCCACCCATCCTAAAGTATGCTTTCAAAATAGATAATTTATTTCTCTACCATTATGGGAGTCAAGGCTGACTATATCAAAAGCAGATGTCTACATTAGTTATCTCTAAAATCAGCTGTGGTGAAACCCACCCTGGAGTCCTGACACCTCCGTCAATGGAGAATATTTGAGGTTAATTTGCACGATGGTTTTGTTTTGCATTTCCACTTGGAGAGCAGACTGCTTCAGGTTTTTTTACTTGCTTATGCCATGGACAACCAGCACGATCTGTGTGCCATGGAAAAGCACACTGTCCTATCTTACTGCCAGTTGGAGAACGTGTGAATGGAATATCTTCGGACATCAGACTACACCATAATATGAATTTCAAACAGCAAAGATTTGGCACAGTTCTCATTTTATCCTAGCTGGTTCTCTCCTCATGAGGCTCAGGTAGGTTGTCAGCCTTCAAATGGGATGAGATCCATTTAAAGACTGTGACATTGCAGGTGTCAGAAAAATAGCAGATTCTACTTGAAACCAACATTTTTAATTACATTTGGCACTCCCATGCATATTGCTGTCACTTCTCTACCACTGATGGCAATAGACTAGGGAATGTTTAACATAATTAAAAGCTTTCATTTCTAAACACATTCCGTGACTTCTATGTGATTTCGAACCTTAGGAGTCCTGTACTGAGCAAAGTGGAATGGAAACTATAGGAGTCTTGACACCTCAAACATCACATAGAAAGTAAGATCCTGCCCAGGTGCTGCCAAAAAGTATCTGCCAAAACCAACCATCAGGAAGCAGCTGATTTTGTTCTGTCACCCAGCTACAGAGCCTGAGCCGCCTTCTAGTAGTAGCTGCTTAATTGATCACACTTACCTTTGAAACCAGGCCTGAAGGAGAGGTAATGGCATTGCTGCTGTTCTCCACACTCTTCAGAATAGCATTGTGTCACTCTAGAATGTGGAAAATGCATTTTAGGCTGTCTTCCAGGTGACAGATTTCAAACTTTCCCCAGAAGACAAAAAAAACAATAGGTGAAAATTGCTGTTTCCCCCCTTCTGCCAAAGCAAAATCAGTGTAAAAAGAAGGCATCGATAGTCTTGGGATCAAAAGTTAATCAAATAAGAAAGGTGCCAGCACTATGATTTTGTGATCAGGGTACTCATTTAAGGTAGGGTAGGAATGAGTGGTCTTGTTCCCTATTCCCGGAAAAGGGTGTGCAGCTGACAATCAGGAGGGAAACTGGCATAATCCAGGGTGAAGAATGTTGAATTTTTCATCCTCCCTTTTGAATTACTTCATTCAGAAGAGAGTAAATCAGCAGCAAAGGTTTTCAAGGCTCTTCTAGATCAGCTTCTGGAAAACCTCTCCCAAACATACACATGAAGTGTTCAATTCCTCCCCCATCTTAAATTGATGGTGTAGGACACCATCAATGTCCTACATTACAATACTTCTCTCTGAGCAAAGCTTCAGATCCTGAGGATATACATTACAATTTGGTGTCAGGTGCTAACTCTTCCAGCTCCACAGGACACCTAAAGAAGAATTCACTTCTGGTTGATGAAAGTGAGTATTAACATAAGCACTATGTCTGACCCCTTCCTGAAGCAATTTATCAGAAGATGATCTGTTAGGGCAAATGGCACCACGGTGTTACTCACAAGTTCTTCTCACAATGAATTAGGGAAAAGGAAAAATTGAAATGACAGTGCAACCCATACTTCCTGTCCTATAATGTGACCTCCATGCAACAAAATTTTAGAGCATTCTTAACCTCAATATCCCATCCATAGCAGTACATCCAGTGTAGAACAACCACACATTTTGCCTGTATTGTTTTTATAACAGTGAGTCAAAGAACACTTGATATCATACATCCATATTGTAAGGAAAACTTGGATTTTGGTCTGAAGAACTGTACTAAAAATAATGACGGCATTTCAGAAGATTAAACCATTGGATTGCTAGGCATTATTTCCCTTAAATTGGTATGTCAAAAAAGTTCCTTCTGTGCCACTAATGTGTAAGCCTGGGAACATCACATTTTCTATTCCCTCTTCAGTCATGTCTTTTTTAAATAAATTGGAATGGTTCTGCCACCACTGAACAAGAAGTCCATAATCAGAAGAGTAATTTATCTCAATTATGAGATGAAAATAAAGAATATCAGACTTACGGTTAGCTGTTCACTCTTCCAAAGGAGTTGCACAACAGCAATTCAGGAGTAGCCTGAAAGTTTACAAAGCAGTGATCCAGAGTTAAGCAACTGGAACATAATTTTGAATGAAATTTGCATCCTGCAATTAAAGGCCTCAGACAAAAAAAAATGCTTAAAGTAAGACATTGTCTGCAAAGTTATGAGTCACAAAAAAAAAAAAAAATAGACAGCCAGTTGTCTGGCAAGACATTTAACAAAGGTACAAAAATAATGCAGAACAGTTTATCAGACTTTTGCGTAAGTAAGTTTTTAAAAGTCTTGTGCATCATCAAGATAAAATTAAACAATTGTGGACATTTCTAAGTGCACGGAGTACAAATCTCTCCAACACATATAAAACTAAGCAGAACTAAGCAGTTTGGTGCAACAAAAGCTGTCAGATGTCAGCTATCCTAATAATGCAATGGTTCACATGCTATAACTTAGAAGTGAAATGAGCAAACAAATTTGTTCAATGCTTTAGAAAGATATATTTTATAAATATAAGTGATTCATCTAGATTTGTGGATGTAGGTATAAAGTGAATACTTTATACCTACATCCACAAATCTAGATGAATATTTACAGTCTTTTTGTTTCATCTGCTTTGGGAAGCAGTTATTACGGAGTACTAAGAATTAGCACTGTTTGTTCACTGGTGCTTTACTGGGCTGCTTTAATGTCTTACAGTAAAAACTCTCCATTTCTAAAGGAGAACAGTAAGTGGTGGCCTTTGTCATCCAAACATCTTATTTGATTGGCTTTTATTTTAGCAGGCAAATCTTTTTGCAAAGAAAAGTGTGGGGGTAATTTTTTACTGCCTTAACAACAGCAGACTCTGAAACCCTCACTCAGGATTCTAAAGACATTGAGTGGTCTCTAAATCCTGAAGTAACTGTTGCGATCCAGAAGTCTCTGCCCAGAGTGAAAATATGATTATGCACAGTTATGAATGTCACAATCTATGCGCCAATCTAAGTTTCACGTGAAGAATGGCAAACACTGGTATTAAATTCCTCCTGCAGATATTCCTAGGCTCAAAAAGCAGCAGGCTTTAGCTAAGTAAATCTGTAGTACAGAAAACGCTGATCCTGTATCTGACATTAATTCAATAGCCTGAGGCTGCTTTCCCGATGCAGAAGAAACATTAGCAAAACACAGGACTGCATCTGCAAGGTATTTCAGGCAGCTTCTGTCCACATTCAGAACATTAGCATATGGCAGAGAGATTTCATCTGTTCATTGGTTAGACTGGGAGCTACAACAGACCTTCAAAAATGTCCAGCCTTTCTACATGCTTACATCCCATGTTCCTAATAGAGTTTATAGTGAAATACGTAGTTTATGGGATAGATGCTCCGCAGTGAGATGAGCTTGCCTTGTGCATTTTAAAACATCATAATTTTTTTTTTTTTAGGTTTTGCTTTCAGCTGCATTTTTTTGTTTATGTGGTGTGAGCAATGTTTGAAATCCCTTGACTTCATGCTTTTACTTCTGCCACCACCAACTTCATTTGGATAGTAAAGGACTTAGTCTGGTGCAAGCAGTAACTACTCTCTGATAAGAAATGCAACTATTTTCAATAACAGAATTTTGAATAACATAAATTTCCAATAATAGAATAACTCAAAAAAAAAAAAAACAAGGGATTTATAAAAAATTCTGCAGAATCTTATTTTGTCTCTTGAATTAAATTAATGTTTACTATTAATAGTCAGTTTAAGAACAAAAAAAACTTCTTCAGTGATGTAAGCCTTTAAAATGTCCATTTTTGAAAAGGAGTGTAAGATACATGCTGGCCTTTTCTACCAAAATGGTGCATAAACAACACACCTCAGACACTGCAGAGCTTTTTGACATTCATATTGAATTTTTGGTTTCAAAGACTTTAATTCAAAGATGAAAAGTAACTGAAGGCTTACTCGGGTTTTGCAGAGAAAGCATTAGAAAGTTCAAGAATGAGCAAGTTGGTAAGACATGATGTAACAAGAAGAAAGAACAAACCAAGTTTATTAGTGAGGTTGTTAAACAAAGTAGAGTGAATGCCTGAGGACAGGCCCTATATCTCCATAGTGGTCCTGTCTCCTTCCTCCCTCCCTCCCTCAGTATTGCCAGCTCCTCTTCCATCAACAAAGACATTTTCACCACATGTAGCAACGCTAGCATTCCTTTCTTCAGTTTAGTTTTTCTTATCTCTTTAATCTGCCACATCTTCTTGCTTTACTACTGGGATGTGCTAAGCACATACAAAGAGCAGAATATGCCAAAGATCTTGTTTCCTTTAAGACTTAAGCATCACTGTTGCTTCAAGATTCAAACACTTTATAACTTTCATTGTCAAACCGTTTTCTAATTTGCAATGAACTTTTTTGAAACACTCACAGCAGGTTGGCCATACAGTCAGGTAGTCACTTTTCCCTTCTTTTTGTAGCAGGGAAGACATCAGATGCTCCAGGTCAGACTCACTTCCCTGATTGCAGAGCATGACCTCATTAGAGATGTGTTTTGGTGTGGCATCTCACTTCCCATTGCCAATCCAGGAGGGTATGAGACTGAGGTAAAGCTTCCTGCAGATTTCTTGCAAATGACAAATATCTTAAATGGCCATAAAAAAAAGCATGTTGAAGCAGCTGGATGCAGACTTTCACTTAGGAGTCAGTTTGAGACTGACATCTAAATCACAGTTTGGAAGGAGAGTGAGATCATATAGTGGGACAGCTGCTAAAATGAATGTTATACGTATTAGAGTGACAAATTTACCTCCATTCCCATTTAAGGGCTGAAACCTTGCACCATTAAGGAAATTAGAATATTTCTAATTCTCACCCACATTTTGTGAAGAGTGAAGATGAGGTGAATAGGATTAAAGGCTGAGCTTTGATTTCATGTTGGAGCAGTGCATTTCTGAAAGACAAGCACCATGATCTAGAGAGGGCACTCCAGCCTCAAGGCTCGGATAATTGCCCAGAATTTTAGGACAGTACAGGACACTACATAAGCAGAAAGCTTGTGCCCAACCACTCTGTGGTCTAGCAGCCGTGGATAT
The DNA here is from genome assembly GCA_013397315.1 of Donacobius atricapilla. Taxonomy (NCBI): domain Eukaryota; kingdom Metazoa; phylum Chordata; class Aves; order Passeriformes; family Mimidae; genus Donacobius; species Donacobius atricapilla. The sequence continues at coordinate 896,120 of WBMY01002190.1, read as the reverse complement.
CCTGATTTTTTTCTGATAGTTATCATTAAAAGTGTTCGCTTCATTTCTACGTGGTATTGCTGCTCTTTGGACTGTTGCTGGATCAATGATGGTTTGACATTGCTGCTAAGCCCTAACATTTGAGTGTGTTTGAGTACTTAAACACCTTGTTACCCATGGTGTCTGTGTCCAGGTGCTGGCCATGGGGGCTGCAGAGCAACATCTCTGAGAGGCCAGGGCTGCTCCAGGTGGGACACAGCTGCTTCCAGCTGGCTCCTGCCCACCTTCCCCAGGCAGGGCACAGCCGAGCCCCTTGGGCACAATGGTGGTGGTGCCTCAGAGAAACAGATACAAGAAAGGGTAAAATGCCTGATGAAGCAGAGTGAGAATCAGCCTTGCAAACAATCAGGTCAGAGACCATATGTGAAAAGTTGATGAAGAACTAATTAATTGACAACAAATTAATTTGCCCTGAGTGGAGTCTGTTTTGTCTGTGACAATAATTGGTGTGATCTCCTTATCCATGGGCTTTTATTTTATTTTGTTTCCCCTGTTCTATTGAGGAGGTGGAGTGAGAGTGGCCAGGTGGGCATCTGGCAGCCAGATCAGGTCAGCCCAGCACATGTTTATAGTGAGTGGTAGTTACACTGATTGTGTTTAGGAACTTGATCACAGCATAGATTTGATGAAAGTTCAATAGGGCAGCTGCAAGTCTCCAAATCCTACTGGCTACTTGTAGTTGTTAAAAATTATCGTAGTAGATCTATTTTCATGCACATTCCACAGGCTCCCCTGGTTTGATGTATCTGCATGGCCCCACCTTGCACAAAACAGGCTGCTGGCTCTGTAGTGCCCTATGGTGTGTCTGTTTCCTAGGCACTGTAGTCACAGCCACTTTGATTCCTGTGCCCCACTTTTGCTTGTGTCCTCCAGCCCTCAACTCCCTTTTCTACCCTACTTCTTCCCCAGCTATTCTGCACTGCAGCCAGGCAGACCTGTGCACAGGGTCTTTGACCAGTCAGAGCCCAAATTGAACAAATAACTGTTCAGATCACGTATCAGCCTTTGCAGGCATTTAAATGGATGTTTGCCAGTGTGGCCTTTTATTCTGATGTCATTCCTCTACTCTACCCCTGCTTTTTATGACATTTTTAAGAGCTTAATGTCTTCAAGACTTCATTTCAGTAAAATTTTGGGGAAATTGGCCAGTCACTTCAAAATATATTTGTAGTAGGGGAAATGACTTACACAGAGAGACAGAACAATCATGAAAAAAAAAAAAGGAAAGCAAGCTAACAGTCTGTTGAGCTATAAGTCTTTTCAACTTTATTGCAAAGGAAAAATCTGCAAAGACTTCAGAGACAACAGGTGCCATCTACAGCTTTTCATCTTGATCTAAACAGCGTGAAATTGTATATTTGTACCTGTGACTCCCGCCATCTGCCCCTGAGATTAGGCTGAAGCATTATATGCTGGGACTGCATATTACATTATGAAACATTACATGCAGCAACCTTCAGTCACCAGGGGCCACACTTCTGTTATTAAAGATGAAAGAGGCAACAATCTTCACCATTTGATTTCTGGCACAGAAACTTCTCCCTATGCAAGGGATTAACAGTATTTCTAAAAATTATTTTGTATAGCTGCTATGTGTGTATTATGTCAACTTGGTGGAATTATTTTCCTAAGAAAGAATGGAACTATGCATCAAAACCATGTTGAAAGGACAAATTTGAAAGTTATTTTAGAATTAATGCGACTGCCTTTTATGCTGGGTGGGTAAATAATAACCTTACTAAGAAGACTGCCTTGGGAATATATTGAAATATGTAACTGGCATCTCAGTGCTTCCTCCTCCACATTTGAGCCAAGAAACTATCCATGCCACTTAGCCAACTCATCATGCCTTATCTGAGAAAGTATCTTTCCTCCTTCTGAAATTTGAAAGCAAAATAACAAACATGAACGTGCTGTATTGTTATTGATATTCCGTTTCTATTAAATACTGTCTGCAAATACTAGTGGGAGAGAAGTCCTTCCACCGGTAGGGAACTGGGCAGCTAAGGTCCTCACTTTGCCCAAGCTCCCTCAGGCTAGCCACAGAATCACAGACCCATTCAGGCTGTGCAGGAGCTCAATGCTCTGTACTTAATGCTCAATAGCAACAGGAAGTATCAGCTCTGGAGAAGAACCAGGCTAGCAGAGCTGTACGGTTCTGCTCTCCAGGCAAGCATAGGTGGCTCCACAAATTGTGCTTTGTGCTGCACAGTTGTATCCTGAGAACCCCAGTCAACAGAAGGGAAAAGAGCACTCTTCAGAAATCGGTGAGAAGTCATAATCCAGCCTTTCTTAATGAAGAAATGTGTACCATTCATGCATGCCGTATGCATACAAAATGCAGGACAGGCTTTTCTATGGTGACTTGACAGACTCACAAAAGAGCAAAATGGGGATTTGCCTCAATAGTCTTGCAAATTGCCACAGAATTTATAAAGTGGGATCTAGACCCAAAGGGACACAACTTACCAGTTCCATGGGATTTCAGTGTTTCAAAGACACCAACACACTATACTAATTTGCACTTTCTCTTATTGTTTTGTTTTTTTCTTCCCCATCAGAATTAAAGTTTTCCACTTTGGTAGGACCTTAAAGAAACCAGAAAATATTACAGAAAATTTTTAAAGTTTACTTAGTGCCCTTTAAGTGATTTATATGCTTCCTACCTTGAATTTAGAAATGAGAGCAGAGGCTGAAAGGCCAATTTTATCAGACATTAAACATTCACTGGGTTGGGAGGTAGCTTGTTCCTTTCATTTCACTGGCAAAAAGGAGAGCAACTCCCCTGAGATTCCTAAAGCAGGCCTGGGCTAGTAAACAACCTCAGAGAGGTGAAATGAAATAAAATGGATATAAAAGTGAATTCCATCCAAGAGTGCTCCATCTTCACCCACATAGTTTGCAGTCAGAAAACCTGGCCACTGGGAGCAAAGCAGTGAACCATTCTTTTTTAGGACGTGCTAGAAATTTTCTTCCTGGTTTCTCTTCCCCCCAGTATATGAGCAGAGGAGGGTCCTTGATGCACAATGCCTCCAAGGGCTGCTTTTGTGGTTCTTCAGCCTGTGCCACTTTTACACAGTGCTGTGTCTAAAGACACAGGCATGCCAGAATGGCTAGCAGCAAACTACAACATTGGCATCAGGCATAAGAACATTAAATTATCTGAAAAAAACCTGATGGCTTCACTGACTGAGATGAAAAAAATATGAACTATGCAATAAAATTAATTTAGTTTGCAAAACATTATTTTATGTAACAAGACCTTTTTAGGCACTGCATGATGTTGGTCATCACACAGGGAAAGTATTTTGAATATGATTTTCATCTTCATCCTTTTAAACCCTCATATATGGACTCCACTTGCACTGTTCATAACAATTTTCATCCTCAGGAAAAGCTCTACTAAGGCATGACTGCAAATAAGGCATAGGAACAAGAAATTCCCAACCAGTTTAAAGCATTTTTTCTCCCCACTCCAAATCTCTTCAGACTATATGTAGTAGAAATGGAATGCAGAGTGTCTTGTGGATTCTCATTTAATTTAAAAAGCCAACATTTGCATATTTTGGCCAATAAAGCACTCTACTTTTGCCAAACTATCTGATCTCTTAGCATCCTTCTTGAGACAGATGTAGAACCTCCAGAAGCATTTGAGTGTTTTGGGTTTCATGAGACCATGAATTTTTTAAAGTATACAGATTCCTTTAATTTGAATGAGTTAATTAGATACACCTAAGGATTTGGATCACAACAGGACTACAGGTGAAATAAAAAGGTAAAGAGGCTACAGTGTGAATAGTGTATGATAGGATGGGTTCTTTGAAGGTTCAAATGTGAGAATGGAGAGTGTGCTTTTCTGGTCTCTATAAATTTGAGAAAATTAATTTAACATTTGCCTACCTATCTTAGCTTCTGCAGCAGATAAATGACTATATATTATTCATAATATTTCCTTCATTTTGATTTGATCTTCCCACTCAACTCTTAATAAGTCTTGGTTTTAATTAGGCCAGCTGCATATTGTAAAGTAAGGGAGGTACAACTTTAAAACTATGAATTCCAAACAGTAAGTGCAGTCTCACATGAAGAAACTTATCACAAAAAATAATTTGACATTAATGTTCAAAGCTTTGCATTTTTGTAATGCGATAAGTGAGAATAATTTCCTCTTGCTGTAATTCTTATAGCATTTAATACAATGTTCATCTAATACAAAATTTAATAGAGCAGAATGTGCTCATGAAATGTGAAAAGATTAGAAAAAGTTATGCAGCATGCATTTCAATGCAACTTGTCCCACACATCTATTTTAGTTATTGCAGACCACCTGTTAACTAAATGCCTCATGACTAGACAGAAGTATCACGTGTCTGCTGTGGCAGTGCCATTTTGAATACTAAGGAAGAATAACACTTGTCATTCACATCATTGGCTTGACAGAAGATAGCAGTCTACTTGCCTGATAGCTGGTATGTATTACTAGGATGGGATTCACTGCTGTATTGTCATGTGTCATTTAAAGGCACGATAGTTATTACATTTCTTGTTAAAACATTTGAGGGGCACCCTAATGATGTGTAAGTAATGCCTAATCAACACATTGAAATTCATAATGATTTACCATAAACAAATATGCTTCAAATAAGTAATATATTTGCAAAGACGCTCCATGCAAACTAAGACTAGTGAGCTCGGTGCACATTCCAAGGTAATCTTATTTCAGTTGAATAAACAAGGATACAGACATGAAAAACAAGAATTCATGAATAATAACAATTAACAAACAGTATTCATTATCCATTCATCCACAAGTTGATAAAATGAAACAAGATCTCTAAACTACAAATTCTGAAAATCACTGAATGACAGAACAGTTAGTGTTGGAAGAGACTTCTGGGGATCATCTAGTCTAATCCCTCTGACAAGGCAGGGTCACCTACAGCAGGTTACAGAGGTGGGTTTTGAATGTCTCCAGGGAGGGAGACTCCACAACCTCCCTGGGTATTTCATTCCAGTGCTTCGCCAACTTCAACATAAAGGTCTTCCTCATGCCGAGGTGGAGCTTCATGTGTTTTAGTTTATGGCCACAACTCCTTGTCACTGAGCACAGCCAAGAAGAGTTTAGAACTGTCCTCTTGACACCTGCCTTTGAGATACTTGTATGCCTCAGTGTTCTCTAGACTACACAGGCCCAACTTCCAAAGTGTTTTCTTATAAGGGAGATGGTTCAGACCCCAAGTGATCTTTGTGGCCTCTTGGGGACACTTTCCAGTAGGCTCCTTGTCTTATACTGAGGAGCCCAGCACTGAACACAGCGTTCCAGCCGAGGCCTCACTAGGGCTGAGTAGAGGGGCAGGATCACCTCCCTCAGCCTGCTGGAAATGCTTTTCCTAATGCACCCCAGGATATCATCAGCCTTCCCTATATAATTTGGCAAAAACATTTTCAAAATCAATAATCCACTAGAGCTGACATTTTGAATTGTCTTTTTCTATATGACAAAGTCTTTATAATTCCATGGTTTACTCACAAAAGAATTATCTTTAAAAAGTAATAAAAGAACATGCTATGTACTGAATGCATTTATTATTGGTGCATTTAATAACTTTCTTTTAATGTAAGAATTACATTTGTAAGAGTGCAAACATGAAACAAGACATGATTATTTGAAAACACCAGGGTTTGTGAGATTATGCTAACTGTATTAAAGAAATAAAAATTTTTGATGTGAGATAAACCTGTTTCAGTATCAATTTCCACTTCTGACAGATCTTACTCAGTTTCCAAAACTGTTTCCTACTTCCATATCACATCATTGCATGAAACAGTCAATTAATTTTGAAAATTTCCTTCTGACATTTTTAATTACATTAAATAAAACTATCAATATGCTACCCATCACACAATAATTGGAACTGTTAACATTTTAAAGTTTGCTTGTGAAATTACTGTATATTTACTTCTTACTCGAGCAGAAGAATATAAATATGTTCTACTGTGAGTCTGCAGCAAGTCAGAAACTTTGACACAATATTGTGTAGCTACTGTGAAGTTTGAATATATATGAAATAATTTTCTTTACCTCTGTGCTCCAAAACAGTTTCTACAGTTAAGATTTTGGCTGAGCATTGCATGATTCCCTCCTACTCATGCCTTCCCCCAGTCCAGAATCACAGCATTTCCTGACTGTCCCTCACTTAAATCTGTTATGAGTTTGATAAAAGTCTGTGAGATTGTAGTAGTTTGACCCTGGCTGGATGCCAGGGTCCAGGTTCCAGAGCTGCTCTACCACTCCCCTCCACAACTGGATGGTGGAGACAAAACACAACAAAAGGTTCATGGGTTGAGATAATGTCTGGAAGAGAGATCACCCACCAAATACTGTGGTGGGTAAAACAGACGTGAGGATATTAATTGAATTCATTACTAACAAAATCAGAGCAGAATAATGAAAATTAAAATATATTTTAAAAACACCTTTCCCCCACTCCTCCCTCCTTCCCAGTTCTACCTCCTCCCCACAGCTGGCAGAGAGACAAGGAATGGGGGCTATGGTCAGTTCATCACCTGTTGTTTCTGCCACCACTCAGGGAGTCCTGCCCTTGCTCCAGGGTGGGGGCTCTCCCACAGGAGACAGTTCTCCATGAACTTCTCAAACATTAATCCACCCTACAGGCAACCATCCTCCCCAAACTGCTCCACTGTGGTTCAGTCTTCCCCAGGGTGCAATCCTTCAGGCACAGCCTGCTCCAGTGTAGGTCCCCCACAAGGTCACAAGCCCTATCAGGAAATCTGCTCCAGCATGGGCTCCTCTCTCCACAGGTCTGCAGGTCCCTGCTCAGAGCCTGGTCCACCACAGGCCTCCCATAGATTCACAGCCTTCTCTCAGGCATCCACCTGCTCTGGTGTGGGGTCCTCCAGAGAGTACAGATGGATCTCTGCATCCCCACAGACCTCCATGGGTTGCAGGGTAATCAGCTCTGGTGCTTGGAGCAGCTCCTCTCCCCTCTCCACTGACCTCGGTGTCCTCAAGGCTGTTTCTCTCATGTATTCACTTCATTCTTTTCTGGCCTCAATTACATCTGCACAATATTTTTTTCTTCTTAAATATATTATCACAGAGGCATTGGTACCATTTAATATTGTCTTGGACTTGGCCAGCAGGATTCTGTCTTGGAGCTGGTTGGCACTAGGTGAAGCTTCAGGCAGTTTCTCACAGAAGCTACCCCTGTAGCCCTCCCACTACCTAAACCTAGCCATGTGAACCCAGCACAGAGACATTGCTTCAAGCCCTTCACATATGCTTCAAGATATGCCAAAGTTTGCCTAGATTTGGCATATCTGAGCATCCTTACTCCTTCATTAATTGAAAAACTTGGTTCAAAAGGCCCCCAGATACTTATTATCTGTGGATCACTGACCCAACAAATCAGAGGCTTTCAAGGAACAATCTGGGTCAGTCATATTGCTCTGTGCACAATACCTGGGGAACCATTAATGTATCACTTTTTGACACAATTCAGAATGAAGACTACTTAGGCTGTGCATAGAGAGCATTAAGGCAATAAATCTGTACAAAATCCCAAGCTCAGTCTCTTAAAAATCCTTATTGAATTTTTTCGGCTAAAATTATTCACAATTTTGTGAATGACCAGTTCTTGGTGTGAAGTAACTTGTTTTAAAGCATGTGACTGCCACAACATAATCCTGAATACCACTCTGGCACCATCTGGAGACCAAGAACTGTGCCACCCTTCAGAAGTAACTAAAAGACATCCAAGGATTTTGTGTCCCTTATTTATCATCCAGAAGAGCATTAAGGATACCATAAATAACCTGCCAAGGCTTAGGAGCACCAACCAGCTATCAGTGACTTGACAAACCTCAGTCTTTCTCCATAGTTTCTCTTAATGTAATGTAATGTCTTACATTCAACTCCTGCTTGGATTTTGGCCAGCGTGCAGCTCATGCTGCACGTGCCGTGCAACAGCACTGGGACTAATGCCATTAGGTCAAAGTGATGGCAACACACAGGCACGACATGGCTGCCACAAAGGACTACATTCATTACACAGCCACTGTCACCTGCAGCTTGCTGTCTCCTGCAGACACAATCCTTGCACATTGATTTACTGGCACTTTCCTTCAGACCCTGCTAACTCAAAGAAATTAGACAGACAAAACTTTCCATCTTGAAAGTGCAAATACTTCAGCTTACACAAGGAATTTTTGAAGCAGATCTAACAGCAGCTGAAGAGTTGGGGCTTTCATGCTTCCTGGTGTGATACAAGGGATGCTACATTGTGATAGAAGAGGAAGAATGAGCACCTCACCACTGGCTAGATTACTGTTTTGCTTACAGGCGCACAAGTTACAAGTTGTGAGCTGAAAATAATAAATTGGAGAACTGGTAAGTTAGAAACTTCAAGAACTAAGTGATGAATTTGTGAACTCACTTTAGACTAGTGTGGACAAAGGGGACAGAGCCTCTAAAGGTTGTGTTTGTTTTCTCTTCTAACAAGCTCATACAATAGTTTATTCCACAGAACACCTCATCTGTAGATTTGAGAGACCCAATCAGACCATGATAGTATTCATCTTCCAGGGTTTAACTGCCCATGCTCAAGTTCTGCCCTGATCTGATGCGGCCACATAACCTGGGATCCAATTTTGCAGAAGAGACCCAAGTGGATCTTGCTCGATCTACTACTGCTTGATACAAAACTGGTTGGACAACTGGAGGCTCGATAACAACTGACAGTAGTTAAGAGTCAAACACACAGAAGGTTGTATAGATGTTCCACTGTAGTCTGTCCTGGCTTTAGTATTAACCAACATTTTCATCAAAGGTCTGAAGATTAAATAGAATGGCTTGCTATGCTGTTTCTATTCCATTATTACAGTGATTGTATTTCTGAAAGATAAAACTAAAAGGGGCTGCATATATCTAGGCTAATATAATTAGAGTTCAAATATCCTTAACAAACAAGAAATGATCTACTGAAAACAGGAAACAATTCACCATAAATAAATGCAGGTTTCTATTCTTAGCAATAATTGACTACACAAATGTAGGATGTTCAGCATTTGAATTTGATAGCAGATATTCAAAAACAGATTTTAGGGATTACAATCGATCACAAACTGAACATCAGTGAATAATGGATAATATCCTACCCAAAAGATAAAAACATCCAGCCATGCAAAGACTTACAATTAGGAATATGTGAAGACAAGAGAAACAGTCTCCTTGCTCTGACTGACAGGGTTTAAGTGTCAGCTTGAATATGAGACCCAGGACACAGAATTTCAAGAAAGTGGTAGCAATCTAAGCATAAAACATAAAAAGTCAATTAAAATGGAAAACGGTGGTTATTTAGTCGAAGTTGCAACTAACTTGGAAATGGCTTATGCCGTAGCAATAAATACTCATGGTGGACACTGGGAAAATCTTACTAACAATGGAGGAGCAAAGCCCTTGAATAGGTCGAATATTCTGAAGGGGGATATTCTGAACAGGGGATATTCTGAAGTCTTCTGTACTGGAAGCATATTAAAAATTGTTATAATAAATCCCTTGGTCAGAAAAGATATTATATATATTACAGTGCCCATACTGGATGTAGAAGGTCATTTTAGGTTATTCCAAATGTTAGAAATAAATACCACAAGGTTGCAAGGAAAAACTATAATTTTGATTATTCTTCTTCTTGTCATTGCTGTTTATTTGTATTACAAAAGCAGCATTAATCATGATGATGTTTGCTCAATTTTCATCCCTTTATAATCCTTTTAAAAAGTTTATTTCTTCTGTTAATGAAGGGTTTTTTTTAAAAAATCATGACAAAGTCTTAAGATTTACAGATGTAACATTTGATAGTTAAATAAGCTGTCTTTACATGCAACAGGGTTGCTTTCAAAAATAAATCAATAAACATGTATCAGATTCAATATTCAATCTCCCAACAAGAGAACAAGTATATTTTATGTTCTTGTACCATTAAAGCTGTATATCAATATTATTAGGCTATATATTGTGTATATTCTCAGTATGGTTTCCTCAGCAACTATATTTTGGGTATCTCTGCTATGGCAACCAAAGATGATTGCTTATTTTACTGTTTCAATTAATAATCCATGGCCTGAACCATAGAAGCAATAGTTAGATAATACATCTACAAAAGACTAAATAAACATGTTACACAAGTGCAAGTTTTCTGAAAGAGTTATTACTCTGGTGTAGGAATAATACATATGTACATCACTAATTAGACTCTGTATTTCAGTGCGTAAAATAGAAACACTGGGCTCAGTTCTAGCCTATACAGAGGAGGACACAATAGTGGGGTTTACAGCATATGTGACAATCATCTCTTATGTGAGAATCACATTATGTCAGAATCAACTCCTATATGAGGCCAGGAGAATGAGTTTCCCAGTATGCCCTTCTGCTCCAATCTTGCCCTCAACTGCATGACAACAAATCTATTAAGTCAAAGGAGTCTCTCTGTAAACTGAAATTCAATTTCTGACTTGATCCTCAGAAAACTGAAAGAGAATTGGGCCTTTGTCAATTTTGTTTGTAGAATTTCCAAGCACACTTAACTTATTGGTATGTAACAGGTAAAGGAAGTTTCCTTAAGACTTCATAAAACTGGTGACAAAATATTCTCAATCAAGAACATTTTAGATTTCAGGACAGTAAGTACAAAAGCTGAATACATCTCTAAGTAAACATGTTTTTCTGTCTTTAAACAAATATAAAGAGTATCTAGATGATCTTAACCATTTTACAATTTCCACTTATATCAGAATTATTTTATATATATTTTTTGCAGGTCTCTACATTTCAGCACTCTGTCATCTGACTATGAAGTGGCTCACAGATTTAATTATAAACACAAGTCTAGAAGCCTGGTTTCTGTTGCCAGTCTGGACTTGAAAACTGTTTTCATAAACTACATTTACATAACAAATACTCAACTTGTATCACCAATACCCTTATACTGCATGCAAGTCAAATCTTCCTCTCTTAGAAGTAAACGGTCAATCTGTGTAATTTATCTTATGCGTGGGTCTGAGAATTAAGGCATCGTAAAATTGAGAACTTGTGCAAATCTAAATATATGGTCTTACTATAATAATTCCATCATTCTTTGATATACACATCAGGGACTTTTGAGGTAACAGATGCCAACAGGAAAATACCAGGGAAATATCTCAATTTACTTAAGGAGTGTCCCTCTAGGAAGGCAACACATCCAACAGCCCAGCTGAGGTACCTTTACACCAATGCATGGAGCATGGGCAGTAGGAGGAGTTTGAAGACATGAGCTGCAAGAAAGTTATGACCTTGTTGCCATTACTCACACGTGGTGGGACAAATGACTGGAGTGTGACTAGCAATGGCTATGGGCTGTTCAGAAAAGACAGGGGAGGTGAGGTGAGAGGCTACCAGCTCTCTTGATGTGAATGGGGCGAAATGGGTGTGAAGACTTGTCTCTGAAGAATAGCCACAAGCAGGTCAAAAGCCTGTGGGTAAGAACCAGAGACTGAGGCAACAAGGGGAACCTCACATTCCATGTCTACTACAGGCCCCTGATCAAGGGGAGCCTGACAAAGCCTTCTTGGTCCAGCTTCAGGAGGCATCATATTCACAGGCTCTTGTCTTGCTGGGGCACTTCAAACATGCCAACATCTGCTGGGAAAGTTTCACAGCAAGGAGTAGGCAATCCAGGAGACTTCTAGAATGTATGGAGGGTAATTTCTTAAGCCAGGTAAGAGGCAGCCCTAGAGGAAGGAATGTGTTCCTGGATCCGATGGTCACAAACATACACGAGGCAAGCAGGGACATGAAGGTTGGAGGCAGCCTGAGTGCCAGTTTTCATGCACTGGTGGAATTTGCAGTCCTGAGGGATATGGATCAGGTATACAGTACAGTTAGGCCCCTGAACTTTAGGAAAGCAAAATTCCAGCTCTTCAAGAAGATAGTCAGTAGGATCCCCTGGGAGACTGACCTCAGGGACAAGGGAACAGATCAGAGCTGGCAGGTCTTTGAGGAAGTCTTCCATAGAGCACAAGAGGTGGAAATGCCCAGGAGCATGAAATAGGGCAAGGAAGGCAAAAGCCTGGCATGGCTGAGTAAGGACCTGCTGGTCAGACTAAAGGCAAAGAAGCAAATCCACAGGCGTGGAAACAAGGACAGGTAACCCAAGACGAGCACAGAGGTGAAGGTTGTTTGTAGGGATGGGGTGAGGAAGGCCAAGAAGAAGCTGGAACTGAACTTGACAAGGTACACAAAGAGTTACAGGAAGGGCTCCTACAGGTATGTTAACCAGAAAAGAAAGGTCAAAGAAGGTGTAAACGCCCTGGTAAACAATGCTGATAAACTGGTAGCAACAGAGGAAGAGAAGGCTGAGGTACTCAACAACATTTTTGCCTCAGTCTTCAATAACAACCTCTCTTTACATGCTTCTGGAGTGGATGGACAGTGGGATAGGGACTGGGGAAGCAAAGTCCCTCCTCTGTATGTAAAGATCAGGCCCATGACTACCAAAGAACCTGAATGTATTCAAGTCTATAGGACCTTATGAGATACATCCCAGAGTCCTGAGGGAATTAGCTGATGTAGTTGCCATGCTACTCTCCATCATATTTGAAAAGTCATGGCAGTCAGGTGAAGTCCCAGGTGACTGGATAAAGGAGAAGCACTGTACCCACCTTGAAAAGGGTAGGAAGAAGGACCCTGACAACCACCCATCCCCATCTGTCAGCCTCCCCTCTGTGCCTGGGAAAGTCATGGAACAGATCCTCCTAGAAGCTGTGTTAAGGCACATGAAGGACAAAGATGTGATTTGAGACACTAGGACAGTTTCTCCAAGGGCAAGTCCTGCCTTACCAGCCTAGTGGCCTACTATGATGGAGTGACTACACTAGTGAACAAGGGAAGGGCTACCAGCTATCATTTATCTGGGCTTCTTTAAAGCTTTTGCCATGGCACTCTACAGCGTCCTCTCTAAATTGGAGTGAGGTGGATTTGATGGGTGGAGCGTTAGATGGATGAGAAGTTTTTTGGACAGTCACATCCAGAGGGTAGTGGTCAATGGCTGAGAGTCTCGATGGCCATCAGAGACAAGTGGTGTCCCTCAGGGGTCAGCCTTGGGACCAGCGTTGTTTAATATCTTCATTAATGACATAGACAAAGGGCCCAAGTGCACCCTCAGCAAATTCGCAGATGACACCAAGCTGAGTGGTGCAGGTGACACACCTGAAGGACGGGATGCCATCCAGAGGGACCTGGACAAGCTCAAGAAGTGGGCTGGTGGAAATACCATGAGTTTTAACAGGACCAAGTGCAAGGTGCTGCAGCTGGGTCAGGGCAACCCCGGTATCAAGAGAAGGCTTGGGGGGATGAACAGATCCAGAGCAGCCCTGCCAAGAGGGACTCAGGAGGGAGGACATGAGAGGCTGGACATGAGCAGGCAAAGTGCTCTCCCAGCCCAAAAAGCCAATGGTATCCTGGGCTGCATCAAGAGCAGTGTGGCAGCTGCTCAAGGGAGGGGATTCTGCCCCAGTGGTCCACTCTGGTGAGACCCCACCTGCAGTGCTGCATCCAGCCCTGGGGCCCCATCACAGGAAGGACATCAATCTGTTGAAGCAAGCGCTCCACAGTGGTTGGAGCACTTCTCCCACAGGGAAAGGCTGGGAGAATTGGGATTGTCCAGCCTGTTCTCTCGAAAAGAGAAGGCTTTGGATTGACCTCATATGGGGTTCCATTCCAGTACCTGAAGGGAATGTACAAGAAAGATGGAGAAGGACTTTTTACAAGAGCCTGTAGTTACAGAACAAGAGGCAATGTCTTCAAAGTGGAAGAGAGTAATTAGATGTTAGGAAGAAATTCTTTACTGTGAGGATAGTGTGGCACTGGGACAAGTTGCCCAGAGAAGCTATAGTTGTCTCATCGCGATAACTGCATAAGGCCAGGCCAGATGGGGGTTTGAGCAACCTGGTCTAGTAGAAGGTGCCCCTGTCCACAGTAGGGTGATTGGAACTGGATGATTTTTAAGGTCTCTTTCAATCCCAGCCTTTCTATGACTCTATGACTTGTTATGCTATGACGGTGAACCTGGTGAAGAGGCAACAAATGCATACAATGCATAATATTATTTCTTGTAGAGAGCCAAGTTCTGAAGACAATACCCCCATGAAAAAATAATGGAAAACCACAGAATTCATTTAGTCACACAACCTTTTTTTTTAGTCTTGGCCCCATTGTCTTGTGCTTCAATCTATCCATAGCAATATCTTTCCTACCTCAAAACATGCAAGATCTCAAGCTATACATGTGGTACAGTAGTATCTGAAGGTGTGATGTGATTTCATAACTAGCTATATTATAGTCCATGTCAATCAATATTTAACTGTTTCCCAACTCAGTTTGATGGTAATCCATGATTAACAAAATCACCCTGCTCCACATAAACCAGGGTTTCGTAGTTTTAATTATCTTTGATGCTCAGATCCTAATGAAAATACTTCAGTTATTCCATTTATTTGAAGAACTGAATAATCCTAAAACAGCCACTGTCACCTAGCCTTTTTTTTACAGCAACTTTGCTAGTTGATGCTCTTCTGACAATTACTCTGTGTTTTTTAAAGAAGGACAAACAACAGCCACCAGTTTCTTAAGACAACATGGGGATTTCTGAAGAGAACATGACCTCCTGAGTAATCTAAATAAAGGTGGAAATACAGATCAAAATCCTCATGTGCCGCTGCAGAAGCACCCACTGAATTTTCAAAATACAACACCTATATATACTTCTCATGAATGAATACAGATGTTTTCCCTGATTCGCAGCACCATCACATTAAATGTCAAGATGACCTTATTGTTTATCATCAAATTTTCTAAGTGTTCTAAAATCCATATGCTGGCCTAGATTTCCTTGAAAATCTCCAGACCTTAAGATACTCAGACAAGAATGTCTGAACAAGCCAAAATGCAGTCAAATACCACAGTAAAAAAAAAAAAAAAGTGCATTCATATTTTTTTTTCCTCCATACCCTGAAAAACTATGTCTCAAACTCGTATGTTGAGCTTTTTCAGGGAAAACATTTTTTACAGTTTTTATTCATGTTTAAAGTCTGAATATTTACAAACTCCAGGTAAAGCTTATAAAAAAGCATTTTCCATGAGCAATTGGCTATTTTAAAGGGAGCCTGGTGATTCTACCACTGAGTGACGCCTGTTAATGTGCATTAATCACAGACTATCTGTCAGATTCTGAGTCTGGATCCCCAAAAGTCTGTTTACTAGGAACACGTAAATCTCCATCTGTAGTAATACATCTCTTCCAAGAATAAGACTTCTGGTTTAAAACATGACGGGTAAGATTCATCTGCTATAATTTCAGATATTTAAAAATCTGGACATCACAGTACAAGCTGCTTACCCAATGACCAGTGGACAGAAAAAGACATTTGTAAAAGAAAGTTTTCTCTTATCTCAAGGAAAAGGTCTAGAAAATGTTGAAAAACTTCCAGAGAAGCTCATTTCCTCACTTTTGAGTAACTGATGACAAAGTCAAACTGATGCATCATTTTGGCACTGGTGAGGTGAAGAGGAAAAGGAAGGCACAGGTCAGAGGAAGATGGAGGAAACCAGAAGATGGCATAGTCACTATGCAGGAAGTTATGTCTCACTGGACAAAACTGAAGTGTTGCCCAGTGAGATGCAGCTACAATAGATTTGGAGAAAGAATCAATATCAAATAGTGAATTTTTTTCTCCAGATATATTCTCAGTAAAATGGCAATCCAAGATTAGAACTTCTCCTGGATACCAGTGTTCTATCCCATGTTTTGCAGATATCAATATAACAGCAGACACTGTCCTATACTTAAGTAGTTTCATTTTATTTTCATTGCATTTTTGTTGGTATTTTATCAAGAAATTAATCCTTCTATTTTAAGATCAAAATACTTCCTCTTTTATTTGCAAATGAATTTAATCTTTCTTAATTAAAAACCCTCACCAAACTGTAAATGTTCATTTCACTGAAATGTCTGGACCAGAATTATAATTAAATAACCAAAGACAAAAAAATCCTAAAGGAAGATCTTCCCAAAAATGCCATATTAGAACCATTAAAGAAAAGGGAAAGGGCTAGGAGACATCTTAGCAACAAATGTAGCAGATGAAGACCTCCTACACATAGTAGTTACATTATTTTGAAATTAATTCCACCATTTTTAGATATTTCAACATTAAATATTACCAATTCTAATTTTATTTTTCCCATTAAATAGTGTAACTGACTTCTATAATCAGTTCCAAGAGGAACACATACATGCAGTTTGAGACTGAACTCTTAGCATAATGCATGCATTTGTGCTGGGTTTCACACTCTAGTAATTATCAAGAAACTTGCCAAGATTAACCTTCCTTCTTGCCAAAAGCCCTGTTCTAGTAGTAATCAATCAACATTTGCTCAAGAGTAGATTAAGTTCCACAGAAACATTCAAAATATGCCACAAAGTGTAGGAATATACTTATGAGGAATTTGCAGACACTGTTTTTGTACTTAACTGCATGATTCTTTTCCTGTTTTACCTTAGTAAATATGACAGTGGTAAAAATAATGCCTTGAATTCTGCATTTAAAAAGAAAAAGGGAGAACATTAAATTATAATAGGTGATAAGTAGCAATTAAGCCTTTGAAATCAATTCCTTCAGAGAGAGGAGGTAAGCACAAGGGTGAAAATCAGCAAATGTTTTCCAGGCAACAGAAGAAATGTTGCCAGTTGAAGGATGGCCTCTTCAGGGCTATAGAGATTTGAACTTACCAAAAGTAAAAGATGTATCTGCCTTGCAGAGAAAATGCTAAGGAAGAAGATACAAAAAAGGAGGCCACCAACTTCCAAATTAGCTACTGGACAAGAAAACATAGAGCTGAACTGTGAAGAGTATAGTTTAAAATGGAGATCCTAGACTAAGAAGCCTGGACAAAGACACCTACACCCTTGAAACAAAATGCCAGTGTCTTTTGAATACTGAGCATTTCTGCCTGATGATACATAAGCATTTACAAACCATCAATTAAATTTTGGTATATCAGCAGTTATGATTCGGGGGG